>CM043884.1:8233161-8682056 GCA_024034495.1 Camelina laxa
CAGAGGTTCAGGAGGATTTCATCACCTCCTTGGTATCTAGACAAAGTCCTAAGAAGGAAACCAAGTCAAGCTAGTGACTCTAAATAAGCTCACTAGGGAGGAAGTCCCTAAGGTATCCTGTTAAATATAGTTTATTTTCCTTGTAGTTTTTGATGTGTTTTCTTTTATGTTTGTGTTGGACAGGCCTTTTAGTGAGAATGTAGTTGGGTAAGGAGAGATTTGGACTTGGAGAAGGAGACTCGCAAGCCCACTCGACCAGCCCACGAGAGGTACTCGACCGAGTTGGAAAGGAACTAAGGCCCATTTGATCTTCAAATCGCTAGAACGATCGAGTGGAGGGAAGAACAAGAAGAAAATTTTGAATTTTCAAACTTTGGTCAAGGGAGCTCGACCGTGTACAGTCGAGTGTGGGGTCGAGTGGCAGTAAAAAGCAGGTCAAAGATTCTCAATTCAAATTTGAATGGTATGGACGCTCCACCCTTGTCTCCTTGTCCCCTTAGCATCTTTATATAGAGCTTGCACGAGATTATACCTCTCACACTCTCTCATTTGCTTAAAACAACTAAATTCAAGTTTTAAAATCTCACCCAAGTTCATCTTTTGCTCAAGCTTTGTTCTTTCAAGTTTTTGGGTCACTAACCTATTAACTTTGAGCTTTGAGTCTATTCCTTTCAGTTCTTTTTAAAAATGTCTTCAAAGATCACCAGGAAGTCTCAACAAATCGCTGCAAGCTCCATGGAACATCGTGATGCTGGCCTTGAATCAAGAAGAGAAGCTGAAAAATCAACTCGACGCCCCACTTGGTCATGCACTCGACCGAGTGGTGGCTCGAGCAGCCGGTCGAGCCAGGTGCCGTGTCCAAGGAGAGAGTCAGTTGAGGAAGATCCTGAGAGGACTGAAAGTGAGGAGGAAAGGGAGCCAACTCTCAATGAGTTCATGAGGAGACACAAGGCCAAAGGGAAGAGGCCAACAGTTGAGGTTGAGCAAGAGGAGAGTGAAAATGAGAGTGAGGAAGAAAGTGAAGAAGAAGAGTTAATGGATGATGGGGAAGCAGAATCTTGTGGGTTGTCAAAGAGGCAGCTTTATGATGCTTTTATGAGAATGGAGTTCTTGGGGACTAGATATCCTCACAAGGAAACCATGGAGAAGCTTGCCATTGATGTAGATGTGGAGTTTTTTTTGAGAAAAGTAACTTAACCAAGTTCATTGGGCTTTGCATGGAGGGCTACAAGGAGGAAAGTTGTGAGTTTCTAGCCACTGTCAAGCTGCATACATATGCAAGGAAAGATCCTGAGGTTGGAGCTGGTCACATCACCTTCACAATCAAGGGGAAGAGGCATGAGCTTTCAATGAAAAAGATAGCCAATGTGTTTGGTTTTGAAGTTGGGAGCCATAGGAGCTTGATGATACCAAGAGAGGAGCTCTATTCAGTTTGGGAAACCATTGGGGACAACAAACTCTACTCATCCTCCAATTCCAAGAGCTCAAGGATAAGGAGCCCAGTCCTAAGGTACTTCCACAAAGCTCTTGCAAACACCTTCTTTGCAAGGAAGGAAACTGGGAATATCAATGAGGGAGAGCTTAAGATGATTGACATGGGTCTCAATGGGATCATCCTCAAAGCAAGAGATGGAACCATCATCCTTGGGAGCACTGTAGAGACTGATCTTGCAATGGTGCTCATTGACCACATGGTTTACTTGAGAAGTTGGGTAAGCAAGTTGGAGAACAAAGGCTCAAGAGGAGCACTAACCATTGGAGGCATCATTACTCCAATTCTACAAGCTGCCAAGGTTCCACTTAGAGGAGAGAGGGTCTCACCAAGATGGATTGACTCAAGCTACCTCACCTCTACTCTCATCCTAGCTAAGGAGATGCATCAAGGAAATCACATCTTCAACTTTGAGCTACCAACACTTGGGAAAAAGCAATTGATCTTGCCTAACCAAGAGCTCACCACCATTCAAGAAGGGGCCAACATTGACTTTTGGCCAGCTGAGGAGCACTTGTTTGATGGAGTAGTTCAACCTAGAGTTGAGGAAGCTGGGAATGCACAAGTGGCTGATGGGGAGGAGCAATTTTACTTTGAGGATTATGAGCCCAACCCAAGGGATAGTAGAGGAGTGAGGGAGAATAGCAAGAGGTTGACACTTTTGCAAAAGTGGAACAAGTGGCAAGGGAAGAGGTTTGATAAGCTGAAGAAGAAGGTGACCAACATGGCTAAGTCTATCAAGGGCTTAAAGAAGGAGATTGCTGAGTTGAAGAGTGGGAATTCTTCACCTACACCATCAAGCCCTTTGAGGAGAAGTAGCTCAACTAGAGCACTTTCAAGAGTTGCGAACCCTGTGGAACCAGCTAGGGCTTCAATGTATTAACCCCCTCACTCGGACACGCACTCGACCGAGTCACGGTCGATCGCCATCGTCGAGCTGCCCCAATCTCCATCTCCAAGTCACCAACAAGACCCCAACTACACCTTTGACAGCATGCAAGAGGATGTGGACAACTTCTTCTCCAATCCTTAAGGTACCAATATCACCTTCACTTGTAAATATCATTGCATTTCATATTTGTGTTTTGTTTTTAGTCTTGAATCCTCATTCAAATTTCTTTCACACAGGGGACTGTGTGATTTAAGTTTGGGGGAGGGTTTGAGATAGCATTTGACATTGTGTTTTGTGATCTTATTTCAAATTTTTAGCATCCTCATATTAGTATTTGCATAAGCATCTAAGGCATAGAAAAACCATAAAAATTTGAAAAATTTTGAAAAAATCTTTATAAAAAAAAAGAGTGTTCATGTAGTTTGCATTGCATTAGAATCTTGTTTAGCATGTTTCATGTAGGATTGTATAATATTTGCATTAGGGATCTATGATGAGTATTTCCTTGTTAGCTTGCTCATTCACTAGACTAGGATCAATGCCCAAGTTAATAGTACTTTGATGCTAGTTGAGTGGTTAAGCATAAGATTGAACCAAGCCTTGAATTCCTGCATTGTATTTGGTCTATATTGAAGCATGTTGTGATTTGACACCATTTCCTATCTATAAGAACCTAATATTGACTTTCAATTATCAATGTGTGCATTGCTTTAAACTCATGGATACCATATACATATTTGGATCATCTTTCTCCTTTTTACCACTCTTGTTGATCCAAGTAGCTGATTTCCTCATTAAGAATCAGTTTCCCTACCCTTAACCAACCCTTCTTTCAAGCCTTGTTTATTCTTGTGTGTGTGAGGCCTATTTTGGGATTGAGCTTGGTAGAAAGTGTTAGGTTTGAACTGACAAGAGTAAAGCCTTGTGTAGTTCTAGTTTGCACTTTTCAAACTAGATAGGACTAGGTGGTTCACTTGTTGGGTTTGGGACTTGGCTGTTATGAAAAGAAAAAAAAAAAAAAAAAAAAAGAAATAAAAGGGTAGAGTCTTTAAGAGGAGATTGTGTTTAAGCAAGGTCTAGTGAAAGGATGGGAAGAAAAAAATTGTTGAAGATGGTTCTAGTTAAAGAAAAGAAAAGAAAGAAAAGAAAAGTCTAGCAAAAAGCTTGTATGTCTTAAGAATAAGAAGAAAAGAGAACCATAGCAAATAAGTAAGAATCCCCCATCCCACTAGAAAGATCAAATAAGAAACCTCTCCTAAGACTTGAAAACCAAAAGAGAAAAGGGTGAAAGAGAAAAGAAGAAGTTAAAGGGTAGCACTAGGATCATTTGGGTTTAGATTGCTAGGATAAACACTTTGGGTGCCTTGGGTAGACAAGGTTTTATTCTTGTATGTGTCTAGGTGTTCTTACCTTTAGCATTCTTCTAAAGCTCAATCCATTTTTATGAGAACCTTGATATTGATAAGCCCCACTCTAAAAAGAGACCATCATTGTCTCAAAAGCCTTTACCTCCAAGCCAAATGAGTTTAAGCATTGCATAGAATTGATTCATGTTCTTGATTAATGAATGTTAAAGGAAATGGTTGATTTGAATGCATGTGGATATCTAAGGCTCAAATCAGTAAAGGTTGTGATATGCTTGTCTAAAGTCTTTAAGTACAGCTCATTCAACTTGCATCATAGTACTAGTAACTTGGACATTGATTCTAGATGGTCTATTTGCAAGCTTTAGGAGCTGAGATCCCACTTTCAAACCTCACCTACCTTCTTATGTCTTGCTTATTTGCTTGAGGGCAAGCAAAGACTAAGTTTGGGGGTGTTGATGTTCATATATTTTACCCTGTTTTCCCTTAGTATATTCACATCTTTTGCATCTTTTGCTATCCATTTTCACCATTATTGCATAGCTTTAGGACTAATCATGCATTAGAGTTTAGTTGCATTGCATTTGCATCTTTTCATGCATAAACAGGTGATTTTGGAGCTTAAGGAGCATGGAAGCAATGCTGAGGAAGAAGTGAAGCAATCATGAAGGGAAAGCAAGAGAGTTAAGGCTGAATTAACAAGGTCCGGAGTCCAACTCGACCGCACACTCGACCAGACACTCGACCGTGTGCTGAGGAGGACTCGACCGAGTGGACAACGCACGAGAGAAGCCAGCTCGACCTGCCACTCGACCGAGCACAGGTCGAGTTGACCGAGCCGTTGACTATTTTGTCTTTTAGTATTTTTAGGGCTTCCACTCCCCTCCTATATAAAGCCTTGTACCTGCAGCCACAAAAGGAGTGCAGCTTTTTAGATATTCTCTAAACCTAGTATTTTACCCTTTTGGGAATTATTCTTTTTGCATTTTTATATTTCTTAGATCTTGTACTTGAAAAAGACTAAATTCTTCAACATTATTGGTTTCATAACTTTCTTAATATTGAGAATTTGAGTTTCATTTCTTTTTCAATATTGAAGATCTCTGTTTTATCTTTCTAGTGATGCAAGTTTCATTATCTGGGTTTTTGACTTTGTTCACCATGTGTTCTTGTGAGTAGTTTGCTTAGGATCTTGAGGATGGGTTAGGCTGGGTTGATCTTGTGGTTTGTTTCATTTGGTTAAGCTTGATTGTTGTAGATCTCTTCTAGGCTAGATGTTCCTAATGCTGATCCTATATCTGAGAAGGTAGGGTTTGATTTCAAGCATCTTAGCATCACACCAATGTCTAAGGAGCATAGATAAGGCTAGATCTAGAGCTTACCATTAGGCTTGCTAAGAGATTAGAGGTCTTGTTTGGTTTGAGATGTATTGCTTAATGCCTGCTTGTGTAGATTCTTTACTATGTGAGAGCAAGTCTAGAAATGCATAGGTTTGATTGTTTCTTGCCATGAGAGTGGATTAAACATGTCTTAGAATAGTATGTCTAGAGATTAGCTCAAAGTTTGTTTGAGGTTTGTTGACCAAGTTAAATAACCACAATGATTAGTTCATTGATATCTTAGTCTTAATCATGTTGCTTGATTGTTGTTTGATTCGTTTTTGCATTGCTCTGTTTTTATTGTGTTGCTCTGTTTTCACGTTTAGTCTAGCTCGACCCTGTACTCGACCTACACTCGGTCGAGTGCTTGCTCGAGTTCTTCCCCAGAGCTTGTGTTTATGATTTGTGATTGTCCTGTTTCATTTCTGCTGCATTCATTTAGTTTTCTGTTCATTGCTTGTCTTGCATAGGTTTATTTCTTGCATTATAGTAGTTTCTATTTCTGTTTTAGCTTCATTACTGTTACAATCATTTTGTTCATTTACATTCAGCATCTAGTTCTTGTAGTTTTATTTTCTGCACTTTGCATTTTAATCATAGGATTGTTAGTGACAATCCTTTACATCTGGCTTAAATTAGATCTTTATGCACATCTTGACTGTTCACAAACACTCAGATTGGATTGACACCTCTTATACTGCAACTGCATAAGTGGAATTGAAACACCTTACCATCCATCCATTCATTGCATACATTCATCATCATTCACATTCACCACCATCAAAACCTTGTTTCACAAGGTGATCCACTTTCACCGTAATTATTCATCTTTTGTGCGGACATAATGAGTCATTTGATCAAAACAAGAGTCCTGTCTGGTGACATACGTGGAATTACAATTGGAAATGGAGTCCCTGCCATTACTCATCTACAATTTATAGACGACTCTTTATTCTTTTGCCACGCAAACTCTCGGAATTATAAAGCAATCAAAGAAGCTTTTGATGTATATGAATACTACTCTAGCCAAAAAATCAACACATCAAAATTTGTAATCACTTTTGTATCACGAGTTCACGGCCAAACTCAGAACATACTAAAAACGATTCGGGAGATACCAAACAACGGTGGAAAAGGAAAAGACTTGGGACTCCCAAAACAGTTTGGAAGAAAAAAAAACAGAAATGTTTTCCTACATTGTTGACCGAGTAAAGCAAAGAACTGCATCATGTCTTTAGCAGGAAAAAAAATAATGTTGAAATCTGTCGCTTTAGCAATTCCTGTCTATTCAATGACATGCTTTAAACTACCTATGGGGGTTATATCAGAAATTGATTCAGTATTACAAAGATTCTGGTGGGAAAAAGGAAAGAAAGAGGAATACCATGGATAGCATGAGAGCGTTTGCAGTTTTCAGAAAAAGAAGGTGGTCTGGTATTCAAAAATTAATCAAAAGTTTTTTTGCAAAACAAACATGGCGTTTAATCCGCTATCCAGACAGCCTTTTTGCAAAAATCATGAAAGCTAGATACTATACATCTCAATTTTAGATGCAAAAAAATGGATCAATCAATCTTATGGTTGGGATTCTATTCTAGAAGGGTTAGATTTAATCAAAAAAAGGTTCAAGATTCATCATTGGAGATGGAAATACATCTCGAGTGAACGTAGATAATGTCATCCCAGCACATCCTCCAAGGCCTGTAACAAACATACACCAAGGCAATAATATGAACATTACACAGTTGATTTCTAATACGGGATCCTACCGTATATGGTCACAAGAAAAGCTATCGGAACACATTACTATCCAGATCATCAAGAGATTCACAAAATATATTTGGCCAAAAAAATTTCTCATGATAAACTTATTTGGCATTATAATAAATCAGGAGAATACTCTGTTCGTTCTGGATACTGGCTTAATATGCATCATCCTGATAACAATCTAGCACCACCAGCCATCCCTCATGGTTCAGTGTCTCTCAAAACAAAGATTTGGCGACTGAAGATTTTGCCAAAGATAAAACATTTTCTCTGGCGTATTCTTTCTCAATCTCTCCCATCTATCACCAGATTAAATACTCGTGGCATGAATTTGGATCCTATTTGTCCAAGATGTTGCAAAGCAGATGAGCCTATTGATCACATCCTATTCCAGTGTCCACACGCTAAATAAATTTGGGATCTCTCGAATATCCCAATCCATTTATTGTTTTCACCAACGTTCACTAGTGAACAGTTCATTGCCGCTTTCTTGGATTCGACATACGTAAGTGATTTCCCCACAAGTACAAAAAAACTACCTTTTGGTTACTTTGGCATATTTGGAAGTCCCAAAACAATTTTACTATCAATTCTTTACAAGAAAAACCAATTACAATACTACTACAAGCTAAAGGAGACGTTGCTGACTGGTGCATTCATAATATTCAAACAAATCATCATCAACCACAACCACCTTCCAATTCGAATCTCTCATGGAACCATCCTACCACAACTTCGTTTAAATGTAACTACGATGCAGCATATGATCATCTTTCTTCAACGGCAAAAGCAGGGTGGATTCTATGAGACAAAAATGGAATAAGTAATGGATGGGGTGCTCTGGTTCTTGGATAACATCATCACCTCTAGAAGCTGAAGCAAAGGCGCTGTTAACGGCAATACAACAAATATGGATAAAAGAAATTACTTCAGTATGTTTTGAAGGGTTGTAATAATGGAACTCATTTGCCTGACTAAGTTGGTTATATTTCTTCTAACTTTTACTCAAGTTGCTTTTCACCGCCTACATGGCTTCAAAACCAAATGTATTACGACTTTATTCAAATATCAATATAACAAGATCACTTTCGACGAAAAAAAAATACAACTAAACCGTTTTTTAGTTTGGAAAATTAATAAATAAATAATTTGGAATTTTAAGAATTTATTATATATATATATAATATTATTGGTCTTATAATTCAACTATTTAATATTACGTCTTGGATTTTTGTTGTTTCAAATATTTCTTTGGATATGGTTTTTCTGCTGTTAGGTGTTTATTTTTTATATATAGATATATATATATATTATAAATAATTTTAAAACTATTTGTTTCTGTTTGAAATTGTTTCGTTTCTGCTTATTAATTCAGTTTCCATCAACCTAACTCACTAAAACTCAACTGGTTATATAAATAAAAACAATTTACAGACTTAAAAGTATTATTATACCAGTTGCAAATGTTTAAACAAAAAAAAAAAAATAATGAAAATACTAATTTCAAATTACAATAATATTTAAGTTTGCAAATGTATATAATATCAAAAGCAAAGGAAATTTTTATCGGAGTTTCGCTTTGAATGGAATCAGAAGAAGCTTTAAATCTTGCTTGAAATCTAAATTTTTGAATTTAAATGACTAATTACCATTCCGTTTTGGAAGTGTATTTTAATTTGTCACAAAAACATGAAACTATGATAGTTTTCCTTAAAAAAATTCAAATTAATCTTGCCATACATAATTTTTGCATACTTATCTCTGTTGAAAAAATTGAATCATGTTTAGACAAATGACATTTTTGGAAGTGATTACTTAAATTACACTAATTTTGAGATACTTAAGGTTGTGATGATATTCTTATAGTTTGTTAATTAGAATGAAGAAAGTAATCTAAATTTTTTGACTTTGAATTATTTGATTTTATTTGCTGTAACAAAAAATTGACTTTTTGATTTATATTTTTAGCAGACAGGTAAGATCTAAATTAGATTTGTTTAGTTCAATATAATTTTACTATGGTATAATGTTATATGTTTCATTGTTTATGTGTATAAATGTAAGTTTTCAACACCTATCCGCTTTCTAAAAATTTTATTAAAATTCTTTTTTTTTTACGCTTTATAAATTTTGTTTTCGCGCTCGGATTCTATGCATATAATATTTAATAACTTAAAATCTATACTAAATAAAAGTAAGAGCTATAAGTTCATTAAGGCGTTTACATGGGATTTAAAACAACCAATAGAAATTAGAAATGTCACTGATTAACATTTTTAAAATTTCAAGACTAATATGCTTCCTACTACGAATGAGCAGCAAGGTTGATTTATCAGGCATCCAAATTTAAAAAGTTTAAAATATTATAATTAATAAAAGTTTTAAAAGTTTCAAAAATATTATAAATATTTAAACTTTATAAGATGTTTAAAAATATTATAAATACCCCATAGAAAGTTTTTAAAAAATCTAAATAATTAAACTCTATCAAAAAGTTTAATTATCATTAATATTTTACTCTAAAACTTTTAAAATGTTATAAATATGTAAACTACATCTAAATTTTTAAAAATAATAAATATTTAAACTCTATTAAAAATTAAAAATTTAAGTATTATTAAATATTATATATATATATTTTAATATTTTGAAAATATCTTATTTATCTCTTTCTGTGCTTTACATCTCTTATGAGCTGTAAAACATGTTTTTGTGTATGATCTTTATAGGTGATTTTATATATTTTCAGTAAGTTTTATAATTTTGGGTCGAAGGAAAAAAGATTGACATCGCAAGACTTTGATTTAATGTTGTTTGAGTTAATTTTTGAGGTTTAAAGAAAAAGGATCACCGAGGAACATATTTTTTTTAAGTATACATGTGTTCATATTACTTTCTCTGCAAGCAATTTGCAATTTTGTAGTATTAAAGATTTTGGTTAAAGAAATTTCAATACATGTGGATTTAAAACTGAGTAACTATATAGATGAAAATATTAATAATTGAGGGCATGTAGTGACTATGCTTATCCATGAAATTCTATGAGAAAAGAGGCAACGATTTTGGTCTTGGAGTTTGATGGGTTAACAAGTTATGTGGCAGGCTAAAAAAGGTTTTAAATGATTATTAAGTAAAAGAATGTGAGTAAGCTGACAAGGAAGAGGAAGAAGAATATAACGAAGAACTGAATGGTAAAGAAGAACCGGATGGTCAAATAATGATGATAATTATTATCAAAAATTGACAATGAAAATAACGAGAAAGAATATGAAGAGTAAAAACAATGAAAAACATCATAACATAGATGGTGGCGGTCAATTAAATATGAGAAACAAGATTTAATTCATGATTCTAAAAATATTTTATTTGTCTGGTAGTCAAAAAAATGGTTTAGTATATGCAAGGTCACATGTTTGAATGTCCGATCCACCTCACCTTGATGTCCAGTTAAATTCACTCTTTTGATCAGATTTTATTTTTTAGCATAACTGATTTTTATATTTTTTAAAAATTGTGTATCTGAAATAAAAATTTTACCTTAATAGTAATTTAAAGTTTTTTATAAGATAATACTTCATAGTCATCAATCATATATAACTTTCACCAAAAAAATTTTAAAAAACTCACACGTAGCATGGATTTAAAACCTAATATATTTAAAAAAAGTAGGATAGTTAATTTGAATAAATAAATTTGGTGCGTATTGAAATAGAAAATAGAAACAGCTATTTTTTATACAAAATTTTTTGTTCGTATAAAGATATGATTAGGTAATTAACAAGTTATATGTTCTGTACTAAATCTAAATTAAAAAATTAGACACAATCGACGAAAGCTCCGATGTCGGAGGAGGAGGGGACCGTTTTCGAGACTGACACGTGTATATTCTTTCTCAGTGATCTCCACAGACACAACTTTGGCACCTCTGATTAGTTCCACTAATCTCCATAAATTACTTGTGACTATTAATATTTTATAACAAGGGATTAAGAATCCCAACCACACTTGAGTTCATTGGAATCAACTCCAAACCATTTTAAAAGAAGATGTATTATACACATGACACATGAATATTTCGTATCGGTCTCAATTTTATTGGCTGGTGATTCAACTATCACTAGTTAATTATGCAACTTATGTTTTATGTCAGCTTCGAGGTCGTGGTGCTTACTAGATATTGTTATGTCCAATTTCTACTTTCTAGATTAAATGTAAACTATTCGGCGTGTTAGCACCAATATCATGAACTATATTCAAAATATATAAATTATAGACGAGTGTTAAACACAATATAACCATATTGAAAAATGATATTTTGAAAACAAACAACATCTAAATACGTAGTTTGGATGTTGCATGTCGATGTCGCATTTGAATGCTGAATCTTGATGCATCATCTAAATACATATTCGACGAGAGTTAAGCATCACAAAAAATATCTATATTAAATTTGTAACAAGAATTTTGATAAATCATTCAATAAAATCTTAAATATTATAACTTTACTTACATTAACTCGTGGCGTCATGCATATGATAAGTGCACTAGCAAGTTAATTATCCTACTATATTAATTGAGAAGTACAAATATAAAACTAACCTTAAAATGTGTAAAAAATTACATTCAATTGCCATTAGTAAAAAATAATTAAGCTTAATTAACTAATTTAAATAAATAGAATTAACTAAAAATAAAAAACACTTACATATCAAATATTAAAATCTAAAAATCTAAAAATATTTTTCTAATAAATTATGGACGAAATTGGATAATTTTTTTTTAGATATAAACCAATGTGAAATTTGGTGGAAAACTAAGATTTCTATATCCAATTATACAATACAGTTATTTTTAATAACTAAATTCGAAGATTTTGTTAAGTCATTTAAATTATGATTCTCCTATCATCTTTATTTTATTTTATTTACACATTGTTTGAACTTTCATATAATATAATTTAACATGCATATTTTTTTGCATATGTAAAACTAACCTTAAAATGTGTAAAAAATTACATTCAATTGCCATTAGTAAAAAATAATTAAGCTTAATTAACTAATTTAAATAAATATAATTAACTAAAAATAAAAAACACTCACAGATCAACTTCTATTAAAAAATCTAAAAAATAAAAAAAAAAAAAAATATTTTCTCTCTCTAATAAATTTTAATGAAATTAATAATTTTTTATATATAAACCATAATCAGAAATTTAACTCAATATTTTATATCCAAGTATACAATACAATTATTTTTAATAACTAAATTTGAAGATTTTGTTAAGTTTTTAAATTATGATTCTCCTATCATCTTTATTTTATTTTATTTACACATTGTTTGGAACTTTCATATAATACTTATAATTTAACATGCATATTTTTTTTGCATATGTTGTGATTTGAATTTTTAAAAACGAAGATATATTACTCATTGTGTTTTAATTTCCACATTGGCAGGATGGTAAAACTAAATTTATATAAATAATAAATTAATATTATTTACTCTCAATTATAATATTAAAGTTACCATTTTATATTTCACAAAATAATGATGCAAATACAACAAACAAACAATATAAAACTGTAATAATACGTCAAAAATAAAATACTATAATATTCTAAAATTATTATTATTCATATAGACTAATAGATATACATAACAATTTAAAATAAATATTATCTCAAACAAAATAACTTTTAAAAAAACAATAATTTTTATTATTATATTATAATTATTTTTAAACAATGTTGATCCGTTCTTTAAGCACGGGATATATCCTAGTGAAAGATTAAAAACAGAACAAAATAAGCAGTCATGTGTATAATGATTCCTGAGAACCTAGATAATGTTTAATGTATAGGCATCCTCTTAGCATTTAGAATGTGAGGCCAAGAAACAACACGAAATTATCTCGAAATGGCGAATAGATTTGGGAAAGATCATGAAAATGTGAATAAATCTACTTTACTTTTCCAATATAAGTATTGTTTAGATTACGATCCATGCTGGTAACTTGGATACATGTTTCTCGAATGAATGATTTGTGAAATTAGTGCATAGCCTTAGGAATTAGAATCAACTTTTTCGTACATGTGATTAATTGATGGACCACCAATATAATATAACAAGGCAGACTTAGGACCATCATCCAATCAAGATCAACTAAACGGTAAGTACATATCAACAACAATATCTATATTTATGTGTGTATTTGCAAATACTCAATAACATGTGTGTTCCTAGAGAACCTATATATGTTATATATAGTGTAAAGGCAGATTTTGGTAGGGTTTAGCGAGGGAATGGACCAAAGTGAACACATGAAATGACTTGGAAAGGTAAAGATAGTGAAGAAAATAGTGATATGAGTGGGAAAGAGTTATATATGAGTGTGTAGGTACCCCCGTGAACTTCTTCTAAAACTCGTGTCAAAAGTCTATATCTTCAATCAATAATTTGAGTTTATGGCACATAGTTTATTTCAAGTAAAGAAATCAATGATGTGGGTTTCAAAGTGGTTGCAATTTCTTCTTCTTCTTCTTTTTTGGTGTTATCTTTACACATGTGATAAAAGTATCTCAACCTTTTGTTATGCATAAATTCCTCTCTTTTTTTTTTTTCTTGGCTCTATGCATTATAAAACCTCTTGGGTTGTACCCTTCTTTTAGTTTGTTTATTCACTAACTTGAGGAAGTGGATTTCGCCTCCTCATCAATCACATTTTTTTAGTTAAATTTTGATCTCTCACATAAAATAAGGGTTTTATAAAAAAGCTACGACTTGATGATAACAGAATTTGATAAAAACTTGTATATCCGTAGAAATATTATTACGAAAATAGATGAATGACGATAAATGAAACAAGGAAATGTAAGTAGTTTCACTTTCAGAAAATTAAGTGGGGTTCTCACATTAGCTAGAGAGAGAGAAACAGATTGAGTGCGAAAAGTGGGAAGGAGATAATTACTCAAGCTAAGGAGGTATGTTGAATTCATACCCCAGCTATAGCATTGAGCAAATCCATTCACAATGTTAAGTAAAATTCAAATTAGCTACTCAAACTCGAGAAATTGTGTAAAAATATACACAACGCGTAACGGTGTTATCTGTCCGTTAACAGCCGCCTACGTGGCTGCCACGTATGAAACGACGTCGTTTTGAGAAACAAAAGAAAGAGTTAATTTTGTCCAAAACGACGTCGTTTCCTTTATC
The DNA here is from genome assembly GCA_024034495.1 of Camelina laxa. Classification (NCBI taxonomy): domain Eukaryota; kingdom Viridiplantae; phylum Streptophyta; class Magnoliopsida; order Brassicales; family Brassicaceae; genus Camelina; species Camelina laxa. The sequence goes on from CM043884.1 coordinate 8,247,268, forward strand.
TTCCTCTTCTTTCATATTTCTTCTTTCCCGAGTTGAGAGCTCATTTCGAATTGGGGTTTCTAGGGTTTTCTCTCTTCTTTTCATCCATAAGTCAATTGATTCAAGTAGCAACGGTTTTCGATCCTGAGGAGTGTGTGATAGTGGAGTTAACTGCATTTGCATCCGAAAATGAGGTAAAGGAAATCGAGTAACTGCAATTGATTTGGGGATTTTTAAAAATTTAGGGTTTTTGGGCGAAATCGAGTAAGATGTCTTCATCATCCTTCTTCAGGTGAGTCATTGAGAACATTATGTGTTTAGTTTCCTTTTATTTGTGTATTTTGATAGAAATTTCATTTGATTGTGGATCGGTGAATCCCTTATTTGTTGAAGGAGTGAGCGACAGAGTCAATATGACTGGAAGAGGAATCCCACGAAAATGTAGATGTGGTCGATTCTCTGTAATGAGAACTTCAAACACAATGAAAAATCCTGGAAGACTCTTTCATTGTTGTCCTAATGGATCAGACGAGGTAATCAATATAGTTAGTCATATGAAAATTGTTTGTTCTCATAACCTTCTCATAATGTGTATTTTTGTATTAGAATCCGAATCATTTGTTTAAGTGGACCGACATAAGCATGGTTGAGGAGATGGAAGAGGTTGAAAGTGTAGTTGACAAGATAGAAAGAGAAGTGGGAAGCTTAGCAAAGGGATGAGGTAGAAGCTATCAAAGAAATTACAGAAAGATGTGAAAAGATATTGTAGAGCTCAAAGGTGTGGTGAGTTCTTGTGAGAAAGAGATTCAAGAGCTAAGAAGCCTCAAGAACATGATTGTTTGTGGTGGTTTAGTTGTGGCTTTTGTCTACTATGTAATATTTGTGTAATGTGTTGGATTGATTAATGAATGAATGGATTTGTTAAGTGATTAGTTGCTAAGATTAACATAAATGAATGAATGGATCAATAAGTTTTGATTAGATTAAAAGTAGAAGGCATGTTTTGAGTACAACAAAAACTTAAAATTCACCGAACTACACCATAAACCATAAACTAAACTACCATGAGATTACCACAAAAACTTTCAATCTCATCCGACTAAAACAAAAAACTTCCATTTGTCCCTTCCTTCGATGCAGTTCCTTCATTCCATTCATACACTACAAAAATAACATGTGAAAACCTGAGTAATGATAATGAAGCTGTTAATAAGAAGAAGTTTGATCAATAAAAAGACTCACCATTAGTCATTCTGAGATTGCTGGCTTGGTCCTTGGCTTGGTGCTTGACTTGATTCTTGGCTTTGTCCTTGGCTTGGTTCTTCACCAGTTTTCTTCTTTTTCCACCTTCTACCAACAACTCCGAGCCGTACAACTTCTAGTATTATGACCGACGGTACTACACCGGCCACAACGACTATCTCGTCCAGCTTTTGAAACTTTGATTCTCTTCTCCGGTTGTTCTTGTTCTCTTTTTCCTTTTGACTTCTTCTTTGGAGACTCATTCTTGCCCTTCTTTCTTTTTTCTGTCTTCTTGCGACCTTTTGTAACTTCTCGTGGTGGTGGTTGAATCCTAGGCTCTTGAGATCTTATCCAAAAACCAATGCCATTAACTGCTGAGATCGACTCAGAGTAAATCTTGACATTTGTTGATGCCAAGTACCAATCACAGTTAACATACGACTCAGGATTGTGCTTCTTGGTCAGTATAACTCTTAAAACATGGCGGCAAGGGATCCCTGTCATACTCCATCTTCGACATGCACATGTCTTTGCATTCATATCCACCTTGAATCCATGCTCTATTATACTCTGCTTCGTTAAAACTCTTGGCAACTGCCCAAAACAACTTCTTAGGCAAATCTTTACCCGGATAAGCTCTTCTCAGATTGCCATAGATATGGCGTGCACACATCCGGTGTTCCACCTTTGGTAACTCTTGATCAACAGCATTGAGCAACCCCTTTTGTCTATCAGAAATAAGAGTAAATCCATCACCATCTCTGAGCTTCAAATCATCCTTCAGCTTCTGAATGAACCACAACCAAGCATCATAGTTCTCTGTTTGCACAACTGCCCAAGCAACCGGGTAGAACTGATTGTTGGCATCTCTTCCTACGGCTGCCAACAGTTGTCCTTTCACACCATTTTTAAAAAGCATCCATCTATGCCAATTATTGGCCGACAATATGCTATCCAAGTTTTGCGAAGGGCTGAAGCAGACATAGAACCTATCAAACTTGACTACACCATTATCATCAGTCATTGTCCCAACGTCCACTGTTGATCCTGGATTTGATCTACAAAACATAATTCAAACACATTCAAAAACATATTAGAAACTGAGACAACTTCTACTATTATAAGTAAAGCAGAAAAAGAAAACAAATTTACTTACTCTAAAAGATGTTCCATGTAGTCATGCATTCGAGCAAATTGCTCATCATATTCCTCTTGAATCATCTTCAATGCTTTTGCTATAGCTGTTCGGCACTGATCATAAGTAGCATAAATATTGTATCGCTCCTCAATTGCATCTTGCATCGCCTTAGCCTTGAATGTGGGATCCTTCCTAACGTCATTCAAGAACAGCTGAGCAAGGACTCCATTCTTGATCACTTTACTAAACCCATCCTTTGTACATGCATGCACATCATTGCATGTCTTCACCATGAACTTTCCAATTTTATCTTCATAGGAGCAGTAGATTTTGAATTTGCAATCCCTCCAATGGCACACCTAACTTCACTTTTCTCTGATCCCCATCTTGTAAACTTTATATTCTCTCCATTTTTTAGGGCATAATCAACCACAGCTTCTTTAAACTCTGCTATACTATCAAACACTTGCTCTAATCTGATTTCTCCACTACCTTTTTGCACCTCATATCTTCTTTCATCTTCCTCGCCATCTGAGTTGGGAGGAGTATTCTCGTCATTATCATGCTCTTCTTCGTCAACAAAACCTGCTAAATTCTCCTCCACTCGATCTTCCATATCAACAAAACCCTACGGCCATCTCTACCACCCTCTAATCCCTCACCTCCTTCAGAACCATTACCATCTCCAAGGAGCTCATAATTTTCATTCTCTACGAAAATGTCTATCCCCTTAACCCAAATCGCGGTTCTACACATGTTCTCAAAATTCTGACCTTCATTGATTAACTTCACCTGTGAAAAATCCTCAAAGGGATACTTAAACCATATTTTCTTCCCACAAAGAGGATCGTCCAATGCCGCCATCAGATTAGTCACAACTGTTTCTGCTTTACTTTCAAGGGTTAGAACCGATCCTCCTTCATATGTAGTTTTAATCCCATTAACAACTCCAAAAAACCCACCATTGTAGCATTGGAATGTTACATCCTCATCGCTGAAAAAGATTTTTTAAAAACTATTAGATAGTTCTTCCACCACTATCGAATATCGAATTTCTTTCAAACAAAATATCAAATTTCGTTCAAATCTATCAACTTTTGTAAATAAACACTCCTAATTATATCAATTGAGCAAACCCCTAAATTTCGAAAACTCCTAAAACCCCTAAATTTTGAAAACCCTAAAAATTGAATTAAAATTTCATCTCCAAACTATACAAATACACAAGAAATCAATCACGTTTTCTAAATAAAAACCCCTAATTATGTCAATTGAGCAAATCCCTAAATTTCAAAAACCCCTAAAATTCGAAAACCCCAAAATTTTGAAAACCCTAAAATTGAACTAAAATTACCTCATTTTCGGATGCAAATGCAGTTAACTCCACTATCACACACTCCTCAGGATCGAAAACCGTTGCTACTTGAATCAATTGGCTTATGGATGAGAAAGAAGAGAGAAAACCCTAGAAACCCCAATTCGAAATGAGCTCTCAACTCGGGAAAGAAGAAATATGGAAGAAGAGGAAGATAAAGGAAACGACGTCGTTTTGGACAAAATTAACTCTTTCTTTTGTTTCTCAAAACGACGTCGTTTCATACGTGGCAGCCACGTAGGCGGCTGTTAACGGGCAGATAACACCGTTACGCGTTGTGTATATTTTTACACAATTTCTCGAGTTTGAGTAGCTAATTTGAATTTTACTTAACATTGTGAATGGATTTGCTCAACGCTATAGCTGGGGTATGAATTCAACATACCCCCTTAGCTTGGGTATGAAAATACCGTTTTTCCGCGAAAAGTGACAAAGAGATAATTACTCAACTAAAAAATGGTCATATTGAACTGTATAGGAAATATTATAGAAAAATACAGATGAGCTCACATGGTCTCTACTCTACTTGTAATATTCTTACATTCAAATGGGAGCATCCCCAAATCCCAACTGTTCAAATTTCGATAGCTTCACTATCTTTTGTTTTGTTATCATCATTCCAACTTGTCAAATTTTCTTGAGACCTCCATACATTAAATAGATCTTGTCTTGTACTTTCATGGCTTTACATAAGGATTTTCATCACACATTAGCTTTACCTAATTCAATAGTTTAGATAATTAGAGATCGAGTTATATATGGCTTATCACTCTTTATTTGTTTTCTCTATTAAATTCCACTTGTTGATGCATGCCATGATGCCACCTGAAGCAAAGGATACCATTTGATCTCACTATAATAAGGGTAATTCCAGTGATAAATATATATATATATATATATATATATATATATATATATGTAGAGAGAGAGAGAGGAGAGAGAGAGGAGAGAGAGAGAGGTAATTCAAGTTTAAAAAGTTGGTGACATGGATGCTTGCAAGCTAAGGCTTGGGCAAGAGTCCAAGCTTTTTTTGACAAAGACCCTATTTTTCACGGCCTGCAAAAATCATTTTTTAAAATTAAGTATGTGTCAGTTTTTATATCAAAAATGCAGTTTAGATACAATGCAATTTGTTTTATCTTATTCAGTTGCTATGTTGGTTGAAATATTCTTACACAAAATGTCATTTATTGAGTCAAGATTTTTTGTTTTTGCCATTTATCTTAATAATTTTCAGTTTTGCTAATTTTAAATATGAAATATTTCAGAGTATTTTTTTCATAAAACACATATTTCATAATATAAACTATACCCTAAAAAATGAAACCTAATAAACCCAAATATCATGTGTAAATCTATGTTCTTAGATATAAAAAAAAATAGCAAATCCAAAAAGGGATTTCGAAAGTCCTATATCCCACAAATGCCATCGCAAAAAGTCCTTCCTCAATAATAAACTCATAAAATATTTCTTAACAAAGCTGCGTTTCTTTAGGTTCCAAAGTGTACCTCCACATGATAATGTGTATTTGGTAGGGTACATTTTCATCAATTTTCAGTAGGACTAATTTAGTGTTGTCAAGTCCAAATTCGAATAAAATATTAGTTCAAGTATAGATGATTTACTTTATGAGGAATTACCATTGAATTATTTTTTTTTTTTTTTTTTGATAAAGATTGAATTGTTGACAAAGAAGGAAGAATCACCAATAGGAGAAATCATTAGAATACATTGATTTTGGTTATTCGTTATCTATTTAAAGTAAATAATAAGCTATATACGTCATTTAAAATTAGATCTAGTTAAGAAAAATATATGACGACTATTTTGCTTTTCGAATAGATAACAATGTATATGTATAGTTCGAATGGATACATCATAGAATAGAACAATTATGGAAAACATTTTTTTAACATTGGGGCTTCTTGTCAATGTGATGGAAAGAAGCATCGTGTAGTTTTACGTCATTTTTTTTTTCTCGTTTATTTCAAATATATTATTGATGATGGTTTGTATTGTGATTGCTTCCATGTAGTTGCTATGTACTCTTGGTTTTAAAATTAATAAAGATAGACGGTTAAAAAGAGAATGATGGAAATAATATAGCAAACTTACATTTTTTTTTGTTTTTTTGTTAAAAAAGTTCCTATAAACTTACATTTCTTCATAAAGAGTAAAATCATGAAAACATACATAAAATGAAAAAAAAAAAAAAAAAAAAAAAAAGCAAAAAAAAATCGATAACAACAATTTTTGTTGCAGGTGAAATCTAATTAATTTATTATATATAGTCAGGAAACTGGCTATCTTCCTCTTAGTGACATTTGTTTCCATTCCACGAGTCGTCTCAAAAATTCTTCTACCTATTCAGATCATTATTTAAAAGAAAAAAAGTTGTTATTCCTCAAGAAAAAAAAAAAGAGAATAAGATAAATTAAAACTCATAGAACAAATAACTAATATTATACCTCGGAAGGTTCTTGTAGAGAATACGTAGCACTCGTTTCCTTAGGAACTTTGGAAACAAGTATACCAAAGCCTTCTCCTCTCTTTCTCAGTACCTGAACCCAACAAATGTTTTAATTAATTTATCTGTAAAATTAATAAAGAAAATATTTTAAATAGTGTTGAAGATGGTAAATATATATTACCTGAAAAGCATCCTCGTCCGTACGATCATCGCCGATGTAGATGGGCAACACATTCTTAGAGTTGGCAAATCCTAAAGATTCGAGCAAGTACTCGAGAGCTTTGCCTTTATCCCATTTGATGGTTGGTCGGATCTCTAAAACTTTTCTTCCTTGGGTTAACCTCAGTTTCGGATACTCGCTCAATATCGACGTCACGTGTTCCGCTACTAATCCCCAGTCCTTTTGATCGACACAACGGTAATGTACGGATACGCAGAACTTGTTGTTCTCGACGCTTGCTCCTTCTACGTCTCTCATTTTCTCAACTAGACACTTTGAGACCTGTTCAAACAGAGTTTGTATATATTTTTTCTTAGTTAGAGACCAAATATGTCGTTATATTAAGTAGCTTGAATTTGACGCATATATAAAATAGGAAAACTAGGAAAAAGGTAATAGACCTGGTCAATCATAGGCAAGAACTCATTCGCCGCTTGGAAAAGAACACCTTTGTTGTTCTGTATTGTTCCAAAAAACATCAAGCCCTTGTTAGTCTCTTTATCAATCTACATATATGTTACATATAATATACGAGTGTTTATGATAAAGTACCTTGTTATGTTTGGTTTTCTTGGATGGTCCTTTGATGTCCATTCCATGGCTACCGGCATAGTAAAGTCCAGGAAGTTTCACAAATCTACGAACCTACCAAATATAGAAACGAAGAAACACGTGAGTTAATTCTTTTTTGTATAACCAAAAGGATCCTAAACCAAAACTAGACTAATCAAAATATGTTAACTTTTTTTCTTATAGTATTAGTTTGAGAAACAAACTTTAAAACGTACCTTATCACGGCATCTTCCAGTGACGATCGCGGTCGGGAAATATTTAGCCACGCCTTTTACCGCATCTCTCATCTGAGAATCAAAAGTTGTAAGAAATGGTAAAAACTTTAAAAGCAGAGGAATAAGAAGTAAAAAGAGAGGCAAACCTCGTCAGACATGTAAGCTCGTTCCGGGTCTTCTACAATGGGAGATAATGTACCGTCATAATCAAGAAACATGACAATTTGTTTCCCTTTCCAAGCTTCAGCGATTTCTTCAAACATGCTTAAAGCTGACGGGTGTTGAGCCATCCAAGAAGAATGTTCATCCTCCTTGGACTCCGGTAGGGAAGATTTGTTCCCTGGTCGGGTCCTGGTAGGGGAAGAAGCCCTCATGGCTTCGATCCAAGTATTGATCCTGGTTTGACTTGGGTCGGCCTCAAGTTTTTGCACAAGTTTCTTACGGGGAATGCTGATGTAACGGCCACCGCCGGGAGAAAAGAGAGATTGGTTTAGAACTCTAACCGCTACACCGATGCTGGCTTTTTCATCGGAGATTAAGGCATTATGGTTAGTCATTAGGGGCTTAGGGAGAAGAAAAGACAGAGAAGAAGTTAAGAAACAGAGGAGAGGGGGTTTAGTGTGAGAAAGACAAGTTGTCAATGTCTTAATACATGTAATGAGAATACACTTAATGTAAGGTCAATTTATAAACTTCCTCTCAAAGAGTGAAAGAGCTTCCTTCTTGTACTTTTCCTGCCACATCATTCCTATATGCTAGTTATTATTATTATTATTATTATTATTATTATTATTATTATTATTATTATTATTATTATTATTATTATTATTATTATTATTATTATTATTATTATTATTATTATTATTATTATTATTATTATTATTATTATTATTATTATTATTATTATTATTTTATTCTTTAGGAAAAAAAAATTCTATATCCCTATTTTTTTTTCTTTGTCGCATATTCCTAGTTTTTAAGTTGATGTTGATACAAATTTGATAAAATAGGAGCCAATACCTAATTATCTTTGGAATTTATGTCATGACTAGAAAATTAGAGGATTTTGGTCCACAAGTTTGGATCATTTTGCAAACAACATATTGTATTTAAATTCAATTTTTTTTTTTAAATTCAAATTCGACAGTTCTCAAAATGTTACATATAATACCAATATTATTAATCACGTGTATATATAGTTAAATACAAAGAATTCTTTTTTGTTTTTTGTCGTTGGGCCACAATTGGCCGGCCCATTAGCCAAATACCAACATTCGTAGAAAGCGGGACTCGATCCTAGGTGTGATGGTGTCTTTTATAAATGGACTTACCTCCTACCATTACACTAAGATCACTTCACAATACAGAGAAATTTTATGAAACTAAATTTCAAATTTTCAAAAGAAAAAAAAAAAAAAAAAATCTAAATTTCAAGGTAACGAGAACTATCATTTTAGTTTAACAAATTATGGGTGTCCCTAAACCGGTAGGTTTTGTCCTTGTTCAAAAAATTGGCCACGATGGCCGATTACTCACCGGAAAAGCGTTCGGCGGCATCCAACCGCCGCAATTTTACCATAGTCGGCCAGGAAATTGGAATTTAAAAAAAAAAATTGAGGATTTTTAAATTTCTAACTATGATTTATTCTTATAGATCTATGATATAAGGGCAGAAAAAATAAGAATATCAAGCTAAAACAACTAGCAGTTGCAGAAAATATGAAAAGACATCTTAAATTAGGATTTACAGATGGACTCATGAGGAAGAAGACGGCGACTCTTGAAGAAGTAGACAGGGATATTTTCTTCACTTTATATTCATTAAAGAAAAGTTGTAAAAAGAAAGTAAATTGAGATAGCTGGGCTTAAACTCGAGTTATGTGGGCCTTTAGAACATAAGAAAACTGTTGGACTAGTTTTAAGTATTGGTAATACATTACAAATCTAATATAATATACATATATGTGGATAAAAATCTTAAAACTAATCCCCAATTAATTATCGATTTAAATCCAATTTTCCTATTAATCGCTAGGGCCTCTTTTACCGCCTGACTAATGCCTAGTGATTTTTAAAACATCGGTTTTTGTGTTATTTAATTTTTGTTGGTTGTGTAATATATTAATGTGTTGTTTTGAGGTTTCGGCGTAAATGGAGGTGTTATATATAACTAGATGAGGACTCGCCCGATGAGCGGGTTAAAAATCTTATAAATTATATTAAAATTTGTTGTATGTTATTTATAAATTTTATTTTTTTATAATACACTGATTTATATCTATTTACAAATTTTTTATGTATGTTACCATTAAATATATTTCGTTTTTAGACCTAAATATACTATATGTTACAAATATATTCACCCACCTAGAAAATGTTTTTATGAACACATTAAACCAACTATTTTACTTTCACTTCTGCATAGTTTTTTAACTACTAAAATTGTTGGCTCAAAAAATATTTCGAATAAAAAATATATTACATAATATACTAACCAATGATGTATCATCACAATAGTATATGAGCACCATGGAGAAAACCTCGGCTCCGCCCTCATCTCTTATGAAGAGAACCTTGCATCCAACTTCCTCCACCATGGAAAGAACCTTGGCTCCACCTTCCTCATTTGGGGAGATAACCTTGCGTCAATCCATCTATCTATGTTTGTTGTAAGCTTGTGTTTGATTAGCCTATTTTATCCAACCATTAGGTTGATGAGGTTCTACTCTTTATATTCCTTTGAGATTGAATGAATGGTAACAACTATTTTTGCATAAAAAAAGGTCTATGACCAACCAATCAAGGTTGAAAAATTAGAAGAAAATTAATTTGACATAATTAAAGAAACAATAGAAAATTATAAGCACGGTAATATATGAATCTCAAATCAGAGATAAAAAATAAATTAAATAAAACAATCTAAAATCACTACAATAAAATTAAAAATATAGTGTTAAAACACCTCAATCGCTAGCTTGCTTAGTGAGCCCATGTCCACTCTCAGTCCATTGGTTCACCTTCCTAGTGGGCCCTACATCTATTTTCTTCTCGTGGACCCACCCATATTCAATGGCCGGTTTGTTACGTCTGGGAAACTTTAAAAACTTGTTTACCGAACCTACAAATCATCAAATGATATTTTCTTTTGTTTTGCCCTCACTCGCACAGTTCTAACAATCACTTTCAGAATGGTCACCCATCATGAAATTCTCTGAGAACCCTTGAACGAAACAATAAGTTCATTTTGGTGACATATGTAGCCAAAATAAATTCTTTTAAACCCTTCCGCAAACCAGGGTGTCACAGTCTTTGAGCTCCTACGAATCTATCAACAATAATTTATGTTTTTCCAATCTATATATTTATGTTTGTTGTAATTTTGTGTTTGATTAACCTATTTTATCTTCCCATTAAAAAAAATATTCCCAATTAAACAAAGTTGAAAACAGTGTTTTCGAATAAATTAAAATTAAAATAATTAAATAATATTATAATTTCGAATTTTATGATATATATATAATCTTATAATTATTAAAAAAACTTTGTATTTTTTCTTATTTTATAAATTCTGTAATTTTAATAATTATCTTTTTTAATTATTAATATTTTTTAAAATAAAATATTTTATCTTTGTTGTAATCATATTTCTCCAATTAAATATTAATTTTACACATTATAAAATCTAAGATTGATAATTTGACATATCAAAATCTTGTTAATGGTTAATTTTTAAAACCTAACTTTATATAATAAAATAGTAAAATTGAATGTTTTCTAAAGTGGTAGCTTTTGGTGCAAGTTGCGTTCTCTTCGTATTCTCTTCTTTTCTTCGCTAAAGTATTTTTTTTTAATTGTTATGGTTAGAAGAACTTAAAGCGAACCATACTTTTAAAAACCCGAGCTTGGTCCGATATAGTGCATAAACAATTACTAAACCAAATAACAATACACATGAAAGTGGAGGTTTTCTAGATCTCTGTATTTATCTTTCATTAAAGAAATCTCATTATACGTATGCCACAACGTCGGATAAATCGAATCTTAAGCATGGATAGTAAGTCGAAAATTAGATTTAGAATCCCAAAGATACATATGCCACAACATTTCTCCTGTACATATGTATGGCAGGGTACGTCTTCTCCAGTTAGCCATATATCCATTATCTATACATTGTTGCGTTCATTAATTTATAACAATTAAGTCGGTTGATCTGGTTATTCAGAAATAAGATATTTGATCAACCGTTTGTACCATGTTAAAAATATCAAAGAAGCGAAGAAGAACACTCAAGACTGTGACTAATATTTATGCTATATTCTTCACATACTTTTATACAAAGTTATATATAATCAAAGAGATACAACAACCTTTTTATAAACGAAAAGATCACAAAGAGATATTGAGAAAGTACGGAGGAAATATCAATGTTGAAAGATTGGTTTGTAACAGTGAGATATGAATTGTAACATACCAACACGAACAAAAATATGCGACTGATTGTCAAAAATGAGTTGGTCTATCGTAACGTATTAACTGTAAATAAAAGCTCAAAAGAAGTATACTCTAGCGTTGAAGTAAAAGAGTACTCTAGCTAAAGCGTTCAATTCCAACGAAGCGAAACTGTTGGAATCATCTACGCCTATGATTGCATAGATTATAACGTCTCTTGGAACTGTATTAGTGCTGTCATATCGTTATACAACTGTTTTTATACAGTATTGTTCTGCGGCGATTTATATGCACTAAATCAAATTTTCTCTTTTGGTATCCACGAAGGGCACTAACAGTTATAAACAGCTTGTACTTTATTTAATTTTCTTTAGTTTGTGGACCATCTAGTTATTGGTATATAACTCTCTCTTTTTTCTTTTGTCATTATTTATAACTTTTTGTATGAGAAAATGAAGAGGAAACTAAGGAAGTGTTACTCAACACTGTGGTTTAAAGGAATCTGATGTATTTTGAAATCAAGCCCTATTCAATTAGTTACTTGAGAAAGTCCATTAAAATTTGGTGTTATTGGATTATGTAATTATTTGATGAATTTTAGAATACATAAAAAACTTTGTTATTCAATGTCCATTTGATTTGGTGTCATTTTAGATTTTAATGGACTTCACTCAGAAAAGATGAACAAACACAATCCAACATATTTCGTAAGTATTTCAATGTCTTTCTCTCTCTCTTCAGAATTATTCAGCAGATTAGTGGAAGAATTAAGAAGATGTCCTTCCACATGTGGCAGTTCCGTTCGTGATCAGTTATTGCTTCATAATCAAAATCTCTCAGATGGCTTCCTCTCCCAGCATTTTTGCGATTCCGGTGAGGTTTCTCCCTTCAAATGACTCTTTTTCCTCCGTCGATTTTTAAGGTCTTGTCTTCCACTCCCGACGTATTCGGACACTTCTTTCGTCTTGAGGCCTCTTCCAGAACCGCCATCAGAACCTCCTTATCCGCGGCTCCACCTGACTCTCCTCCTCCTCAAATCTGCTCCCTCTCCGGTTTCTCTCATTCTCCGCTGTCGCCGTCCTCTTCCTCTCTTCCAGCGAACGTTAACTGTGACAGCTTCCCATCGGTGAATTTAGCAGATCCACCCTGCTTCTCCCTCATTATTGTTGCAAAACCAATGTAATGTATTGAGTATTGATAATATTAGTTCAATTTATTTTTGCTTTGATTTTTGGTCAACAACACAATTATGGATAAATTTATTTTATTTAAGTTAAATAATAAAGTCTAGTTAATAATGATTTTAAATCCATTAATGCTTTTCAAATCCACTGTTAATGACAACAAATCCACTTTAAATACATTAAAAAATCATTAAATTTTAAAATCTATAGATAACTGAAATCAATTAAAATGCTTCCTCCGATAACATTCCGTAAGTGTAAATGAGTCAGCACGTTTTGGCTTACTATGAAATATCACGAAAACTATTCAAGAAAATTAAGATCTCCATCCACGAAAAGGACATACGAATGCGACATGATAATTCGTTTATAAATCACATTTTAAAACCATATAATAATTTTTTTTTTTTTTCTTTCGGCCAACATTAATTTTTCTTTCTGATAGAAAGCACACTGTTACAGTTTGTCGTCAACGAATTTTTTTAGGATATTAATTTATACAGCGGTAAATGAAACGAAGCTTCCTCACATTTATATTTTAAATGCAATACATTTCTTGTTTGCTTATTTTTAATAATGTTTTCGTGGAAACTTCGACTTGCTATTCAATTATCATTGAAATAGTAAAATGTAGGTTGAATGTAAAAACATTGACATATAAGGTAAAAGTAGAATAACAAAAAGGTGTCACGCGGCACGCGTGAGAGTTTAAAAAACAAAAATACTCATTGTCAAACTATGAGGCTTGCGTGTACATATACATTTGTATGTAAACTTTTGTATATGGTGAGAGATAGATCAAGTCTTTAGTCTATACGCATACAGGGGCGGATCTACATATACACTAGGTGGGGCACGTGCCCCATACACCTTTATAAAATTTATTTAAGTGATGGGCTAATAGTATTAGTTTCTCAGCAAATATGGTTAAAGTGTCCCACATTACCTTGATTGTAAAAGGGTTCGAGCCTGAATCAGCCGCTTTTTCTCAAATTTTTCTATTTTTGTATAATATTTTTATTGCTGATTTTTTTTAATAAAATAAATATAATTTTTGTGCCCCATATTATTTTCCTTCCTAGATCCGCCACTGTACGCATATGATATCGAAATCCGGGTTCTATGTACATTTTTGTCAAAAGCGTGAAAAAGGCGTTAGGCAAAGATTTTATATAAAGTAACTATTTCGATATTAAGAGGCATTGTTGCCTTATGTATTTGTATATACATATGTACATGTGCACAAATGTAGTTTCCTAGTAACTTCATAAAAGAACACTTTTGAGTTTTGACGCCGGTCACGGTACACGAATTTTAGTTTCTCTTATTGGTCGCATTAGTTTCGTAGACGGTCATAATATTCTTAGTTCTTACGGTCTAAGATTCTTTTCTTACACAAAGGAATAATGTTCGTACAATAATCATGGGAAAAGCTGTCGTCTACATACAAAGAATGGGAAGAAATGCCTCCGTGAAAGTATATATATTTTTTACGTCATATCGTATAGCATGCATGGAGCCACGTTAGCATCGCCTTGATTTGAATTTGTATGACAACTGAACTGATTCTAACTATGTACATATACCTACACTATTTGGAAAACTAAATAGGAATCAAACTCAAAGAGAGAATTTACTGGAGAAAAATATGCCAAATGAGACGGTATATAATTGGCCCTCTTCGGCTACTTGTCGTAAAGCAATTTCTAAACTGTAGAATCCACGTGCGTTTAATTGACTATATAGTACTGTAATATAAGGTTTTTTTGTATTTATTGTGTCTTGAGTATGACCATTGACCATTAGTTTCTTTTACATGTAGAATCATTCATTGACTTCTCTATAGGAAGTGATGCTCGACGGTCTTGAGTTTGCTATTTGTAGACTTGTAGTAGGTAACGAAGGAGCACAAGTGTCGTTTTGTGAGACGTGCTCGTCTCGGGTTACGTACCTAAACCTCTCTAGTCTCTTTCGCGACTTTCTTTCTCCAAACACTTTTGCTCCAAACCCATCCCTAACTTTTAAACGAATGGGAAAAGTATTCTAGTTAAAGCCGTTAGTTTAAGGTCGTTTAATATGTAAGAGAAAATGATTCATTGCAAATTTCATTTTGAGAGTTTTTTCTCTTCTTTTGACAGAGATAAAACAATTACTAAAATTATTGATAAAATGATGCTTCTTAACGCTGGACCAATTTGCATGGACAATCCAAAACTCCAGCCGTATAACATTATCTGTCTATGCATGATGAATCACAGCTTCTATGTTAACTATCCGAGGTTGTTCACGGGCTCAAGATAATTTCCATCATTTTAATTTAGTGTCACAACGTTAAAGACAGTAGACTTGGTTATTTCGGTTATGTTGGGTTTGATTGGTAACCATGTACCGTTTGACAATTACTTAACACAAAAGCGATATCAAAAATGTTACCAAATATATTATTTTGACATTTTTATGCAGTTTTTATGTATTATTATGTCTTATCGTTTGTATTATTTTGTAACAATTTAGTGTTTTAACTTACAATTATTTTTATAGTTTTGAGTGCGTTATCAATCTAACTCGTTATCGATTATTCTTCCACGTTTTGTTGTCATCTGATGTAGTTATTCTTTTAGGCTGTGAATGGTTGCAGCGGTTAGAGCGGACAAATCCATCTGCGAATCAGACCGTTTTTTATTTACCATTCATTATGTTTAGTCCGCAGTACTACGGTCTACAGAAAATAGAAATAAGACCGCAGCGGACCAACTGCGGACCGTTTTTCTTTACAAATAGAGTTGGACCGCAGCGGTTTGCTGTCCACACTTAAAACAGAGCGGTCTGGTGCGCAGACGGATTTGTCCGCCCCGACCGCAGTTACCATTCACACCCTTAATTTTTTTTGCTATTAGCAATGTTTTTTTAATTTATCTTTTTTCCTTAGTATACTTTATACTAAGTTATACTCACTTTTTCTTATACTCCCTCTGTTTCAAAATATATAATGTTTTAGTAAAAACACACATATTAAAAAAAATTACTTTTAAAAGATTTAACCAATCATAATCAAGACTGCATAATATAAAATATAAAATTAATTTAAAAGTTGCATAGAAAGCTGGAAATATCCTATATTATAAAATAAAAATAATTCTCTAAACATCCTATATTATGAATTATAGGAAGTATTAGATTATTAGTGAATTGTGTGATTTTGTTGGCGTGTGATGTGATGTTACATATCGTGCTAGTTTATTATTGGACCCACGGAATTATGTTCCAGAAGTGCTAAGCCCACTTTCCTTTAACATCCAAATTCGCACCTTTCATGTTATACTTCGCATATCCACCAATTTGTTTTTTTCTCATTTCATCCTCCTGTTTCGTACAATATATTAATATTTATATTGATGATTGCAATTAGAGTTATAAAGTATGAGCATTGATATGTTTTTAAAGAGTTTCTCGAAAAAAAAAAAAAAAAAAAAAGAGAATAATAATATTTTAATAAAAATTAAGGAGAATTGGTTTTTAAGATTTCTCATATGAGAAATTTTGAGAAACTCAGGGGATCCACTCATTATCCGACACATGTAACTTTCTAAGTTATTTGAATTTGTTATAATAAATTAATTCCACAATAATTTACAATTTTAATTAAACAGTTTATTTATTTTTATTTTTTATTTTTTTTTATATTTTTATAAATCATAAAATAAAATTAGCTATTTAACAAGTTCCATTATGCATAATTATAAATTATATATTCATATTATTTTAAATTAATATTAGTTGATACAAAAAATATTAATAGGATTAAAAATTATGAGTGTTAAACAAATAATAATATTATGAAACTACAAATAATAATATTATGAAACTAAAAATAATAATATTATGAAACTAACTATATTAGTATTATTAATTTTATGATTGATAATATGGTTTTTCTTATTGATAATATGTTATATAATATAAAATATAACTAATTGATAAAATTAAATATATTTAAGAAATAATTACCATAATTTAATTTATTTATAAAATATTAATAATTTTAAGATAAAATAAAATAACAAAATAACAAACAAATATTCAAAAAAATTGTATTAAAACTATAAAATTATATTTAAAATCAATAATATTGTATGAATGAGAAACTCATTAGATTTCTTACCAATGGACATACAAAATTAGTGAAAGGTTCTCAAATTTTTCTACACTTAAATAATTAATATTATATTAGTGAGAGATTCATTTGAGTCTCTACAAATGCACATGCTCTAAGACCATCTTTACTCAGGTCAACATTTCTCCGAAAATTAATTTTTTTTATATTATACATATTCATTTTTTTTTATTTTGTAATAGATGTATCAATGAGTAAGTGATACGTCTCTATTTAATTCTGAGAAACGTTTCTTTCAGTCCTCCACCGCAAAGATTTCTCTTGATTTCTCTTTTCTCTCTTCTTTTTATTATTTTTTATTTAAATTCTCCTCTCTTTCTTCCTTTTATTATTTTTTATTTAAAGCTATTACAAGAACAACCCTAAAAATAATGCTCTAACATGTTTCCTACGCTAACCTCAAACTAGTTAAAGAGTTCGATGTTAAAAAAAAAAGCGAAAATATTACAACAGTTTGCTGGATAATTTTTTTGCACAATGGCCACAATTTTTTTTTGTTTTTCTTGTTAATATATAGTATGACTGTACAAAACATACTCTCGTTAGTCGTTAATAAAACTGTTTAGAATGTTGTGTAGAAAGGGCTAAGTTTCTAAATGATATACACAAAACTTGACGACACGAAAAAAAAATGATATACACAAATTACGCTAAAATTTTGAGATATAATCTAATATAATGATTGTGATAGCATGATATAAAAAAATTGAAAAAAGTTATTGTATATACGAGAATAGATAATTAAAAACATTCAATTAGCTCAAACCAATGCCATTGTAAGTAAAAAACTCATTTCTGTGAAGAGTTAAATTAGAGAACAAAATAGCTATATTGCCACAAGCGATCATATAAATAGTATTATTATGCAAAATATGGTTCTTCTAATATTGAGCATTGCCCTCGGACCATAAGTCATTCATCATCCTTTGGTGAAGGAGGCAGATGAACGTAGAATTTTGGTAAAGTCGACAAAATATAACAATATTTGAATCTTCAAATAAATCGTGACCAAACAACGCTGTTGAATGGACGTAGTAGAAATGACTCTGCGTTTTAGTATATGCGACGGTAAGTATATGAAGTAGATGGATTTGATATGTAATTTATACTTAGTCAAGAGTGCAAACCATTTTTTAAGTTATACCGCATATTTGATTTATCCATATTGACACGAAAGTTAAGGTTCCAATTAACACAAAATTTTGCGAAATATCCATACGTAGTTTTTAATGCAAAATTAGCATACTTTATTTGATCGATAGAAAATTTGTCGGTTATTAAGTGGAGGTTGAGATCTGAGGCCAGATAGGGACAGTATTTGATATGCTCTAAGATCTTTTCATTATTTTAGTTTCTTTTCGAAGCAGATTTTTGTGGCTCTTGAAATTAGAAAACCTTTGATGATCACCAAATTCCAGAGCTCTTTTTTTTTCTTTTTTTTTTCTGTGGCATAAATGTATTTTTTTTCCACAAAATTTAATTATATTAATTTAGCAAATGACATTACATAAAGATGGCAATAACCAAATTGGTTTTTGAACAGAATTTACATAATATGAAATATCAGTACATCCATATTTTGCTAGATCATTTACTACACTATTACACTCCCTCTTTGTAAAACTAAAAGAAACTTGTCGCAAACATTTCGTCCACAGGTTAATGTCTTGTAGCAGATTCCTTAAAGATGCATTTGATATTTGCCCATTCACTAGTTTGATTAAAACTTCACAGTCACCTTTAAAAATGATTAAATGATATCTTCGGATCCAAGCTTGTTGTAAAGCTATTAAGAGATTTTTTGATTCAGCTTCAAGAGCTGAGCCTGTATAAGATAGCATTGTTGCACCCCAAACTAGAGGTTCCCCGCAATGATTCCTGGAAATCCACCCACTTATTCCCTGTTTAGTTTGATCATCAAATCCTGCATCAAAATTGCATTTAATTGACGAATATAATGGAGGTGTCCACTTCATTCTACTGTTTGTGTCATTGTGTGATGACTCCTTTGGTCGATGAGTTTTAATCCAGTCATTTGTGCCCGATTTAGCCATTAGAACTGTCTTGCTTGCACTTTCACGGTAGTTATTGAGAATTGGTTGTTCCTTGCCTTCCAAATACGCCATAGTAGATTAAACGGTAATAATAAAGCAAAATTGTCTGTTATCTGTGATGATTTAGATATGATCTCAGAAATGATCTCTTCTGCAGTAGGTGAAAGATGATTGATATTTATAATAGTTGAAGCGGACAGATGCCATGCCATTGCTGCAAAAGGACATGAGAATAAAACATGATGATCTGTTTCATCACTTCGGTTACATCTCGGGCATCTTGAGTCGATATTCACTCGTTTTGTTCGTAGCCGTGTGTTAACTGGTAGAGTTCGTGATATCGTGCGCCATAAAAAGTGTTTGATCTTTGGTATTATTCTCAACTTCCAGATTTTGTTTTTTAATTCCACAGAACCGTGAGGTCTAGCAGGTGCTTCTCCAGGGTTGAATGGGTAGTGAGTGATAAACCAATATCGTGTTTTAACCGTGTAGTCGCCTGATTGAGAATAGTTCCAGATGAGTTTATCGTGCGTGGGCACTTGGGATAAATGGATGTTTTGTATTGAAGTATGCTCTGCTTCTGGAATCAGTGATAATAGTTTTTCTTCATCCCAAGCTCGAATATTACCAGAAGTGGATATAAGATTTTGAAGAGATAAAGCTTCATGTGGTATTAGAGTTTGAATTGGTCGAGGTGGGTGATCATCGATGACATTGTCTATACCACGTCTTATAGTAGAGCCATCTCCCACGATAAAACGACTTCCTTTCTTCAGAAGGTCCAAACCGATTAGGATTGATGACCAACCGTATGACTGATTTTTCCTACATCGAGCATCAAGAATTGATTCATCTCTGTAATATCGGTTTTTCATGACTCGAGCAAACAGAGAGTTTGGATATTGTATTAGTCTCCATGCTTGCTTCGCTAATAAAGCATCATTAAATTTGTCCAAGTCCTTAAACCCTAAACCTCCTTCCACCTTCGAAATCTTTAGTTTCTTCCAAGCGATCCATGTAATACCTCGATGGTTTGAAGATCTTTCCCACCAGAAGTTCATCAGGAGTGATTCTATTTATGAAGTTATTCCTGTTGATATATTAGAGCAGGACATAGCATATACATGCATGGATAGTGCGACTGATTTTAGCATAATTTCCTTGCCAGCAAGAGATAATTTCTTTGCAGTCCATCCACAAGTTCGTTTTTTAACTCTATCAACAATGTATGTAAACATTTCTTTTTTTCTTATGGCCAAATTGTTCCAGAAGACCAAGTTATTTATCTCCTCCTCCATGGTTTGGTATGTTCAGTAGTGACTTTAATCGAATTTGTGTAGTCCCAAAGACTCTGCTCCCAAATGTGATCATTGATTTTGAAGTGTTAATTTTTTGGCCCGAGTAATATTCATAGATATCAAAGACATCTTTCAAGGCCTGGCAATTTTTCTTGTTGGCTTTACAGAAGAAAAAGGCAATCATCTGCAAACTGCAAATGAGTAATGCTTGGAGCCCCATTACCAATGCGGATCCCTCGGATATCACCCTCTTGTTCTCTAGATGTAATTAGATGGCTTAAAATATCTGAACAGAGGATGAATAGATAGGGGGATAAAGGGTCCTCTTGTCTAATACCTCTTGTTGGTGTAATATGGCCATATGGAGACCCATTGACTAGGAAAGAGTAATTTACAGAGGTTACTATTGCCATGATCCAGTTAATCCACCGATCGCAGAAACCAAAGATCTTCAGAGTTGTTTCTATAAAATTCCATTCTATACGGTCATAAGCTTTACTGACATCAGTCTTCAGTGCCATGTAAGTTTGTGAAACTCGTTTCCGGATCTTCAAAGCATGCATAATCTCATAAGCGATCATAACATTATTTTGAATTAAGCGACCAGGTATGAAAGCTGTTTGTGAGTCTGATACTATATTATTCAGGTGCGGTTTTAGTCGTTGGACTAAGCACTTTGAGACTATTTTGTAGAGAACGTTGCAAAGTGCTATAAGTCGGTAGTCAGTTAGAGTTTGTGGATTTTCCATCTTCGGAATCATGCATATATTGGTGTGATTAATACTAGGCTTCATATAAGATGTTTCAAAGAAAGTTCTAACTTCTTGGATGACCTGTGGACCAACTGTTTTCCAACAGCTTTTGTAGAATCTCGCTGTTAATCCATCTGGACCTGGAGCTTTGTCATCCCTAATCGAGCATATAGCAGTATAGATCTCTTCATTAGTGAATTCTTTAGTTAAATCTTCATTTGCTTCAGTCGTGAGTCTCGGTGTGAAATCCGCAAAAACTGTAGGTGAGACGTGGTGGCCTGAAGTATAATAGATGGTTTTGAAAAAAAGTTCAGCATGGTCTCCTATCTCTCTATCCCCTTTGTGAATAAGTCCTTGATCATCATTAATAGAATTGATCCAATTTCGTGCAAAACATGTTTTCGCACAAGCATGAAAAAAACTAGTGTTACGGTCTCCTGAAGTCATCCACTGGTTCCTGCTCAGTTGTTGGCAGTGTTTTTCTTCGTCATTGTAAGCCTTGGAAAGGTCATCTTAAAGCTTTTGGGATTGTCCTTCGTATTTCCGGAATGAAACTCTCCATTGCATTATTTAATTTAGATATAATAGACACTATTCTTTTCTCAGAGTTTAATTGATTCGTCCATTTCAAATTCGCCATAGCTTGTCTGCAGTTCCTTATACGTTGGTTGATCGGAATGTCAATAGAATCAGAGTTAGAGAGCCACCCTGTTCTAGCTGTTTCTTGGAACTGTGGTACATCCACTAGACGTTTATCAAACTAGAAAGGCCATCTTTTATATTTTGTGAGATCTTTGAAATCTAGCAATATAGGCTTGTGATCAGAACCTGCAAAGTCTAAGAAGTGTATCTCTGCATTGGGGAAGCTCGCAGTACCGGCCGAATTAAACATGCCACGATGAAGACAGCATTGTATGGTATGGGAGTGTCTTTCTTCTACCCATGAGAATGGATTCCCTTTTGATCGGATATCTTGTAAATCACAAACCGAAATCATGTGACGAAAATCTCTGAATGTCCATTCATCACGCAATGGCCCTTCTATCTTTTCTTTGTTGGATGTTATTTCATTAAAATCACCTATAAGTATCCATGGTGTGTTGCGAGTGTGTGAAAGAGACTCAAGACATTCCCATTATTCATATCTCTCACTTGAATTGAGATGTCCATACACACAACACAAATAAACACAACTTTATTATAGGTAATTAAAACATCAATGAGTCTTTCATCCTTATAGATCAAGGAGAGATACACATTGTCATTCCAAAACAGAGCTAAGCCACCACTCCTACCATGAGGGGGCTGAACAATAACGTTTGCAAATCCTAAGTCAGTCTTGAGTTTAGTTATTACATCACACTGATTAAGAGTTTAAGAAAGGAAAAGAAAATCACACTTAGTAGTAGTACATAGTTTTTTTAAACGAGATTTAGTTAAATGCGGACCAACACCTTGACAATTCCATGAGAGGATCTTCATATTGGATCTATTGGGGGTATCGGGCCCCCCGCGCCTCCGTCGAATCCATTGTTAACAGAATAGGAGCCTATAGAGATCGTTCGTTGATTCGTTTTCCGGAGTTGATTCAGGACCATCAACTCATCCACTGCTTATGCATTTTAAAGATGATCTCGAACTCCACTCTCTTCCTCTTCAGGAAGCCTTGGTCATTGTATGTATTATCCATTTCCTCTTGATGTTCATATATTTTACCCTGTTTTCCCTTAGTTTATTCATATATTTTGCATCTTTTGCTATCCATTTTGACCATTATTGCATAGCTTTAGGACTAATCATGCATTAGAGCATAGTTGCATTGCATTTGCATCTTTGCATGCATAAACATGTGATTTTGGAGCCTAAGGAGCATGGAAGCAATGCTGAGGAGAAGTGAAGCAATCAAGAGGAGAAAGCAAGAGAGTTAAGGCTGAAGAACCAAAGTCCGGAGTCCCACTCGACTGCCCACTCGACCAGACACTCGACCGTGTGCGGAGAGGGACTCGACCGAGTGGAAGGAGCAGAAGGAAAGCCAACTCGACCGGTCACTCGACCGAGCACCAGGTCGAGTTGGCCGAGCCGCCTAGCTATTTTGTCTTTTAGCATTTTTAGGGCTTCCATTAATTTTCCTATAAAAAGGACCTTGTACCCTTCAGCCACCAGAGGCCAGCTTTTTAGATATTCTCAAACCTAGTTTTTACCTTTTAGGGAATTATTCCTTTTGCACTTTTAATTTATTAGATCTTGTACCTTCTTTTGAAGGGATAAACATAAGATTCTTGGATTTTGTTGGTTCCATAACTTTCAAGATATTAAGAATTTGTGTTTGATTCTTTCTTCATTATTGTAAATCTTTGCTTTATCTTTCATTTGATGCATGTTTCAGCATTTTCTGGGTTTATGACTTTGATGTTCATCATGTGTTCTTGTGAGTAGTTGCTTAGGATCTTGAGGATGGGTTAGGTTGGATTATGTTTGAGGTTTGTTTGATTTGGTCAAGCTTGATTGTTGTAGATCTCTTCTAGTCTAGATGTTCTTAATGCTGATCCTATCACTGAGAGGGTAGGATTTGATCTCAAGCATCTTAGCATCATACCAATGTTTAAGGAGCATAGATAAGGCTAGACCTAGAGTTTACCATTAGGCTTGCTAAGAGATTAGAGGTCTTGTTTAGTATTTGACATATTGCTTAATGCCTGCTTGTGTAGATTCTTTACTGTGTGAGAACAAGTCTAGAGATGCATGAGTTTGATTGTTTCTTGCCATGAGAGTGGATTAAACATGTCTTAGAAAATATTGTCTAGAGATTAGCTCAAGTTGTTTGAGATTTGTTGACCAAGTTAAATGACCTCAATCATTAGTCCAGCCCATGAATCCCTCCCCAAAGCCTTCTTTGTTTATTGATTTCTTAGTCTTAATCCTGCTGCTTGCTTGTTATTTGATTTGCTTTCATATTGCTCTGTTTTTCTTGTGTTGCTCTGTTTTCTCGTGTTTGTCCAGCTCGACCCTGCACTCGATCGAGTGCTTGCTCGAGTTCATCCCCAGAACTTTTGTTTATGATTTGTAGTTGTCATGTCTTACTTTATGTTTCATTCTAGTTGCATTTCTGTTCCATTCACTTAGTGTCCTGTTCAATACTTGCATTAATATAGTTTCTATTTCTGTTCTAGCTTCATAATTGTCATATTCTATTCCATTTACATTTAGCATCTAGTTCTAGTATCTTTACATTCTGCACTTTATATTTCATCATAGGATTGTTAGTGACAAACATCCTTTACATCTGGCTTGACTTAGACCTTTATGCACATCTTGATTGTTTACAAACTCTCATATTGGATTGACACCTCTTGTACTACAATTGCATAAGGGGAATTGAAACACCCTGCCATCCATTCATTCATATCTCATCATTCCATCCATTTCATCACCATACCACCAAATATATGTGTTTCAACTCTTCACAATACAGTCTTGGCTGGTGAGATGCAGCAATGCTTTTCCCTGCTACCTTGGCCTTAAGATAGCGAAGCCGCTCGACTGACAGGTCTTTGTCTTCAAAAAGACTTGGTAAGGCATTGTTTAGAACCGGGTGTGGTACGTAGCGTTGAACTGCAGTAGTTGCTAGTGGTGATATTTGTAAACCCGGGATCAGGCTTGCCGGGTCCATTGATGGAAGAGTATTCGCCTCGGACATGACCTTGTCACCATCATTGTGATCATCCCCATCATTATCACTGTCGTTGTCATAGTTATCTGGACCAGGATTTTCAAAACCAAGTGGACATTCTTTGACATCATGCTTAAGAGAGCCACATTTGGTGCAAAAGTTTTGAAGCCTTTCATACCGAAACTTAATGATGGTATTCTCATCAGCAATAAAACATATGTTCTTTTGGAAACGCAAAGGATCATCTATGTTCCAATCTATCCTAACACGAACTGCCCCAGTTTGGTTTTCGTTCTCATCATAATCGACTTTAGAGACATAGCCTAACTTATTTCCTACCTATCTAGCCATAGTATTAGTTAAGCATAGGGTTGGAATACCTTGAATTTGAACCCAAAAGGGGATGATCTTCATGTTGGTCTCAGAGATGTTCGGGTACCACCGGTGAGTAGTTACCATCCAATCATTGAAAGACCATGGTCTTCGACGCAGGACGAGATTCAAGGAATCTTCCGACTTGAAACGAAACTGTACGCGTCCGCCTTCAAGAATACGTCCGACACATTCATCCGCAAGGCCCCATACTCTTGGCACTTTTCGGATCAATGCACGGAGGTTCTGCTTTCTGGGATTAACCGGAGTCACGACCAATGTGTGACGAATCACAGCAATTGCCCGATTAAGAAATTCTGGTGGTAAAGAGATTGGGGCATCTTCAATACTCAAATCCAAGTCTTGAACATATTTGCGAAGATTATCACTCATTCTTTGCTGAATCGGGTTGATGAAGAGAGACAATTGAACGATTGATGAGAAAAAAGGAGGGAAGGAAGAAAATTTATAAGAGATCCATGGTGATTTCGGTTGACGGTTAACTCCCGTGAAACAAAAAAACAAACAACTGTCAAGAAAAACTGACAGAAAGAAACCGCCGCAATGGATCCCTAACATAGAAGAAAGGGATTTAACGGTCGGAAAATTACTCCTGATCGAAGACAAGATGATAATTGGAAGATTAGGAACAGTTGGGGACGATCGCGAAACGAATAGCCCAGAGAGAGACATTTTTGGGGTTTTACCACTGTTCTCTTCCACTTAAAAAAAAAAAAAAAAAAAAAATTGATTTTAATTAAGAAGAAAAAGCCTTTAGTCGCTTGTTAAGTGTTTCACAATGTTAATATATATGTTACTGGAAAACTACGTACTCTTTAAATGCTTTACAAAATAAGAGAAAAAAGTTATTGTAGACGAATTTCAAAATTTTGGTGGACGGTTGGTTATGAGGCAGTTGTGTATATAAAAAAATATTAGACTTAATTACTAAAAATGGATTATTACTATAATTAATACTTATATTTATCTTATTAGTTTTAATATAAAACAGAAAAATTCTGGTAAAATGTTCTGTTTTGTTACGTTTAATGGATATATATATATATACATGATTTTGTTGTTGTATTTAGTGTTATATATACCAAATCTAAATTAAACTCGATTATATAACGTATTTATTAAAATAAACCTATAGTTATATAACAGATTTATTAAAATAAACCTATCAAACAGAGTTCGTGTTCATGACAAACTGTAATAAAGTTTTAAGAATTTTTAAAGTAGTAGAAGTGTAACTGGGAAAAATTAGGCTTTAGAGACTTTACCAAAACAAAAAAAGAGAGAATATTTTCATTGTTCTCAATTTAGACCAAATCAAACGTTGTTCTCAATTTATAACGAAGTGTAAGTTTGTGACCAATGTTTTGTAACGAAGTATAAGTTTGTGACCAATGCTTTCACTGATCGTTTTCTTAATGAAACAGAATATATTCAAATCTTACGTATTGTTCTTTTGCATGATATATATGCAAAAAGCAAACGAGAGTGGACGGGAATCTTTGTTCATATTGTAACCGTATTTTTGATTTTTACATGGGTACATTTATTCTAGAAAAAGATTGTCATCTAGACAAAAAATCATTAGGAATAATTCTATTTTGATTAAGCAAAATGCGTATGTACATTAATGTTATGACAAATTAAATAAACCTAAAAATTTCTCCCGCTTTGGGCAACTAACAGTAGGATTCTTTTTTAATTTAATTTAATGTTTGGTTGAAAAAAAAAAATCTGAATATCAGGTATATGAAAATGGACCCAAACAAAATTATTTAAATTGAAAACTTGAACCTTGCTGCAAACAAATGACATAATATCAAATAAACCGATAAAAACTCTAGTTTAGCAATTGAACCAGAATGAATGTAATAAACAGGAATTTACAAACTAAAACTATACATTTTATATAATAAAAGTAGAGAGCCATCCCAAAACTTTTTTTTCAGAGGCTGTTACGTAAGCAATTGAGAGACCGCCACCAATCCAAATCTATGTTATCTTGTTTTTTTTTGAATTAAAGTATTCTATTTAAAATGTTTTAAAATAATTTAATAACTAAATAAACAAAAATTAAGTAAACCAGTGAAATTTCAAAAGACTATATAAAAATAATACTATGAGATTTTTAGTAATAATAATATGATTCAACTTTTAACAGAAAAATGATCATACTTCTTATTTTTGAATGTATCAATTAGTTATAGAATGAATGTAAAACATAGATTCCAAAATAATATGTTATAATTGTAGAATACAATAGTATAAACTGTAATATAATTAAAAATTCAATAAAACAAACATAACTAATATACAGTAGAACCTCTATAAATTAATACTCGTTAAATTAATAATCTCTATAAATTAATAAATTTCTCCGGTCCTAAGTTGGGACTAGTGTAATTTTGGATATTATTCGATAATATAATAAGATAATAATTTTTTTGAAAATCCTTTGTAAGTATATGATCCCATCAATAATATAAATTAATAATTATACAAAATTATCTAAATATATGTATATATATACACATTAATTTTTATTAGAGTTCATTTTTAATATTTTTACTATATAAAAATCTTTAAGTGTTATCTTTATAACATGATAATTGTTATTTTCTTTGTAATTGATTTTATAAAAATATTAGTTATAACGATTATTTTTTAAAAAGAATTTTTTTTACCAAATTAGGAAAGTCTCTCCATAAATTAATAAGTATTAATTTATCGATAAATTAAAACCTCTATAAATTAATAGATTTTTATGGTCCCAAATTTATTAATTTATAGAGGTTTTACTGTAATAGTATTTTATTGTAAAACACTTAGTAGATCTCCATTAACCGGCCCGTTCACTGTCCATGCCATGAAGCCCATCGGTCAAGACTATAAGGCCCATAGCCAATGACCCTTTATCTTTTCCTATTCCTAGTCGGTTTTGTACTAAGGGTTTATCTTGCCCTATAAATATGTAACCTCAATGATTGTTTATGAATAAGAATAAGAGAAACCTCCTTCGACTTTCTCTAGTTTCACAACACGTTATCAGCACGAGTTTGCCCTAAACTCCAACTGAGCAAAACCCTAAAACCCTAAACTGCCGCACATCAAATTCTTGATTATCCAAACCCTAAAACCGCCGCCCCCTTCATCCCTTGTCCGTTGTAAGCTCGGCGATCGGTTCCTGCTCGAGACCAGTTTGTGATCCATCACCGTCTGTGGTCTGATTCCGTTCGTGATCAGAAGTTTTATCCGAGACCTGTTCGAGGTTCGTGGTCCGGTGTTGTTCGTGATCCATCCGAGTTCTGTCCGGGGTGAGTTCTGTTCGGAGATCCATCCTTGTTCGAGTAGCAGTCCGAGGTTTGTGGTTAAGGAGAAAGTAAAACCGAGGTCTTTAGCTCTTGGTTCATATCCAGTCAACCTCCAAAACGGTGGAAGGTAAATATATCGAAACTCTCGGACATAGATACATCGAACTTGACTATATAAGAACCTTAAAATATGGAAATCAGATTGTATGATGTTTAGGGTTGCTAGATTGATTGACAATTGCACCAAATTATTTATGATGAAATCCGGTTGTTATTGATTGATTGATTGCATGTTATTGTTTGCATGAAAGCATTGAACCTAGAACCCTAAAATCGAATTAGGAAGAATTTTAATATGATTGTTCTAGGCTGTTTAATCGATTATCTTTGTTTGTTTAGCTAAAATCGAAACCCTAAAACCTAGGCATTAAAATCGGAATATTGTCATTATCATGTTAAAGGAAAAAGGAAAAAGAAAATTCTATCTTGTCTAGGAAAAG
The DNA here is from genome assembly GCA_024034495.1 of Camelina laxa. Classification (NCBI taxonomy): domain Eukaryota; kingdom Viridiplantae; phylum Streptophyta; class Magnoliopsida; order Brassicales; family Brassicaceae; genus Camelina; species Camelina laxa. The sequence goes on from CM043884.1 coordinate 8,276,263, forward strand.
GAAAACTGCTTAAAAGGAAATTGTTGCATGCATGCTATCGTTCTATCTAGGTTTGCTTGTTTTTCATGCATACCAAAGCCACAAAAATTATGAGAAGGCAAGGCATGTTTCGGTCTCAAATATCGCATGACCTAAAGGTTTAAATTCGATGGCATGTTTCGGTCTCAAATACCGCATGACCTATTAATTGATTGCATGGTTCGGTCTCAAATAACGCATGCTAATGATCGGCTATGTGTTCTGTATTTTGCATATGGCTAAGCTCAATAATCTTGCATATGCCGCCCTGAATGTCTCTGGAGACAACTACTTGCAATGGGCTTTGGATACTAAGATCCACCTGAAATCAAAGAGCTTTAGTGAATGCATTGATGATGAATTTGAGTGTCCTGAAAAGAGCAAATATAAGGCCATCATGCACATTCGCCATCACCTTGCTGAGAGTCTCAAGAACCAGTACCTCACCATAGAGGATCCTTTTGAGCTTTGGACAGAGTTGAAAAATAGATATGGACACCAAAAGACGGTGCTCCTACCCAAAGCTCAATTCGATTGGAAAAACCTAAGGATCCAGGACTTCAAATCCGTGGATGGGTATAACTCAGAGCTTTTTAAGATTGTCTCTATCCTAAGGTTGTGTGGTACCGAGGTTACTGAGAAGGATCTGCTAGAGAAGAAATTCTCTACTTTTCACACTAACAATGTGTTGCTTCAGCAACAGTACCGTGAAAAGGGGTTTAAGACCTATGCAAACCTAAACTCTTGTTTAATGCTAGCTGAGCAGAACAATGAGCTCTTGATGATGAATAGTGCAATGAGACCTCCTGGCACAGCTCCATTACCAGAAGTACACAAGGTTGATATGGCTAAGGAAAAACCTAAAAAGCCCAAAGACCCCAAGGATACCAAGGAATCCAATTACGTCTATAAAGACAAGCACCATGGCCCCGGTCGTGGTGGTAGAGAACGTGGTGGTCATGGACAGTACCAAGGAAACCGTTATGACGGTTATGCCCGTGGAACCGGGCCCGGCTTCGATCGTGGTCATGGTGGTAAAGGCCGCGGGTCTTTTAAACCGCAACATAAAGTTAAATCGGTTTGTCACCGATGTGGTATGTCTAATCATTGGGCCAAGATGTGCAGAACACCTAAGCATCTCATTGACCTCTATAAAGAGAGTTTGAAGAAAAATCCAGAGGCTAACCTGGTTCATCTCGATGGTGAAGGAGACTTCGATCATGAGAATAATGACCAGCTTGATTATGAGACTTCCGATTGCCTTAAGGAAGATGACCAAATTTAAATGTTGCTTTGGTTTAATTTATATGTTTTATGCTTTATACTTTGGTTGAATTATTTTATTGAATAATTATTTCGGTATAAATTCAATAAATTTATTTCCTTCAATATATGATTGTTTTATTACTTTAAAGTTTAAAACAAAATTATTGTCCATTATAGAAATGGCTGACAACAAGAATATACTTGTGGTGGACAGTGGATCCAGCCACACAATTTTGAAGGACAAGAGATATTTTATTAATCTCATAATGAAAAATGCCAATATTAGTACTATTGCAGGTATAACAAGCCTAATAGAAGGCTACGGTCAGACTCATATTTTGCTACCAAACAGCACACATCTTGAACTAAGTGATGCCTTGTATTCACCCAGCTCTAAGAGAAGCTTATTGAGCTTTAAGGACATTCGATTGAATGGTTACCATGTTGAAACAAATGGTGAAGGAAATAAAGAGTTCCTATACATAACCAAAATCGTACAAGGCCATAAGAAGGTCCTAGAGACTATACCTGCACTAGCCACTGGTCTTTACCAAGCTAAGATTAACATGATAGAAGCTAATATGACAAAGAATAAAATGTTCAATGAACAATTCACTTTATGGCATGACCGGCTTGGCCATCCGGGTTCTAACATGATGCGTAAGCTAATAAAGAATTCTAATGAGCACACTCTTAAAGAGAGAGAAGTTATCCCTAAACATCTCACGTGTGTCGCATGTGCACAAGGGAAACTTATTATAAGGCCATCACCAGTCAAAGTAAATAAAGAGACTTTGAATTTTCTGGAAATGATACAAGGAAATATTTGTGAACCTATACACCCACCTTGTGGGTCGTCTAGATATTTCATGGTTATGATTGATGCATCGACCAGATGGTCGCATGTCTGCCTATTGTCCACAAGGAACCTAGCCTTTGCTAGGATGCTGGCCCAGATTATAAGACTGCGAGCCCACTTTCCAGATTTTCCACTTAAGACTATACGTCTAGACAATGCTAGTGAATTTACATCCCAAGCGTTTAATGAATACTGTATGTCCATGGGGATGAGTGTGGAACATCCGTGGCACATGTCCATGCACAGAACAGGTTGGCAAAATCCTTCATTAAACGGATACAACTAATTGCTCGACCATTGCTAATGAGGTCGAAGCTTCCTGTGTCGGCTTGGGGACACGCGGTATTACATGCTGCTGAACATATACGCATCAGGCCATCTAGTGAACATAAATATTCACCATCCCAATTATTAACGGGTCGAGAGCCAGACATATCCCATCTCAAAACATTCGGGTGTGCCGTATATGTACCGATTGCTCCACCACAGAGAACTAAGATGGGACCTCAAAGGAGGATGGGAATATATGTTGGATATGAGTCCTTCACCATAATTAAATATCTTGAGCCAACCACATGAGATTTATTTAAGGCCAGATACGCGGACTGTCAGTTTACAGAATCCGAATTTCCTATGTTGGGTGGAGAGACAAGCAAGCTGGTCAAGGAATTAACATGGAATCAAACATCCTTAAATTGGCAAGATCCTCGGACTCTAGCCTGTGATGCAGAGGTCCAAAGAATTATTCATTTGCAAAAGCTAGCTAATCAATTGCCAGATTCCTTTGCTGACCCAAAGAGAGTAACAAAATCGTACATACCAGCTTGTAATGCACCAGTACATATTGATGTTCAGAAGGAACACAATCAAGTAGCTACAGAGTCTAAACCATGATTAAAACGAGGTAGAATGTTAGGTTCTAAAGATAAGAACCCTCATAAATCTAAGAAAGGTGCAAAACAAACCGAGGTTAAGGAAAATATAGACATGGTCGCGGCAAGTCCTAAGGTACCAAATGGGGTTCAGGACGCTGAACCTCAAGGTCCTGAAGGTATTGATAATAATGAGATCTCAATCAATTATATCATGTCTGGAATACAATGGAACCGCAAAGATGTCGATATTGATGAAATATTTGCATATAAGGTAGCACTTGAAATTAATGAGGATCAGGAACCCACGTCTATATTAGAGTGCACTCAAAGTAAAAATTGGCCTAAGTGGAAAGAAGCCATTGACGTGGAGTTAAACTCTTTAAAGAAGAGGAATGTGTTTGGTCCGATCTTAAGGACACCATTCGATATAAAACCAGTTGGACATAAGTGGGTCTTTGTAAGGAAGAGAAATGAGAATAATGAAATCGTGAGATATAAGGCACAGTTCGTCCACGAGAAATGCAAAGGAATCTTGGGCTTGTAGCACAAGGATTCTCTCAAAGACCAGGAATAGATTATGAGGAGACATACTCCCCTGTGATGGATGCAATGACTTTTAGATATTTAATAAGTCTGGCTATAAGAGAAAAACTGGATTTGCGGTTTATGGATGTTGTAACCGCATACTTATATGGTCCACTGGATAATGAAATTTATATGAGATTACCAGAGGGTATTGAGCTCAAAGATAAGAGTGATTCTCGAGAAGACTACTGCATTAGGCTGAACAAATCCCTTTATGGACTGAAACAAAGTGATCGATGTTGGTACAATAGACTAGTGATTATCTAACTAAGGAAGGCTATAAGAATGACCCAATCAGTCCATGTATTTTTATAAACAAGTTAGCAAACAAAGGGTTTGTGATTATAGCAGTATATGTGGATGATTTAAACATCCTTGGAACCCCTGGTGAAATCGCCCAAACAATTGAGTATTTAAAGAAAGAATTTGAAATGAAAGACCTAGGCTAAACAAAATTCTGTTTGGGATTACAACTTGAGTACATAAATAATGGGATCTTTGTGCATCAAATGGCATATACAGAAAAGGTACTCAAGAGGTTTAATATGGACCAGGCTCACCCATTGACCAGCCCAATCGTTGTGAGAAGCCTTGACTTGGATAAAGATCCATTCAGTCCAAAGAAGGACGATGAAGAAGTTCTCGGTCCTGAAATGTCATACCCCAGTGCTATAGGAGCGTTAATGTTCTTGGCTAGCCACACTAGACCAGACATATGTTTTGCCGTGAACCTCCTAGCAAGAATTAGTTCTTGTCCGACCCAAAGGCACTGGAACGGTATTAAACATGTCCTGCGATATTTGCAAGTAACATCGAACTTGGGTTTATTTTATACTAACCATAACAAAGAAGGTTTAGTTGGTTTTGCTGATGCAGGTTACTTGTCGGATCCGCACAATTCAAGGTCTCAAACAGGCTATGTATTCACACATGGTGGTACGGCGATCTCATGACATTCTATGAATGAAGCAAAGTATTGTGGCAACCTCATCTAACCACGCGGAGATCCTAGCAATTCATGAAGCCAGCCGTGAATGTGTTTGGTTGAGGTCTATGACTCAACACATCAAGACAGATTGTGGGATGCTCGACAATAAGGAAGCAACGGTCATACATGAAGATAATACGGCTTGTATCGCACAGCTTAAGGAAGGTTACATCAAAGGAGATCGGACGAAGCACATACTACCAAAATTCTTCTTCACATATGAACTACAAAAGGCCGGAGAAGTTCAAGTGGTACAAGTTCAATCCTGCGACAACTCAGTCGATCTCTTCACCAAATCATTGCCGACGACAACATTTAGAAAGCTCACGCACTAGATTGGAATGCTGAGGCTTAAGGACTTAGAGTGATGCGTGGAACAGGGGGGAGCAATGCGTGCTGTACTCTTTTTCCTTCACCATGGTTTTGTCACACTGGGTTTTCCTTGTAAGGTTTTAATGAGGCAGCACCCCCAAGCGTATTGCATCGATCCCTTAGCATCGGCATGGTTATGTCATCCAAGGGGGAGTGTTGTAAAACACTTAGTGGATCTTCATTAACCGGCCCGTTCACTGTCCATGCCATGTAGCCCATCGGTCAAGACTATAAGGCCCATGTCCTTTGGCCCTTTATCTTTTCTTATTCATAGTCGGTTTTGTACTAAGGCTTTACCTTGCCCTATAAATATGTAACCTCAATGATTGTTTATGAATAAGAATAAGAGAAACCACCTTCGACTTTCTCTAGTTTCTCAACATATTTAAACTATTAAAGGGTTTTTGAATTGTTCATAATTTAGAAAAGGATAAGTTAATCATTTAAAATTAACTATATGGTTAATGAATACAAATAAAATAATTCCAAAGTCCTAATGACTTTTAACCAAAAAAAACAAAATCTCTCTATACAAATAAACTTTGTTGGCAGTGGCGGATCTAGAAATATTTTTGGTATGAGGTACAAATAATTTATTATTAATAATATTAAAATTACATAACAAATATATTAAATATAAATTTCCATTTTTAGTAATTTAAATATTATTTTTATATGATTTATAAATGTATATATAATTGCAAATTAGATATATTTTCGAAAGAAAAATTATATTTAAACATATATTATTCACACAAGTTTATCCTCTAAATATATTCGATAAACTACAAAAAAATGATAATATTGTATACTAATTTTGCAAAAATATATAGTAGTATGAAAGGAAGATTTAAATTTTGTTAAAAAGTATAAGATAGTAAGAAAATAAATAAGACCAAACACTATTGAACCAATTAGAAAGAAGAATTAAAAACATATGGTAGCCCACTTAATAAGGAAACCTTGTCTATGGAAAAAGGGAAAAAAAAAAAATAGAATGCAAGTAAATGATTCTGATGAGAATCGAACTCGTTATACCAAATGAACTCTAGGAGAACAAATTATTCCATAATCCATTAGATAATTTTTAAAACTTAGCCTGGGGCACATGCCCCACCCACTAACCACGTAGATTCGTCCCTGTTTGTTGGTATGCTATGCTCTTCACAATGTAAAGTCTCTCAAAAAAATTGAAAAAATATTAACCAAATCGTAATAACTTTTAACAAAAAAAAACAAACTAATACAACAGTTTCATTCAATGCATGAGACTCAACCTAGTATATATATATATAGCCAACTTCAAGCACACGCCGCTGATGAAGCATGTCTTTACGGCAGTAAAATAATATCTTGTTTTTCGACCCTTTATTTGCATAAAATTTTTGTTAATGTAGTAGTAAAATTCAACTAAAAAGTTAAATGAGATCTTGTGTTAAAGCCTTTACACCACATTTTTAATAATTCTCTCTTTTTTTCTTTTGTCCACTAAAAATTCAGCCTTAACATGATGTTGGGCTTGTAAACCCAATATGTTGTGTGACGGCTAATATATATATAACAGTAAAGTAACTTCTCCTTAAACGTTTGTTGTAATATGATATAAATTTATAAAAATTTAAGTTAATTGTAAAGTAAAACAGTAACTACATTTTTTATAAAAATATATTGACACTCTGTACACATTATGAAAAGAAAAAGAAGAAAAAAAAAAAAAGAAATTCTACATTGTTATAAGAGCCTAGAAGAATCAAAATTATGTTCGAAGAAGAATTATACTCATACAAGCGTATGGTCAAGAATTATGTTCGAAGAAGAATTCAAGAATCAAGAATTTATACACTTGAATTAATCAAAATAGATTTTATACCCGATTGAAGAAGAACGTCTGAGACCGATCACAAGGCGTATGACCGGTGTGCCAGAGGGAACCCAAACCTAAAAAAAAAAATTTCTAAAAATTAATTTAACATAGTGTAACTTTGTAAAAGAGGGCAAAAACAAAAATATTCAAAAAAAGAAGCATTTTTGAAAAGGGTATGCCAAAAAGGGCATTTCTAACAAATTCTCTAGCAATAACTGATGATGTAATTGTTGGGACTAGAACTCCCCTAGGGTTTCTTGTCAAAGGCCTGGAATGTAGACTTTGGGTCTCCTTCTAGGATGGGGGTGGGGGTCAATGAGCTCGACGTTGAGGTGGCTCAGTTCGGGACCTTTCAGCTCGAAAAATGAAGGGAGAGCTTGGGGCCGGAGTGAGCAAGGGCGAGAAGTCCGTGATTAGGCAGAGAAATTCTTGGACAAGGAGAAGATTTAGTCAACCCAAATATGTATCGATCAAAAAGGACAAATTTATAGAGAAACCGCTTAATTGTGGAGTTCTCTCATAAGGTTTAACCGAAAAGATAAGTGCATTTTGGTGACATATGTGGCCAAATCGATTCTTTTAAACATATCCACAAACCAGGGTGTCACAAGTACTGAGAAAACTCCACAGTCAAGCGTGCTTATGGTGAAGTAGTTTTAGGATGAGTGACTTACGGGAAAGTGATTGTCGGAACAGTGCGAGTGAGTATAAACAGAGAGAAATATCATGTAGTGATTTTAAGGTCGGTAAACAAGTCTTTAAAGCCTCTCAAACGTAGCAAACCGGCCGTCAGATATGGGTGGGCCCATTAAAAGGTTGGGCCCACTGGCGGGGGATTGACGAAGGGCTCACACCGTCGGGGATAACGGTCATGGTGCGCAACGAGGACGTTTCTATCTATTAATGGTGGCGAATTGTGACATTCTAGCTTGCGGAGAGACTTAAAAGAATTGATTTGACAATTTATGTCACTAAAGTCTATTTATTGTTCCGGCCAAAAGTTCTGAGAGTACAAAATACAGGGAAAAATCATGTAGTGATTGTCGGACTTGTGCGAGTAAGTAGAAAACAAAGGGAAATATCATGTGCTAATTTGCAAATATCTTTAAACAAGTCTTTAAAGGCTCACAGACATAGCAAACCGACCGTTGGATATAAATAGATACATGGCTGAGAGTGGATGTGAAACCTATTAAAAGAGGTGGGCCCGTAGGTCACAAGTGGATATAGAGCCTATTAAGAGACTTGATGGTCGAGGCTGTAAATAACTTACTTGATCTTGCTTGTTAATTAGAACTTTACTAGATTTTAACCTGCGGTACAGAGCGTGCATATAATTTTTATTATTATTTACATTTTATGTTGTATTGTTTGTTAAATATTGAATGTTTTGTAAATAGAGGAATAAATGAATTTCCGGCAGTATGTACGGCTAAATGTTTATATTAATTTTTTAACCCGCAATATACTTCACGACCATTTGTTTGTTATATTTAGTTTGTTTTGTTTAGTGTTTGAGATTCTATTTTGTTTTTTAATTATTATTACAAAAAAAAATAAGAGATCTAAATACATAATAAGTCATTTATACACTACGATTAAGTCATATTGTTCCTAATAATTTAATTATTTTACACAATCTTAGTTAAATCAACTTGATTTTATATGTCAAATATTCTAATATTAATAGTGTTGAAAAATAATAAAATGAGGGTTTAACCCATGTTAGCACAAATTTAATAATATTTTATTAATTCCAATATGTCCTCTTTATAACTCACTAGGTTAGGACCCGCCCGATGTGCGGGTTTAGAGTCTTAAAAATAAAATAAAATTACCAAAGAATATAAAGTAAATATTTTTAGTAAGTAAAAACTAAATTTAAAATTAAATAGATACACCAAGATATCCAATGTAATATTTGGTGTAAAATATACAACTCTGCGGTTGAGACTCTGAATCACGTTTTCTTTGAATGCCCTCGCTCCGGTGAAGTTTGGGATTTATCTCCGACTCCGGTCTTGTCAGAGAGTTTTCCATATGAGTCGGTGTACTCAAATTAGAATTTGTTTTCTGGAGGGATGCCTTTCAACAGGGTGATCATGATCAACTTCTTCAATTACCATGGATTTTATGGGCAATCTGGAAAGCCATAAATAAATAAAAAATTTCAAGATTTAGAGATTGAGGCGAATGATATAATTACTTAGGGCTTTGGGCGAATGATAACTTCTTTTACGGTGGTCATGTCAGCTCCATTTCCGTCTTCAGATGTTCAAGTTTCTTCACCTCGTTGTCAAATTGATGATTCTTGGAAAGCAACCAATGTGCAGAAAGGATTTGGCTGGTGATGTTGCGTTGGTGAGGAGCGAACCTTGTTGTTGGGGGCCAAGTGTCTAAGACGGAGCCGTTCCCCCTGCATTCAGAGTTAGAAGCGTTGTTGTGGGCCATGGAGTGGATACGTGCTGCAGGAATCGCTTGTCAATATTTCGAGACTGATTGTGCTGAGTTACTCACTACGGTGCAGTTCCCTGCAGATTGGCCGTCCTTCTCGAACCTGCTCGATGAGTTTAACTCGCTGGAGTCCTTCCCACTATTCTCCATCTCTTGGATCCCACGTGCGTCAAATACGAAGACGGATTGTCTTGCATGTGCTTCGCGTTCTCTTATTTCTGAAATTTCTTTTGTAAACCCCTTTCCTCCGGCTTGGTCAACGAACCAAGGAATTTCCTTTGAATTTTTTGTTTGGTTGAAAAAACAAGTATATAGATATTTAAAGTTATTAAATAAAATTAAATTTAACAAAGTTAAAGAAAATAGTTGTAAATGAGTTCAAAGTTATTAAATAGTTGTAAAATAACTTTGAACTTAACATAGAATATATATTTAATTATTTTCGTAAGTAAAAACAATTTAAAAAAGTAAAGGATTAAACTTTTAGTTAAAAAAATAGTTGTTTTTTTTTTTTTGCTATAATACACTAATGTAAATCCATTTACAAATCTACTATCTACATTACCACTAAAAGTGTATTTGTACACACAAATATATTTTACTGTTAAAATATACTCTTTAGTCTGTACTACTACCAACATATTGTCTTTATGAACACATTAAATAACCTATTATATGTCTCTTCTCTTTAACATTTTTATAGTTACAAAAATGCATATGTTAATCTTACATACTCCTATCTTGTATATTACAATAGCAGTCTTTTTGAATAAATTATTTGATTGGAAAAATATGAGATGATCTATTTTTTTTTTTTTACTTCAACAATCTTTTTCTTTACGTAAAGGTGAGTATTTACATTTTTTAGAAATATTAATTAATTGTATAATTTTCACAATCATTTTTTATCTTATAGAAAAAGTAATCTTTTTCTTGTAAAATTAGCAACTTTAAATTAAAATAAGTAAACAATATTATAATTTTGAATTTTATGATATGTATATATATATATATATATAATTTTCTTATAATTAACTTTTCTAAATTTTAAAGCTGTTTAAATTTTATAATTTTCTTATAATTACCTATTAATATTTTTTAAACTGTTAAAAACTAAACTTTTGTTTTACATTTGGAAGTTTATAAAGTTTTTTTTCTTTAAAAGATTTTAAATAAAATTAGGTTTTCTTTTCTCTATTTTACTTTTATATAAAATCTTTTTTTTGGTCAACCATTAGGCCACAACTGGCCGGCCCATTAGCCAAATTCCTATATTTGTAGGAACCGTGACTCGATCTCGGGTGTGATGATGCCTTCTACAAATGGATTTACCTCCTGTCACTGCACTAAGGTCACTTCACTTATAAAAAGATGAGTTTTGAACTTTTACATTTTTATTTTTTAATATTTAAATAAATTTAGAATTAACATCTGAATGATACAACTGACATGTATCATGATCTTGTTAATTAGTAATTTTGACATCAAACTTTATATTATAAGATGTACAATATAACCATATTATATAGTATTTTAAACTTTTTTAATTTTACATATTCGTAATATTTTAAAATAAATTTATATATATATTAATTATAATATTTAAATAAATGTGAATCAAAGTTATTTTTACGTTAAAAATTAAAGCTCATAAGTATTGAAAATCGAAATGCGAATCAAATTGTTGTTTTCTTTATTAGCAAATGATTCAGAAATATAATATCTTTAAACATACAATAGAAGGTGAGGTTAAATATATCATTGTTTTTTTTCAATATTGATTTTATTGTAATTTTGTTTTGTTAAAATGAAATGTAAAATATTTAGGAAATAAAATTTGAAGTAATGCTATTTTTGAAAAAAATTTAGAAATAAAATTTTAAATAAATATAAATAAAAAAGTAGAATCCATAATGTACTGTATATTTAGATAGATGTTTGTTCTCTTGGTCGAAATTGAAAAACCCATAGAACTTGGTCAAAATTATGTTTGGACATGTACAGGATTTTATTATCGTCAATTTTTCTTATATCATGGATTAGTTTTGGGCCTAGCCTGCTACTATCAAATAATCAAGCAATTTATATATGATCCAATTCAAAAAGCATCTTAAAGTCTTCTTCAAAGTTGAATCCGAGCCGACGTCGTTTACTCCAATAGACGAAGACGGCAAACACAAACCGTACGCGCTACTCCGTCCGACGGGGGAAGGAAGAAGAAGACGGAGTCAAATAACCAAAAACCAAACTTCTCACCGATCACTCTCTCCGAGATCTGCATCGTCGGAAGAATTTCGCTTCCGACGACGTTTCTCGCCTCTGATTTCGCTCCGGCCTTCATAATCCGGTGCTGAATTTTGAATCCGGGGAACTGAATCTGAGAGAGTCTCGTCCCCCCCCCCCCACCCAGAGGTGCTAATATGGCCGGGATCTTGAATAAATTGCGGAATCTAGATGCATATCCCAAGATCAATGAGGATTTTTACAGCCGGACATTGTCCGGCGGCGTAATCACTCTCCTCTCCTCCGTCGTTATGTTCCTTCTCTTCTTCTCCGAGCTCCGTACGTCTGAGACCTCTTAAGATTTCTCTTCCCGATTTTTGTATATATGATTTGCATGATGTATGTATTGAATTTTGATTTTGGTTGTTTAGGTTTATATCTTCATACCGTCACCGAGACGAAGCTTATAGTGGATACTTCAAGGGGAGAGACGTTACGAATTAACGTAATGTGATTTTTGACTTGTCCTGTGTTTTTATTTTTCTTCTAGTGCCTAGTAGATCTCTCTCATAAGTTTCATTGATGATGCAGTTCGATATTACTTTTCCTGCTCTAGCATGTTCGATTCTTAGTGTTGATGCTATGGATATTAGTGGAGAGCTTCACCTTGACGTGGTATGTTTTGAAATTGTTATTTGTATTAGTTCAGTGACTCTTTAGTTTTTTTTTTATGCTTTGAAACATGTTATAAGGTTTTCAATTGTGTGAATTGGCAGAAACATGATATTATAAAGAGAAGGTTAGATTCTAATGGCAACACTATTGAGGCAAGACAGGACGGAATAGGCGCTACTAAGGTTTGCTCTCTGTCTCTTTCTGGACTGGGTAATGTGTGATTTTGTAAATGGAAAGACTGAAACTGTTTTGGTATACTAGTCATTATATTCTCTGGGATTTTTATAGTCATCACGCTATGATAGAGTTGCAGTGGCAATTTTACTATATAAAGGCAAAAACTGAAAGTGGTTTGTTTTTGGGCCCTTGTAAAGTCTCATACTTTTTTGTGCTTGTGCAGATTGAAAATCCACTGCAGAAACATGGTGGCAGGCTGGAACATAACGAGACTTACTGTGGTTCGTGCTATGGGGCTGAAGCGGTAATTGTGTTATCTTTCTCTGTCTTTCTGTTTAGTGCATTTGGATCATGGTTTCTCCAGTCCATATTAGGATTACCCTGCCTTGATTGTTTAGTGCTAGAATGGATTAAACAGAAAAGAGATGTCATAGTGGATCTTGTTTTGTGTACAATATATAGTCTTATCATGTCATCAGGATAGGGGATGTTGCTTTCTCACTCTGGACTTCTTCAGTCTTTTTGCTTTCATGTGACCTATGTTGTTTATCCTTACAGCAAGAGCATGACTGCTGCAATACATGTGAAGATGTTCGTGAAGCATACCGAAAGAAAGGTTGGGGAGTTACAAATCCAGATTTGATTGACCAGGTGAACCTTTTGAATTCTTGACATCTGTGTTTCATTGTGGTAGTAGCAAGCTTAGTTCATTTATTTCTCTCTCTCTTTGTCTTCTTTCGTCTTCCCTGTTAGACTCTCAAAAGCTTGTGTGTGGTTGGTTTATTTGGTATGCACTTGTAAGGCTCTAAACACGTTTCAATTGTATGCTTCTGATTCAGTGTAAACGAGAGGGTTTCCTACAAAGAGTAAAGGATGAAGAAGGTGAAGGGTGTAATATCTATGGGTTCTTGGAGGTAAATAAGGTGGCTGGGAACTTCCACTTTGCTCCTGGGAAAAGCTTTCATCAGTCGGGCGTGCACGTTCATGATCTTCTTGCTTTCCAAAAAGACAGTTTCAACGTAAGAAAGGGGGCTTATCCTATCAGTGTCATTTCATTCGTTATGCTTATAATGCTATGTAATTCAATATGTTACGTCTCCCTGCAGATAAGTCACAAGATCAATAGACTGACTTATGGGGACTACTTTCCTGGCGTCGTTAACCCTCTTGACAAGTAATAACCATTCTGGTCCATTCCATTCACACTCTACTTATTTTGTCATGCTCTCTAACGTACTTAAAATTTCAGAGTCCAGTGGAGTCAAGACACACCTAATGCTATGTACCAATACTTCATCAAGGTTTGTTCCCAAGACAAGCATGATATGCTAGTTACATTTATTATTAAAATCCTGTGTTTACTCCATTCTGTTTTGTCTGCTTTTGTTAGGTTGTACCAACAGTATACACAGATATCAGAGGACACACTATTCAATCAAATCAGGTGAAGCGAGGGTTTTAATTGTTCGACCTTATTCTCTATTCATTTTCATTCTCGTATGATCTGAACTTACAGTAAAATGTGCAGTTCTCGGTGACTGAACATGTAAAGAGCTCAGAAGCAGGTCAACTGCAATCTTTGCCAGGAGTTTTCTTCTTCTATGATCTTTCACCAATCAAGGTGAGTGTGTTGTGTTCCAAGTCCAATTCTATAAAGCGAAAAAGTAGATATATTCAAAGTCCTCCTAATAGAAATGTGGTGTTTCGGCAGGTAACATTTACAGAGGAACATATATCGTTCTTGCACTTCTTGACGAATGTTTGTGCCATAGTCGGAGGTATGATAACCTATCTCTCTCTATAACATACACCATAGGTCCATTAGGCCATAACATAAGTTGTTGGTTGATATCAAAATCTGAAACGAAACATGTAAAAATGCACAGGTGTTTTCACAGTATCTGGGATAATAGACGCGTTTATATACCATGGTCAAAAAGCTATCAAGAAGAAGATGGAAATCGGTAAATTTAGCTGATTTTTTTTACATTTAGTTGAGAGCTTTTTTGTTTTTGGGGTTTGGTCTCTCTCTTTTTTCGTTTTGCGGATAATACGATTCATACATACCCCTCAAACGCGTCAAATGTAATATGATATCATTTATTCAATTCTTTTTGTTAAACTGACGACTATGCCCATAAATATATATTGGTATACGTTACGCTCTTTAAATGAAAACTGAAGGGATAAGTCTCTAGGCCTGGGTTGTATCAATCCAGCTGTTTGACAGCCCCATGCGTGCGTTACAATTATCGTCTTTTGACTTTTTGTCTTTTGAAGGTATTAGGCCATCTTTACTAGTGTAACATTTAGGGTGTTCTTAGACTTATTTAAATTGGAAAAAATGAAAAGTGGTCTTAGATCAGTTCAACAGATCTTATTGTATAACTGTTGTTGGGTTTGTTTTTGTGTGACGTGGCCTATTGTGATTGGAGGATTTGATTGAGAATATATGGAATAAATTTGGATCTTAAACTATGTATTAATTAAATATAATGTTTGTGTGTTTTAATTAATTAAGTAATATGTTTTTTTTGTTTTTTTTAAAAATTTTATTTACAATGTCTTGTTGTTTCATAAAAATTTGGTATTGTATTTTGAATTTTAATAAGAGTTTTATAAGTTTGAAATTTAAATGTTCTTTTATAATTTATATAATTGTAATATTATATACTAAATTTATAAGATTTTATAATTGTAATATATTTAAGAATATTATATTATTAAATCTTATGATTTTGAACATGTTCTCCCAATAACTAACTTTTTAACAAAAGATCTTAACTACTGATTTTACATTATTTTTTTAATATATTTAATCTAAGAACACAAAAAATAGTTGCCCCTTTAAAGATGCCTTTATGGGTTTCAATCTAAAGTTAAGTCCTCCAGTCAGTCTTTGAATTTTGTGTATGGATTCAATGAATGGAGAAAAAAAAAAAAACCAAAACAGTCTCCATGATAAACGCGAAACAATGTCCTAAATGCCATATTTGAGAGAGTAAAAAACTAGAATGCCATATTACGCTTTTTTGTTTATTTTTTAATTTATTTAAATCAAATTACATGAAAACGACTAAAAACCCTTTTAACCAAACACTCATTTACTTCTTTTCCTTTGAGTTTTCTCTCTTTCGCCGACGGATCAGAGAAAACAAAAAGATTATTTTTTTTTAATGTTCTTAGATTTCTCTTCCAATCGTTGTGTGTGTGCCGCCATAGCCAAAGCTTATCTCGATTCTAGTTTAATTGCGGCGGAGATGATGATTTGCGGTGGTGTAAAACGAGTTGGTGGTGAAGAGGGAAGATCTGGGGGTGAAGAGGGAAGCCATGGACGAGTTGGTGGTGAAGAGGGAAGATTTGGGGTAAAACGAGTTGGTGGTGAAGAGGGAAGATCTGGGGGCATGGACGACGACGGAGGAAGCCATGGAGAGGTTAAAATCGGGGGTTGACGGTGCAGAATCGGCAACGACGGCGCTATGGTTTAGAATTATTAATTGGTTTGGTAACAGTTGTACCCGTTATATATATATCATTTGTACTAGTTGTACTTTATATATTAGTTGTACCAATTATCCTGTTCTCTATTAGCAGTACTCATCTCTATAGATTATTTGTACTAGTTGTACTCGTATATATTAGTTGTACCAATTGTTCTATTCTCTATCAGTTGTACTTATTATAATATTATATCTCAGTTGTGCCAATTGTATTAGTTGTCCAGTTGTACCAGTTGTCCAATTTTGTCTCAGTTGTTTTAGTTGTATTTCGTCTCTGATTTCATTAAGGGTAATTTAGGAATATCACATTTTTATGACATTCAGATTAAAAACTGGCATGCCAGATTAGTTTTTGTCATTTTGTGGCATTTTAGCCTGCGCCCCGATAAACGCTGCTAGTATCAGATATCATATTTTCAGTATTGATGCCAATGTTGTCATTGCAATCGCAATTTATGATTTATTTCAATTTGATACACGGTTAGTGTATATAACGTTGTTTCTTGGCCTGGGTTTTCTCAATTTAGATAGTCCCTTATCGTATGAGTCTTTCCTCTATCCCTATACTAGTAAAAGAGAAGTACAACTTCTACCTATACCAAAATTGCCATTATGACTTACGCCACTAAAATACACTATCATTAAGGAAATATTAGTATTTTAAAGGACTTGGGTCGGCTTTAATTTTCTAAACTACACCGAAATTTTTCAGTCGGATATTTAGTAATCTTTTATCCTATAAAACATTAGTCACCGCACCAATATAATTTTGACATGTCAACAAAAACATTCTATTATTTTTTAAAATGTTTATAAAACAAATTTTTAAGTGATCATGGAGAAGAAAGAAAGCAAAAAGTGATATACGTACAAGAACTGTAAATCCAGTTAACATGCAAAAAAAAAAAAAAAGGTGACATTGTGGTAAAAAAATACATATAAAATTATGGCAGAAACACAATTTAAAAAAATTTGAGCGAGAAAGAGCACATTATGCAACCCTAAAATAAATACAGTTCCTAAAACCCCTACAACCCTTAAAGCTCTCCCACTTTCCCCCCACGATCTTCTCCATGTTTATATGCAACTGTTTCTTTTCGCAATTGAGCGTCTATTTATATATTTTCATCTTCTTTGTTGTTTGTTTATTAGATTTTTAAAAACCTCACATTGGGCTCTATTATTATCTTTTCTGCAAGCTTCCATCATGTTTGATATATACCATTCTTCTTTCGATGTTTTTTTGGTCCACTTTACATTTTCAAATAAAAATGAGACATCAGTCTCTTTCAACTTTGAGATCAATTACAGGTGAAGACGAGAAAGAGAAGAGAGAGATTACTGACCGCAATAATGAAGCATGAACAAGGGTAAGTCCACTTTTCAAATTTCAACAAAAACCTTACATATTAATTAGTGTAGAATTTGTAAATATATAGAGATTTAAATATCCGATCCATTCATTTTTGTATTTATTGTTCAACATCGCTTGACTGTTAATAATTGCAATATTCTTTTCTTTGTTGGCTATTGATAGTTTATGTTGAATATATTTTTGGTATATATTAAAAAAAATTTTTTCCAATTCATTTGTGGTCTTCTAACCTCCTACTCTCAACTTTTGACTACTATTTTGATTTTAGTTAACCAGTAATTCAAAAAAGAAAAGTTATATATATATATATAATTAATTAGTTTTGTCCCGTACGTAGTACGGGCTTAATAGAATCCTAAAACACTTTGCTAAAATTTCCTAAATGGTTATCAAAAGTTGGTGTAGTTGTGTACTATGTAAGTATGTGTACCTTTGTTGAGATGAATTTGGTAATATAAATCCCAAATGTAGTTTAATTAGAGCATATCCAACCCATCCTTATTTTTTTCTCTTTTTTTTTTTTTTTTTTTTTTTTTTGACAACAACTAACAAGATTGGCTCAAACGAACCAATGTGAAGGGAAATTGTTTACAAAGGTAACTAAATGCGGAATAGAACGAACTCGTCGTGCCAAATTATCCGCTTTACCATTCTGAGAACGAGGAACATAGACTAATGAAAACGTAGCAAACTCCTCTATATCCGCCTGAATATCTTCCAGATACGGCGTAAAAGCTGGCCACTCAGCAGGCGAAGACACCATCTTCATCAAATCGGAGCAGTCGGTAAGAAAGATGACAGACTCGTTATCCGCCCCAATCATGCAGCGCATCGCCTATATGAGAGCTTCTATCTCAGCATGAAGAGGTGAAAGGCTGCGGCGAATGTTGGCTGCTCCCATAGTAGGGTCATCTCCTCTTGGCGAAATGCAGAACCATCCTCTCCCAGCAAACTGATTTGTCTCCTTCCATGAGCCATCTACAAAGCAGAGATAACTTGACAAAGGCCTAGAAACCCCATAACCTCCATTCCCATAGGATCGACCCCCAAAGGTGGGATCTGCCGCGGGTCCAATGTCCTCCGCCTGAGCCATAAGCCAGGCTTGCGCCTCTTCCTCCGCCAACCGCAACAGTGCGAGTGTGTTGGAGTCGAGATCACTAAATAATTTATCATTTCGCACCTTCCAAATGTACCACAATATCCATGGGAAAACCTCATATGAAGGTATATCCTTGAATCGCCAAAAGAGAAAATCCATATTGGTCAGGACAGAAGTCGAAGGGAAAACCCCTTGGGCTGTCGGAAACTTTGACAAAGCCCAAACCTGCCGTGCAGGAGGACACTCAAAAAGAGTATGATTTATTGTCTCCTCCTCATAACCACACAGTCCACAAGCAGGATCACAACTCATACCACGTTTCCGAAGATTAGCTGTGACCGCTACACAACCCGAGAGTACTTTCCACATAAAGTGGCGGAGCTTTGGGGGGACATCGAACTTTCCACACGAAAGCCTGTAAGGGAACATAGTCCGGCCCAATGACTTTCGGTATTACCGTAGCCATGGTTGACCGTAGAATATGATATCCAGACTTTACCGAATATTTACCAGACTTGGTAAAATGCCAGCCTAACAAATCCGGTTTATCCGGCTGTCGTAAAGGGATGGCAGAAATTATAGCCACATCTTCCGGTACAAAAGTAACCGTAAGTTGAGCCATGTCCCAGGAGTTAGAACTCCTGTCGATAAGATTTTGAACGGAAAGCTCAGCGTCACCGGGCAGCCCTGTGCTCAATGCTGGTCTCGGGGATTGAGCGGGAATCCACGGATCATTCCATACAGAAATGGAAGTCCCTGACCCTACTCGTTTAATAAGTCCTTTATTAACCAGAGAGCGAGCAGAAATAATACTCCGCCACCCATAGGATGGCGAGTATGATTTTATAGGATCCAAGGGATCAGAGTGTCGATAATACTGACCCTTAAAAACACTTGCAAAAAGAGAATACGGGACCGAAATCAACCGCCAAAGCTGTTTTGCAAGCAGTGCGGTATTAAAATCATCCAAGCACCGGAAGCCCAGACCTCCTTCACTTTTATCATTACATAGTTTATCCCATGCCACCCAATGTAAACCCCTGGATTGTCCATACGAACTCCACAAAAAGTTTGAGATCGCACTAGTTAGCTTCCTCGTAACCGTCTTAGGTAACCGAAAACACAACATCACAAAAGTCGGGACAGCCGTAGCAACAGATTTAATCATTACCTCCTTACCGCCCTTTGATAGGAGCCTAGCAGGCCAACCACTTGCATGTGATTGTAACTTATCCTGAACAAAAGAAATAATTTGTGTCTTAGCCCCTCCTAAGCTTTCCGGAATGCCTAAATAAGAGCCCATACCACCCAAATTAGTAATCCCTAATACTCCCTTTAATTCCTCCCGGAGGGCATGATCCACCGTATGGCCAAATTGAACCGAAGATTTTTGAAAATTGATTTGTTGCCCGGAGGCCCGCTCATACTTCTGAATGATTCCGAGCACCACCTCACACTGATCTTTTGTAGCCCGACAAAAAAAGAGACTGTCGTCAGCAAACAAAAGATGAGAAATGGCCGGACTAGCCGTCGAAACCTTGATCCCAGTGATAAATTTCCGCTGTTCAGCTCGATGAAAATGTGCTATAAGCACTTATGTACAAAGGATAAATAAGTAGGGTGATAGCGGATCTCCCTGACGTAATCCTCGACAAGGAGTAATAGAACCATAAGCTTGCCCATTAATCAAGACCTTATATTGTACCGAAAATTACACAAGACATAATCCAGGAGACCCACTTATCACAAAAACCAAACTGCCGAAGCAAAAGCTCAATGAAACTCCATTTCACCCGGTCATAAGCCTTGCTCATGTCCGTCTTGATGGCCATGAACTTCCCTTTACAAGAAGGGTTTGTTCGTAAACCATGGAACATCTCCTGAGCTATCAAAATGTTATCCGAGATTAGACGACCTTCCACAAACGCCGATTGTGTTTCCGAAATTAAGGATGGCAAAATCGTACGCAGCCATTGGCATAAGACCTTTGATATAATTTAATACCCCACATTACACAGACTAATTGGCCGTAACTCAGTCATCCTAGTAGGCCTATCTACCTTAGGAATAAGACATATGTTCGTAACATTCAACCTCTTATCAAAATCCCCATCCCGCAAAAAGGAGTTTACCAAAAGGACCAGATCAGCTTTAACCGTATTCCATGCTTTTTGATAAAAAAAAGCGCCGTCATTCCATCCGGGCCAGGAGCCTTATCCGGATGCATCATAAACAAAGCCTGTTTAATCTCCTCTCCGAAACTTCCCGGGTTAAAAAATCATTACATTCGGGCGAGATGGAGGGATGGACCTCTGCCACCATCTCCTCAATATCCGAAGGGTCCGAGGAGGTAAATAAGTCCTCAAAATATGAAGTCGCTATATCTTGGATATCACATTCCTCTGTCATCCAGGTACCATTCCGGTCATGAAGACCCGTGATACGGTTCCGGGCCCGCCTTTGCTTTGTTTGGGCATGAAAATAGCCAATATTATAATCACCAAATCGCATCCACCGACTTCTGCTTTTTTGATACCAGTACACTTCTTCATCCCTATATGCCTCTCGTAGTTGCCATGTAAGTTCCGCAAGTTTGTCCACCGATGTAGCATCATTTTCCTGAGCTACCGCTAATTTGGCCTTAAGGTCCTCAATTGTTTCCCGCCCATAAGGGATCTGCGCCTTCCGCCATCGAGAAATGGCCCGATGACAAACGGTTATTTTATCCACCAGAGAGTCCGTAGAAGTGGACCCCGGTGGAGAATTCCAACCCTCAGCAACCGCCTCATAGAACCCTTCCTTATCAAGCCACCTGCGATCAAAACGGAACCCACTCTTTCCCCGTCGCACCTTATCCTCAAGAGTAGCTACCAGGGGCTTATGATCCGATGCAATCATGGGCAAATACTCCGTGAACGAATCTTTGAACAAATCATGCCATGCTTCATTCGCTAAAGCCCGATCGAGACGACAGCGTATCGGCTTCTTATCCCGCCAACCTTTCCAAGAAAGACTATCCCCAAGAGCGGGAAACTCAAGCAAACCACAATGACGGATCATAGAATTAAAAGGTACAAAGGAAGAGGCATGACGCAGTTTACCACCTCTCTTCTCATGATTCCCCTTTAACTCATTAAAATCCCCAATTAAAAACCACGGATCATCTCTACTTAGCCCAATTCGGATTAAACGTTCCCAGACCAAATCACGGTTCTTTGGAACCGGATCACCATAAACAAATGTGACATAAATTACTCTGCCTTTGTACACAAGTTCTACATCAATAAGTCTGTTTGAAGCATATAGAACTGAAACATTATTATTGATATTATTGTAAAAAAGTGCAAGACCACCACTAGAACCAATAGGTTCAACAGTTTGTAAATCAGAAAAACCAAAATGACCAACAAAAGACTCTAAACAAGAAAAAGACTGCTTAGTTTCTGACAGAAACAAGAAATCCGGCCGATGCTTCCTCCATAAATCCCTGAGGTATCCAACTGTTGCTTTATTGTCCAGCCCCTGGCAATTCCAACTCAATATCTTCATTTAAAAACTCTTGGAAGCGGTGGTTTCACGCCACCAAAGTTCCCCTTGTCCACCTCATGTGGCTTCGGGTGAATAGCCTGGCAAGACCCAGCAGAATGCTTCGGAGCAGGCCTCTTACGAGGGGTTCGAACGTACACATTGAGTTTCTTCGACCCCATACCTTGTAGACCCAGCACACCTTTCCTTTGTGCGATTTCTCGACCAAAGAACCACCATCAACAAGCTCCAGCCCCTGCATAGAAACATCCGGTTCAGTAATAGGGAAATCCCCACCAGGGAGAATCTCTTCTTCCTGACTCTCATCCCCCATCAGCTCCTCAGGACACTCCTCATCAGGAGGGTCCGAAACAACCCCACCAGCAGGCACCACCATATCACCCACGATGTCGCCCACCGCAACCTCCATCTTGGTCTCAACCAACGCGAGCCCTTCTACCTCTGGTAAGAGCTTCGCACCACCTGCATCAACAAGCTCATCCCCAGAAACAACATCCACCTCCATCGTGGCCGGAGGAACCACAGATTCAGAAAGAGCTACAGCCGGAGTCTGCATAATTTTTTCCTCCCTTGGGGGAGAAGGTTCTGCAACCACTGACGCAGCAGGCTCCTTGGGGGAAAGCAGATGCTCAAACACAGCAGGAAGCTCCTCCTCACCCTGTAACAAAGCCCTACGAGCCAGAGGAGCTTGCTTAGGAGCACTATCAACTGCAGGAACCACCTCGTTGACCGCAACCTCACCTGTCACCACCGGAGCCTCCAACAAAGCTGCAGACTCAGTAGCAGATTGACGGCGATGTCGATACTCATTATATTGCACATATGACTGGAACCGACGCTGCTTGGCAACCGGTTCCCCAGCTGTAGGTGCAATCTTACCCTTCGAACCCCGACCAAACTTCCCCTCAAAGGGTCGTTTTCCTTCGACCTGAGAGCCCTCACCCACTGATTTGTGCTTGTGACCCCCTCGGGAAACACCTTCCTGCCCAGAACCTTGTTGTCGCTCAGCTTTAACAGCACCCTTGTAGCTTTGAAGACGTCTATCAGCATCATCCCTGGGTAAAACAATCGGAGCCGAACCCTTATCCTCCAGAGGTGGACAATTGTCTTCATCATGGCATAAGCTAGAACACTTCCGACACACCCCATACAGCCGTTCATACCGAAGCGAGACTGTGGTTTCTTCCCCGTTGAAGAACTCGATCTCAGTCTCAAAACATAGAGGCTTGAAACCGTTGACCGTCACCTGGACTCGACCACCATCGATATCAACCTCCACCACAGCTCCCAAAGCTTCTCCAATACTCCTAAAAGTTGGAGCAGCCCAGAACTGGAATGGTACACCCATGACTCGAACCCAGAAAGTAAGAGCCGAAGGGTAGGACGGGTCCACCGTTGGACTCCAGCGAACCATAGAGACCATCCAATGGTCGAAATGAAAAGGCGCCATCTTCAGAACCTCCACAATATCCTCCTCGTCGTCAAAATCGAACTGAAATTTTCCCATACCAAGATCCGCACCAACCACTTTACCCTCTAGATGCCAGATTCTGGGAAACATCAAGAGAAGTGATTTCATATCCTGAGCACGCGGGTTCATGCACCGACCCACGACAGTCTTAGCATACCCCTCAATGAGTGTCGTGTTGTCAAAATAGGGAATCTTCACTTTACGCTTAGCCACCGAAGAAACAGCATCCTTGGAACCGGAACATTGACCCAAGACAGAACTTTGAGACATCGGGACAGACTTTGTGGCAAAGAAACCAGACAAAAGAAGCAAAGAACAATATGCCCCGAGAATAAAAAACAAGTGAAAGATGAAGTGTGATCGTTCCTTAGCCAAGGAGAGGAATTTATACTCCGGCTGGAACCAAATCCGCCATATCTCTCCCCTAAAGGAGCTATTAAAAAGCAATATCACAGGATCGCGACAATAGCAGAATCCCCAAACAAACGCACGACATCCTAGAAACAAATAGACCTTGATCCACCGAATCTGATATCTTGTAATCCCCAGAGACACAATGAATCGAATATGAACCAGATACCAGGAAAACCTCTTTCCTTTTAGCCAGACCGGACCAAAGATACCCCATAAAGACAGATCTACAAGCAGATAGCACCTCCGCCGTAATCGCCTTGATATCTCAGTCCGGGAAATCATCCCCCCAATCACCAATACAATCTCGAGTAATAAAACCGGAAATCGCCCATAGCAGAACCAAAACGCATCCCAACAAACCCTCAAATCGACCCCATTGAAACCAAATAATTCCCATAATACAATCCAATCGAAAGATTTCATGGCCGGGTCAAAACCCTAGAAATATCGCCATCGCCTCTGATATGTATTCCTGATCATCCTTATTTTTTTTCTCTATAATAGAAGTGAGTTTTACTTCAACCCACTTCTATTCTCACCTCTAAGATAGAGATTGATATATTTTTCTCTATTTATAGAGGAAAAAATTGAGTTTTTCTATATATAGAGGAAAAAATAGCAATCTTCTCATTCTATTATAGAGTTATTCTATTATAGAGAAAAAAAAATAGGGAAAACTATTGGAGATGGTCTTAGAGTTAATATATTTATCCCATTATGTACATATGTACTATATTAACAAAAATAAAAAATGATAACACATTCTTTGCAGATATTTAATATTATAATAATTTAAACTTATTCACTAATATACAATCCAATCTTGTAAGTATTTACTCGTTTATTTTCTACTAGTTAATCCAAATTCATTACAAACTATATGATTTACCATAATTGTTCACAATATAATGGAATAAAAATATAATATATTTTGATCCGTAATAAACTTTATGTATCCGTAAAGACTAACTTTTTCTCAATTCAATCAGTTTTGGAAAAAGAATATTCCTAGTCTTATATGTAAGTGGATAAATCATGAGGTTTTCTTTTAAAAGTCTATTCTAAAGGAAAAAGCATGGGAATGTAATAGATGTTAGCTTGTCTTTATATTTTGGTACAACATTTTGATACCACCTAAAGTTTCAGTTAGAAGGGTCATTTTCTTCCACTCTTGTATTCCTCTTTTGACTTCTTCGAAATTTGACTAAAATTAACAATATTAAGCTAGAAATTTAGAAATTTAAATTTCAAATTTTCACTCTATATGGTTCTCCATTAGTCTAGTTTACCTTTTAATCATTTTTTAGCTAAGTTTAATGGTCCTACTGCAGAACGGAACTTAAGGATCATGATGTGTGTTACAAACTTACAATATATATTCATAATAACCTTTCTCATTTTTCTTAAGTACTTCCTATACGGTATTATTTTTAAATCAGACAATAGAAAAGTAGATACTAACCAAATTCATTTCAACTAAAGAAAACGAAGCTTTGAGCTGTTCATAATCTACATGGTACGGCATGAACAAAAAAAGCTTGACCAGCCTTATAATTTACACACTTGCATTACATTCATACAAAATGCTAAATTACAAATTTTAAGCACAGCTATGAACCCCTAATTTAAACAGAAAATACAAACATGTAGTTAATTATAATGAATAAAAATGAATAGAAGAATCCTAATATTTTTCACGATAAAATTGAAGCCCAATCGATCTCGTAAGAGGGACACTTCCCAAGCATGAAATTTTCATTACATGGCATCTCTGGCTCTTCGCACATCTCCAGCACCATAACATCTGACGTCGGCGAACCCGAACCGTCACTTTCACCTGACCCGGAATGTTGTTGTGGTGCAGCCGGCTGCTCAGCCGAAGAAGCTGTGGCGTTTGCTCGTTTCCTTGATGACCTCTCCGTTTTGCCCGGTTGATTTTTGGGCTCAGCTAATATGGCTTCAAGCTTAGCGTCTACGGCAGCTTGAATAGGACCGTATTCGCCGGAGTCAGATGGAGAGGAGCCGGTTTGGTATCGAAGAGCTGGAAAATTAAGCCGAGCAGAGTCGCCACGAAGCTTGAACGCGGCACGATCATAAGCCAACGCGGCTTCTTCAGCCGTGTCGAATGTCCCGAGCCAAAGTCGGGTCCGGTTCCTGGGTAAACGGATCTCCGCGACCCATTTTCCCCAGTGCCTTTGTCTCACTCCACGATAGAGCTTGGCAGGCTTTGAAACCGAACCTGAAACTGGACCCGGGTGGGTCATTAAACCCGGCTGGCTCGGGTCGATGAAGTTGAGCATGCAAGTATTGTCTTGGTGAGGGTAAGTGATGTTGTTTTGGTAATGGAACTGAGATTGGTAGTTTTGTCCAAGGGAATCGGGTTGTTGGAGATCCGACCCGTATGAAGATAGATAGGTCATGGATCCGGAATATATATCCGGGTAAGGGGTTGTGGAATCTGAAGGAAAGAAAGATGCATGAGGATTATAATAAGAAGAAGGGTCGTTTGGTGCAGACGCAAACGCAACGTTTGAAGATGCAAACGCAGAATCTGAGGCAGACGTGGAAGCACTTTTGTAAAAAGGTTGAAGTGCTTCCATGAGCTCGCCGCCATGGCCGCCACCGAAGAAATCCGCCATCGGAGTTTCCTGAAATACAAAAAAAAAAAAAAAAAATACTACAAAGAACACAGATTATATAAAAGAATTAGATTAAAAACCTTGTCTTTTTAGAAGAAAAATTCAAAGACTGGTTTTTTTCTATTAATGTTGCAGAAATAAAATTTGATCAACGAGGTTTGAAATAAGCAACCTCCATAGATCAAAACTAAAATAAATATATGAACAAAAAATAAATAATAAGAGGATCAAAACTTGAAGGGGAACTAAAAAATGCCCATGAAGTTTGATCAACTCTATAAAAGAATGAAAAAATTAAAAGAATGAAAAAATTAAAAGAATATTAAGAGAAATTCATAATATTATTTTTTTGGAAAACAAAGATGGATCTCGTTTTCTAGAAAACACCTAACTGTTTCAAATACAATTTTGTTACAAAAATTTGTCGTTTAGATGAGTTTTGACAAAATATAAACACAAAAAGCAACACTTCAGAAGAAAATCGTGTTTTGTGTGTTTTTTTTCAAGAAAGACGAAAACAGGACCGGGTAAGAGTTTTGTTTGTTTGTTTGAAGATGAAACGAAGCAAAGAAAACAAGAAGAGGAGAGATAAACCCTATGTTTCACTCAAAATTTAACCTCTCAATCTTTCTTTTTCTTTCTCTCTCACTCACACTCACTCTCTCTCTCTCACAAAATTCTCTGTCTCTCTCTCTCTTTGGGAAGATGCTCTCAAGCTCACCTTGGTAGTACCCACCCAACTCTCGGCGTTTATATAGAGGCTCCTCCAATGAAGAAAATATTTAAATATTTCATATATCAATCCTATAATAATGTATTTGACTCACGCTATACAAGACACACACATATATATATATATATATATATATATATATATATTTAAAAAAGAAAAAATTAAGAAAAAAACGCAACTTTAAAATGGTAGTTAACACAAATTTCGATTGACGCATTAAATTTCTAATTTTTTTTTTGTTAATTTTGTATATTAATCCTTAATTTATGTGAATTGAACAGAAATACTCTCCTCTAGAAGTTAAAGATTTAATGCATCCATCGATATGTTGGCATAATTTCAACTTTTCAAAAAAGTTCTGGTTTTTAAAAACCATTTTTCCTAATTAAAATTGAAGGAGTATTAAATAGCAGTTTGAAATTAACAAAGACAGTTATGAACTTATGATGAAGTGTTTGAGTTCCACAAGTAAGTTGTGACTAGCTATATTGAAGAATCCGTAAATATTAACGTGACTAAGTTTTGTAATCTTTTGATGATAATTATTATAGTGTGCTAAAAGTTTTAACATTCTCACGGAACTTGGACTCTTGAGATTGAAGATGCCATGCAGAACAGAAGTTGAAGCACATAAGCCAATAAAACCAGGTCACATCTCCTTAGTGCCGCCACTTGGCCTCATCATTCTCTTCAATTTGGCATCCATTCTCATTTCTCTGCCACTTTTGCGGCATTACGTCTTTTAGTTTCCTTTTTGCAACAATCTTTTATTAATAGCTTAGAGGAAAAAGTTTCTATAAAAATAAAGTATTCACAACCCACATATATTGCCATGTGGGAAAACACTTCTTCTATACGACTATATGACCATCTACAATGTATATTTCTATTTTTTATTTTAATGTTGAGTAACTTTAAAATAGAACATAGTTTTTCTTTAATATTTTACTCTATATTTGATTCTAAAATAGAAATATTGTAAAAAATAAAATTAAAAATAAAGTTACTATAAATATAAAGCAATTTTATTATTTTCACTATTTTAAAGTAAAAAATAGAGTAAAATTGGAACAAATATTACTTTATAGTAGAGTTTTGATTTTAAAATAGAATAAGATTAGAGATGTTTTACGACTAAATAACTAGTGATTAAATAGTTATATCAATAGAACTTTAACACTGTTTTTGTCCATGTATTTTCAGATTAGCTAGTAATAATACACGATTTCACGTACTTAACTTGTGGAGGTTTTTGTAGTATACACTCTCCCTCCTTTGGTCATTTACTTAAATCTGTAAGAAAATTTGGTAGACTCCAACCGTCAACAAATACCGTTGGAACAACAACGGTGATAATTAGTGATCATTTAAGTTAATAATGGAATAATATGATAATTAAGTAATGATTTAAGAGATAATTAAGTTGAGGAGTCACGTGGGAATGAAAGCATCACGTGATCTCAGGCGCAATTTGCTGCTGCAAGTGGGAAACTGTACTTTTACGTTGGCGTCGTCTCGAAATGAAGAAGACTCACGCGTCTGTCCCGGCGCGTGTATGATTTCGGTTTTCACAGTCTCTCTCATTCTTTTTTATTTTTATTTTTTGTTTTCTGTCATCTGAGTTTTATTGTGAAACCAAAAAAGAATACAAGTTAAAATTAAATAAGTTGGATAACTAACTAATATTTCCAAAATATAGCCTGAAAGAGGAAAGCAAAGCCTTTTTGGGTGATATAGCCTAAAAGAGGGAAATAAAGCACTTAATTAAGAACAATATTTGAATTTATTTCTGAAAAAAACTTAGGTTCATCTTTTGTATTCACCTCCTTCTCTCTCAACTAATCAGAATATGTTTTATTTCATATTTTATTTAAAAAAAAAAATAAAGTATGTATACTTTTATTTAAGGAAAGTTAAATATTAGCTTGGTTTAGATTTTTATTTATCGGTTTGGATTTACAAATAAAACGGTTAGAATTTATATTTTACAATTAAAATGAAATTATATGTCGGTTTGGGTTATAGTTTAGATTTTACAATTAATACGAAATTATATGTCGGTTTGGGTTTACAAATGAGATAGTTAGGGTTTAGATTTTACAATTAAAACGAAATTATATGTCGGTTTGGGTTTACAAATGAGATGGTTAGGGTTTAGATTTTACAATTAGAACAAAATTATATGTCGGTTTGGGTTTACAAATGAGATGGTTAGGGTTTAGATTTTACAATTAGAACAAAATTATATGTTGGTTTGGGTTTACAAATGAGATAGTTAGGGTTTAGATTTTATAATTAGAACGAAATTATTGGTTTGGATTTACAAATAAGATGGTTAGGTTTAGATTTTACAATTAGAATAAAATTATATATCGATTTGGGTTTATGAAAAAGCGGTTTAAATTTTTAATTTTATAATAATGTAAACAGACTTTCTTTCCTTATTTTATAAGGAGGTGAATGAAGAGGTTCACCCCTAGGGGTGAACCTAAGTATTGTTCTTTATTTCTAGGGGTGAACCTCTTCATTTATCCTTTTATAAAATAAGGAAATAAAATCTGTATACATTATTATAAAATTAAAAATCTAAACCGCTCTTTAATAAACTCGAACTGTTCTTTCATAAACTCAAACCGATATATAATTTTATTTTAGTTATAAAATCTAAACCCTAACTATCGCATTTGTGAACCCAAATAGACATATAATTTCATTTTAATTGTAACATCTAAACCCTAACAATCTCATTTGTGAACCCAAACAGACATATAATTTCGTTCTAATTGTAAAATCTAAACTCTAACCATCTTATTTGTGAACCCAAACCGACATATAATTTCGTTCTACTTGTAAAATCTAAACTTTAACCATCTCATTTACCCAAACCGACATATAATTTCGTTCTACTTGTAAAATCTAAGCCTTAACATCTCATTTGTAAACCTAAACCGACATATAATTTCGTTATACTTGTAAAACCTAAACTCTAACCATCTCATTTGTGAACCCAAACAGACATATAATTTCGTTCTAATTGTAAAATCTAAACTCTAACCATCTTATTTGTGAACCCAAACCGACATATAATTTCGTTCTACTTGTAAAATCTAAACTTTAACCATCTCATTTACCCAAACCGACATATAATTTCGTTCTACTTGTAAAATCTAAACCTTAACATCTCATTTGTAAACCTAAACCGACATATAATTTCGTTATACTTGTAAAACCTAAACTCTAACCATCTCATTTGTGAACCCAAACAGACATATAATTTCGTTCTAATTGTAAAATCTAAACTCTAACCATCTTATTTGTGAACCCAAACCGACATATAATTTCGTTCTACTTGTAAATCTAAACTTTAACCATCTCATTTGTGAACCCAAACCGACATATAATTTCGTTCTACTTGTAAAATCTAAGCCTTAACATCTCATTTGTAAACCTAAACCGACATATAATTTCGTTATACTTGTAAAACCTAAACTCTAACCATCTCATTTGTGAACCCAAACCGACATATAATTTCGTTTTAATTGTAAAATCTAAACCCTAATCACCTTATTTGTAAACCCAAACCGACACATAATTTTGTTCTAATTTTAAAAATTTAAACCAAGCCAATATTTAACTTTTCTTAATTAAAAGTATACATAATTTGTTTCTTTAATTTGTTTTGCTTTATAATATAATTTTAATTTTTTTATAAATGAAATATTAGATAGAAGATTCTGATTGGCTGAGAGGAAAGGGGATGAACAAAAATGTTTACCCCTAAAAGTGAACCTAACTATTTTTCTTTAACTAAATACATAGAAACTAACTAAAAAAAGAAGACAAAAATCTAAAACACTATAATTAAACAAAGGCACCATTAACTCCCCACAAAGTTTTTCTATAGAACCTGTAAATGCCAGAGACACCAATAAGTCCAATCATTTATGTTGAGAAGAAAACGTGAAACTGAATTTTGTTAAAGTATTTGCTCGTATTTTAACAATATCAATATTTGCTCATAATTATTTCTCTTTATAAAAAGCATATCAATATCAAATCTTCAGATTTTTGACCTCTAGCGCGTGAACACACGCGCCCCTAAATTTCTCTCCCAACTTGCGATCTATGCGACAAACTTAGGGTTCTTATGCGTTTTGCCTCTCCGGTCACCGGCGTTCCTTGCCGGTACCGTGAGAGGGCTCCTTGCTTTTTGTTTTCTTTTTCGTCTTTCAGTTCATTTGCTCCGGCGGTTGTGGCGTGGTTCTGCCCTGATTTGAAGCCTCTGGTTGGTGGTGAGCCGCCTCGTGGAGAGAGAATATTCGCTAAGGAGGTTAGGTCGCTGTTCTGGTGGCTGCTTGAGGACGGTGGCTTGTGCGTTCGGCGTCTCTGGTGGAGCTTGGTGGACCGATTCTCTCTCCTGCGGCGGTTTAGATT
The DNA here is from genome assembly GCA_024034495.1 of Camelina laxa. Classification (NCBI taxonomy): domain Eukaryota; kingdom Viridiplantae; phylum Streptophyta; class Magnoliopsida; order Brassicales; family Brassicaceae; genus Camelina; species Camelina laxa. The sequence continues at coordinate 8,307,830 of CM043884.1, forward strand.
TAGATCTGGTTCTCAGATTTTGGTTCGTGGTGGTTTCATGAGGCGTGGGAGCTGCTCGGTCTCCTCATGGCGGCTGTGCTCGTGGCGTTCCTGGATTCCGGTGTAGCTAGCCGGTCTCTCCTCGCCTCCCTTTTCAGTTTGGTGTTGATCCAGTCCTTCGCTTCGCCACGGTGTTTATGTTTGTTGGTGTCTTCTTCGGTATCCCCTTCAACGGTTCTCCAGCTTCCGGTGGCAAAGACTGAGGAATCGGATCTGTGGCTCAAGTGGAGGCTTCCTCGGCATCAGTCTGCTTGCATTTGTTGCTGTTGGTTGTTCGTGGCAGTTAGGTTTGCTGTGGGGTTATCCTGTTAGCAGCGGGTCTCCTTTATCTTGTGGGAGGACGTTGGTGTCAGTTGCATCTTCCGTCGCTGCTGGTTTATGGCTTCTCGTCAGGTCTCCTTTTTCCTACTCCGGTGGTTCGTTGTTGGTTCTTTCATTTCGTGTATCAGCCTTGGAGGTTCACGTTTTGTCCGATATGAGTCTTCAGAAGAAGAATAGAGGCGGCGCTTTGGTCTAAGTAGCTTTTCTTATTCGTGGGAGATGATTTTTGCCGCTTGCGATGGGAATGGTAATCGGAGGTGGTTTCTCTGGTTACCCGTAGACGCTCCTGTAACCGTCAAATTTGTGATTAAGTCTGCGGTTGTCATTGTGTTTTTGCGTTAGTTTGCGGAGAAGCTGTAGGTGTTTTATCTAGAGGTTTTGAAGGCTGGCCTCATGTGGATAAAGTTTGCTCGTGGCAACTAGGATGGGACTCCAACTCTTAGGAGTTGTGGAAATCACGCAAATTTTCGAGTTTGGTAGCTCGAAATCGGTGTTTCTTCTTCTGGTTATGTTTTGGATTTTCGTTTTCCTCCATTGTTGTGTTGTTATTGTCTGTTTGTTCTGTAGATTTTGTTTTTTTTTTCTGCTACTTGTTTGCTCTGTAACTTCATTCAAAAACTTCGAAAATGGTAATAAATTTAACCTGTTACAAAAAAAAGCATATAATGCATGCATACCACAAACTTAACATTTTCATCACTATCTTTAGTGGGGGTTATTAATTTAGGATTTGAATAGAATTTTAAAGAATTTAGATGTAATGTAAAATTTCTTGTTATTAAATCAAGATTTTGTTAAATTTTGTTAAAGTTTAATGTTATTAGATTGTGATTTGTAAAAAGTCATTTAAAATCTTAAAAGATTTGGGTTACTGGATACAAACTTTTATAAAGTCAATAATTTTTTTGTGTTATTCAATTAAAACAAATGAATCTAAGATTGTTGATTCAATTATTATGTTATTGGTTCATGGTTTTATAATTTTTCTTCACAAAATAAAGTCAAGAAAAGTATCACAAAATTACATATATTGTTTGGAGCACTTTACATGATTTTATAAAACTAATCAACAAAACTATTGAATACTCTCTAGCAATTCTTAAAAATCTTTTACTTATTCATTTTTGATGATTTTGTTTAAATCTTCAAAATTCTTTATAAATTATATTGAAAATATTCTTTAAAAACTAAAACATGTTTCTAGTAACCATTACCTTAACTCAAGTTAAACTGTACAAAAATAAAATAAAAAGCTCCTTTGTTCTTGAAAACAATCGTTGCCCTAAATTTTTGAGTAGAAAGTCTTTTGTAGTTTAAATTTCTACACAGAATCAAGGAACCCTTTCTAGTATGAGTTGGTTTTTAAAGCTTAAGTGGTCTTATAATTCCAAATCTTTTAGAACTGTTAGCCAGATAATTTCAGCTTCGAAAATTAGCTCACATCTTTCAGTTGCATTTTTAGGTTGGTTCAAATTTTCTTAATGAAAATTTTTGCTGAAACTTAAAGTCCTTTTCATTACATATATTGTTTCAGATATCTTATAATGTTTGGACAATATTCTAATTGAAAATGGCTATGTGCCTTTGTTGAATGAGAGGGGCAAAAATAATTTGAAGCTGAAAAAAATAAGCAATAATAAGATACAGACGACCAAATGGCAATAAATTAATTGGTTAAGTATTTTATATAAAAACGTAAAGATAGCTGGTCTGAATGGTAAGAATTCATGGAAAATGCTTTGGCGTCTGATTCAGAAAAATGTATATACCTAGAACTTGTTAGTTGTTAACTTATTATAGAATAAAAAGAAAAAGTAGAAGAAGAAGAATCTCTACATATTTCCCTGAAGCTAAAGCTCGTAAAGCTAGGGTTTACGCAACAGATACGTATAATATTATTTAGGGGCATCATATCATCGAAAACTAGTGTGGTGTAGGCGTGTAGCAGTATAATATTGCATTTTTAGAAACATATTTTGTTTTCTTTGTTTAGTGATGGATTTTATTTTTTTCTTCACGCAGCTATATAACTTGGGCGGACTTTGATACTTATTTAAGTGTTAGAAATCTTAACCCTACTATTATTTGGCATATTGCTAGAAATTATTATATTTTAATTAATTTAATAACTAAGAAAAGAAAAATTTATATTAATTTATTAAACAATAAAACAATGTTTTTGAAATTATTTAATATAATTATTTAATTAATTTCATTTATTGTTTAAGAATTCTTAAGAAAAAATAACAAACTATTTAGAATAATTATAAAACTTAATTTTATTTATAACTAGAATTTGTACCCGTGCACGCACAGAATTTTAGTTTAACATATTTTCTAGCAATATAAATTCTTGATTTCAAATATAATCATTTAAAATTTTTAGTATAAACCTTTATAAACACTAAGTTTTACTAAATGATATACAACATATATATATTGTTGATGATAATGTTTTTTTGACAAATAAATAATTTGATATATATCACGTGGTAACTAAGATCAACTTAAAAATTTGCATGAAAATAAACAACATTGATGACCACCTCATGATATTTTTATGTACAAGGGCATTTCCAACCCACCTCTATATTTGCTTTTTAATTCTATTTTAGAGTAAAATATATTCCAACCCATCTCTATTTCTACCTCTTTAATAGAGATCTTTATTTTTTTCTCTATATATAGAAAAACTCTATTTATTCCTCTATAATAGAGTTGAACTTTTTTATTTATAAAACGGTCCTTGAACTTTTAACACTTTTATATTTATGATCAAAATAAATAAAATATATATTTAAATAGTTTAATAATAATTTAATTAAGTGGAAGTTTTGTATTGAACAACACAATATTGAAAGTTTGTCGTAAGATTCAATTTTCATATCAGATAAACAAAAATAACAGTTAAGATTTGGTTTGGTACAGAAGCATTACTCTTATGTTTCACAACTATAACTGTTCAATTCGCAATCCAATCCGCAAAAGCTATTTACTTATACAACATAACGATAGGTAACAACGACCAGCGGTTTCACTCGGACGAATGATCTTCACGACCTGCCCACGTTTTAGTCTGAAGTATCTTGCGATTGGATCAGTCACTTGGATCCTTGGAAGCTAACAAAACCCATAAATAAAATATATATTAAAACAGTTTAATAATAATTTAAATATTTTAATAATAATTTAATTTGTATATTAATAGGATATAAATGAGTTAGTTTGCAATTTTTATAAGTAAAAGTATTAATAGTAAGATAAAAAAGAATCTCTACAGAATATTCTTTTTTAAAGGAAAAAATAGAGGTATCCATTGGAACAAAAGTCACCTCTATTATAGATTTCCTCTATTTTAGAGATAAAAATAGGGAAAACTATTAGAGATGGTATAAGAGAGATTTTTTTCTTATTCATATTCCATGAAAACATTATTTAAAGGCTTTGACATTGATTATCGATTGTTGACCTAATTATATATACCATTTATGATTAGACATTGATACTAACATAACACTATATATTTCATATAATATATGAATATGCCGAATCTTATGAACATTATTTAGTGTAAATGTTATAATATCATATTGTTATAACATCTTTACCAAATTTTTTTTTCATCAAAGCAAGTGTAGCGTATCATAAAATAATTCTCGACCAATTCATGAATGTGTCTATCTTATCCCACTTCCATGATTATATAGTCAAACGGTTAAACCCGACTTAGAATCTAATAATATTTGTCATATATTTTTGTACAAACTCATTCGTTTTACACAATGAATAAGATGTCAAAGATTTTGATTTAGTCATGTGCATTATTATCTTTTCAAATTTTAGTAATATATTTTCAAACACATTTAACCATAATTATTTTGTCATTATCTACGATGCACTCGTTGGCTTTCGACATCTACTTTCTTTTCACCTTCTATTGGCTCATATAACACATATTATACTTTAAATTGATTTTCAAGACATTATAACGATTTCTATCTAATTACTATATTTCAATACTTAAATTTGGATTAAAAATATTTGATTCAATTCATAAAATATCAAATTATTTTTCTTTTTTGATCATGTTATAAACTAGTATTTCACTTTCAATTTTATTTTTTTCTATTTAAAAATGTATAAATACAGTTACATAAATTCCGTTTTTATTCTACCATGAATTTTAAATTTACTTCCATTCTAAAACTCATTAACACATTAAAATTTTTAAGCTATGATCAATTAAAATAAAATTTGAATTATATTATTACTACTAATAATTATTAAAATAAATAATTTGTAGCATACAATTTGTTTTACATAATTAATTTGTTATTTTGTTTAATTTTTTTTATTAATTATAAGTAACATATCAAAGTAACTACAGCATATTAATATTAATTATAATATTTTAAGTTTATATTAAAGTAAAAAAATGTTGTTTAGGTGTCAAAATAATAAGTATGAAACTAAATAAAATAAATATAAAAAAATATAAAATATATAAAGTAAATCAAATAAAATTTTTACTATTATATTATAACTAACAAATTACAATAAAATTTACGCAAATATTTCTGGATGTTGTATGTAGTTAGTGTTAATTAAACATGATTCTTGGACCGTGTTGGATGGGAGGCCCCAACACCAACATCAAAGTTTTCTATTATTGTACTTAATCATATTACATGATATGATCAGCGGACTTATTCTTCATTATTTATTAAACAATGGAGGCTCATAAGTCATAACTAACGTCAATTCATTGCTAACTACAATTAGTGACTAATACTAGTATATTATAACAATTTACGTTTATTTGACTTTGAATATTCGAGAGACGTACAAATCGATCAGCTTCCTTCTAATATAAGTATAGCGTTGGTTTAAAATGTGATAAGTATTATATAAATTAGGAAACACGTCTGTATTTAGAATTTTAATGTCGACACTTCTGTCTGTATATAGAATTTTAGAATCTTCTTTACTCTTTTACTCTTTGTCTTTTAATTTTTGTTTTTCTTGGGCTGGGTGGTAAATTGTAGACGACCAAAAACGCGTTATTTTGGTATTTACAAGTCAAATGTATTCACACAACTTTTACTACTCACATTAGTAATGAGCATTAGGATATTTGTTCATTAACCATGTGGTTTCTTATGACCTTTACGGGGTTTTTCTACAAAACAAGTAAACGCACAATTAACTCCCACTCAAAGTTATTACCAACAAGCTCAATAACAATCAAATCCAATAAAATCATGATCATTTTAGTTGATTAGTAGTTTTTTAGTAGTTGTATCTTATTAATTAAGTTACTCATTAACTTTTGATCGAGGCATCTCTTCAAAAACATTTTATGCATCTTTACGTTGTTTCGAGGTTTTTATTTATTTATTTATTTATTTATTTATCATATAGAATTACTTATATTTAAAACTATTTTTCTTACTTGCCTACTTAAGAGCTTATTAACTTAATACTCGAGTATTTTCTAAAATTAAAAATTGTGTTGGTCCTATAAATCAGGTATGATTAGAAATTGCATCCGTCTAATACTTTGTCTAATACTTTGAATGGTTGCTCCATACACTCTGTACTACACAGTGCATACTAATATTTTAGTATGAAGTAGAATTAAATGTAATATGAAGTAAACATTGGTATGCACAACACTATACAATAGTATGCATAACATAATACCATTATGAATGGTAAAAATTGGACTATAGTATGGAGTGGTGTATACAAAAAATTAAAAATAAACTTTAATAATATTTTAATTATAATTAATAATAAGAAGATGTTTTTAAAATTACAAATCAAAGTATATTATTAACTTCAAATAAAGATATGTGTAATGCTACATAAATTCAATAATTGAGAGAAGAGAGTACTCTCGGGCTATAGTTTTTGTTTTTTGGGAATATGATTTTTTTTTTTTTTTTTTTGTAGATTTTTAAATTTATAAAGGATCATATATATATATACATATTTTTAAAAGTACAAAAAAAAACAGAAGTTTAACCAATGAGATGAAAGCACTCGAATTCAACTAATTTAGAGCATGTTTATACCTAACTTTCACTGTTGGTATGGAAGATTTAAAGAGTAAACAGAAATAATCAGACCAATAGTACAATCCACACAGTACACAATTTATTTTTTAGTTGCAAATTAATATAGAGTTCTATAGTATGAAGTAGTGCATACTAGTCTGAAATGATGAATGACTAATTAACTACAGACTGGTCTGACTTTAGTACGATTCCGAGCTTACTCGACAACAATTCACAACCAAAATTTTAATTTTTAATCATATGTTAGGAGGTTCACATACTCGTTCACCGTCTAGCGAAGATCCGTCGTGAGTGTACTTCATCATTTTTATAAGTTTTTTGGGAAATCATTTTGTTTACAAAATTAGTTGAGTTCTTACAATTTATATCCAAAATTAAAATTTAAAAGATAGGAAAAAGAAAAAATAGTAATAACTCTTTTTTTAGAGGAAATGTAACAAATTCTAAGTCAGCTCAATGAACTAGCAATGTTTCATGTTTATATAAACTCCCTCCATTTAACAGAATATGTCATTTTGATATGTTTCACACAAATTAAAAAAACTTTATACATATGTATCTGGTATCCCTATTTAATAAATAATTAAATAATTAAATTCAGTAAAAACAAATTTTGCATTATGAGTAAATTATAAAAATAACATGACATTTTTTTGTAAAACAAAAAAAACACTTCTAAATATATATATATATATATATATATATATATATTTGTGAAAGAGAGAGTATATATTATGGAAAAACGTTAACCTAAGAATTATTCTCCTAAAAAATATACTATAAAAAAATATGATCGTAATATATACGCTGATTTGTTTACTCCATCAACTTTGTTCTTATTTATTTATTTTTATTTATTTTTTTTTGTTTTAATAGTCTTGTTGACATTTATTTTCTATTTTAGTTAGAATTTTAAATCTATATATTCTCTTAGGGAATAACAATAATAACAAAAAATCAATTCAGTGGGTTTGCATTTATGAAATTCGAGTCGACTTTGTAAGAATAAGTTTGGTACGTTGAACCTTATACAACTGCACAGATTTCTACGTTAGAAAATGCATGACAGCACGAGATGTTTAGTCGAGGAATTTTTTTTAAACATTACAACACGGTATATTTATTTGCGTCAACGTTATCATAGCTACATAAACTACTAGTATATATATATATATAATATATTCAAAATACTTGGAAGCTAACTTTCCCGGGAATACATGTAGAGAAGATGAAACTAAATTAGGTAAACAAAATTAAGTGAGCGTGGTGGTCACATGACAATTTGGTGTATAATAAAACAAGATTCCCCATTACTTAAAATCCCACGTTGCCCAAATAAATCATTCTGTGGATTTATTCTTGTTTTTTTTTAGTTTTTGTTAATTTGTTTATTTTAATTCGTGTGCTCATATTTGCGCGGTAGAGCAAACATTATTTAGTGTATGTTCGTTTTCGCTAAACTCAAAAGTTAAATTTCTTAAGCGGAGTTTTAGATGTTAACCTTTTTTTTTCTTTTTTTTTAGCTCATAAAACTTTAATTGATGATTTAAATGTAGTCACAATACAAGTCTGAAATTTGAAAGCTGGGAACATGATTGTAATGAATAAAAGGAACATTTGCCGGAAGAGAAGATTTTGCCAAAGTATATTCGTAGTTGTTGCTTTGTCTCGATCTCCAACTGCATTTCATCAAATCTCAAACCTCTTGATCCAAAACTGAACCTCCTTTAACTAGTTGTAAGACACAAAGATAATGGTTTTACCTTGAAGAAGTAAAAAAACCTCCTTGCCCGCCTTTGCTCTCAAGGAATTACTTAAGAAGGATCCATTACAATTTATTCAACCACTATCTGGTATGACCAAAGCATCCTTTTTTGAGTCTGAACATTGTTCTCCTGCTGAGATGAGTGGATATCATCCGAAATATGTTGGAACTGAATTTTCAGAAACAAGTTTCAGAAAATTGCAAGTTTTGGGACAATGACTTTCCGGCGACTTTCCGGCCAGATTCCGGCCAAATGGCTGATCAAAATTGTCTGGTCGATAGTGCAATGGAAAGCTAGTACGAGTACAACAAGATGGTATACTCATACGTCCAAAACGGAGTTGATTTGAATAAGAAATAAGAGTGTAAAGTGAGCTACTTGGGATGATTTGGGAAATATCCCACATCGAAAATATGATTGATTTTTCACTCATATATATATAGTTTCACACTCTTCTAATTTCAAAAGTGTGTAGAAGGAAGAGGAAAGGTTCCCACACGCGAGCCGGGCCGAGCACAGATGCAGGACGAGCAGAAGCGGGGCGGGGCGGGCCGGGCTGGTCTCGGACGCTGGCTGTGGTCTCTTGGGCTTTTGGGCTTTTGGGCTTTTTGTCTCTTGAGATTGCTGTAGGCTCATTTAATTTTTTGGAAAGACTTGGTGTGAACTCCAAGCAAACTTGGACAGCACTCCGAGAATATTCACTGAATATTTTCTTGAGACCTCCCTCCTTCCACTATATATAGAGGCCTAACCTCTCATTATTTTTCACACACAAAAACATAAACACTCCTTCCTCTGAAGATCTCTCTCTCCCTCTCCCTTGCTTTGTCCAAGTAAGTTCTTAGTTTAGTAGTCTCGAGAGTATAACGTAGATCTGTTCGCTTGAGTTCTATTACTGGTGTGCTACTGTAATAGTTCGTGATCGGTTGTATCATGGGATTCATAAATCGTGATTGTCCGAAAGCACTTACGGCCGATTTATTGAATTAAGGAAAGGGATATCATATCTCGCCTCCGTGATTTATTTTATGCTTTATATTATGCTGTTGTAATTCGTTTCTGATTTCGTTAATTTAAATATAATTCGCATATTTTCTCAATTTGATTTTTGCGTTCCTTACAGTCTTAATTCATTAAATCCGCTTTCTGCTTATCGCTTTAAACGGATTGAGAATTTTTCGAATCTTTTATTTATTTTAAAAACGATTTCAAAATCTTCTGAAAAACTGTTTCTGCTTTCATCTTTCGGTGCTTACGCGGAAAGTTTTTGAAGAACGCTTTTACTTTAATTATTTCTTCTCTACTCTCTCTGGTTTCCACGAACGCTGTTACTTGAGTGAGTTTGTGAAACAAGTTTCTGCGAACGCTTGTTAAGCAAGTTTGCAAAACTAATTCAGTGTAATTTAATTACTTGAATTGTTTGATTAATATATTAATCAGATCTGTTTATTGTGAAAAAAAAAAATTGTCTGGAGACAACACCAACAACGTTGACGGTGATAGGGTTCCTGCAACCCCTGTTGAAACTCCTGTGGAGTTGGCTTTACGCCTTGCTAAAGAACTTGAAAAGACAAAGCTTACCGATTCGGGTATGGAAAACGTGCGCTGAAATCTGTTCGGTAATGGATCAACCCACATGAGGATACCACCTTCGGCTTCCCAAGGGATGATGCCAGATAAGTTCGATGGCAAAGCTGGGTTCAAAACGTGGCAAAACAAGATGCGCTACTACTTGGCCAGCATGAACATGGAAAGGTACCTCACAGAGGATCCACCAACGCTTCCACAAGGTGACACTGACGTGTATGTGGTTGGAAGTATGTATAGTTGGGCTCAAGGAGACTACTGTAGCAAAGGTCAGATTCTGAACCGTTTGGTCAATGATCTGTATGACCTCTACAGTATGTACAAGACTTCAAAAGCATTGTGGCTAGCTTTGGAGACCAAGTACAAGACTGATGAGTCTGGGTTGCAGAAATTCTCAACTACGAAGTTCCTGAACTTCAAAATGGTGGATTCCAAACCAATTATGGAACAAGTGGAAGCTCTTCAACGCATCTTTCAGGAGATCGATTTGGAAAGGATGTCGATCTGCAATGTCTTCAAGACGAATTGCCTGATCGAGAAGCTACCACCAGGCTGGTCGAATTTCAAGCATTACCTTAACTTCAAGCGTAAGGCAATGTCTCTTGATGATCTCATCCGTCGGTTGAGAGTTGAGGACAACAATCGTGGAGCTCATTCGGATGCTCAAAGCCAAGGGCATGATGTTCATGTAGCTGAGCATAAGGCCAAGTCTAAAGGCAAGGGTAAAGGGATCTCTATTCCTCATAAACCGTTGAAGGTGTATCTGGACCAAACTTCAAGAAGAGCAACCTTGAGAGGAAGTTCAAAGGGAAGTGTCATCATTGTAGTAAGATTGGACACAAGGCTGATGTTTGCAAAAGCAAAGCAAAAGATCTCAAGTTGCAAGCAAACCTAACTGAAGAAGACATGGTTGCGGTGGTTACTGAATGTAACATGGTGGAAGACAACCCAGTGGAGTGGTACTACGACACTGGTGCTACCACACACATATGCTCTGATAGGACCATGTTCACCACCTACGAGAAGAACAAGTCAAATGAGCAGCTTTTCGTGGGCAACACGGCGGTGTCCAAGATTGAAGGTAAAGGCAAAGTGGTTCTGAAGCTAACTTCTGATCGTGAGCTCACCTTGCAGAACGTGAAGCACGTACCTGACATGCGGAAGAATCTCATCTCTGGAACAGTTCTAAGCAAGCATGGTTTTTCCATTAATTTTGAGGCTGATAAGTTAGTTCTTAAGAAAAATGGGATGTATTTGGGAAAGGGTTTTGTTAAGGGTGGACTGATCAAGATGTCTGTAACGACAGTCCATCCAAAAATTGTAGCTTCTGCTTCTGTTGCTGAAATGAATGAAAACCCTATTGCTTACTTGGTTGAGTCGTTTACTACTTGGCATGAACGTTTAGGACATGTCAATTACAAAACAATGCGAAAAATGCAAAACTTGAATTTAATTCCGAAATTCAAAACTAACCAAGAAAAATGTGAAGTGTGCGTACAGGCCAAACTCACAAAACTCCCTCACCACGCGTTGAAAGAACAACCGAACCTCTAGGCTTAATTCACACAGACTCATGTGATGTAAAGTATGTGCAAACTAGAGGTGGGAAGAAATACTTTGTTACTGTCATTGATGATTGCACAAGATATTGCTATGTATATCTCTTGCATAGCAAAGATGAAGCACTGGAAAAATTCAAAGAGTTCACCCTCGAAGTAGAAAATCAGCTTCAGAAAATTATAAAAGTAGTTCGAAATGATAGAGGAGGAGAATACAATGAGCCGTTCAATGCATTTTGCAGAGAAAAAGGCATTATACATCAGACAACCGCTCCTTACTCGCCAGAATCTAATGGAGTAGCGGAACGAAAGAATCGAACTCTGAAAGAGATGATGAATGCGTTGTTGCAGGAATCTGGGTTAGCCCAGAACATGTGGGGGGAAGCTTTGCTTACCACTAATTACATCCTCAACAGGATACCGCATAAGGTTACTGGCAAGTCACCATATGAGCTTTGGAAAGGTACAATACCTTCGTACAAATACCTCAAAGTGTGGGGGTGTCTAGCAAAAGTGGCTGTACCGCCTCCTAAAAAGGCCACAATTGGGCCTAAGACCGTAGACTGTATCTTCATCGGATATGCACATAACAATAGTGCATATCGATTTCTGGTTCATAAATCACATATTCCAGATATCCATGTGAATACAGTTATGGAGTCAAAAAATGCTTCATTTTTTGAAGACGTTTTTCCCTGTAGGAAAACTAAAAAACGGACTCGTGAACAACGAGATGCAGCGACTTTGGAAGCTGACAATACTTTGAGTACTACTTCTGTAGAAACAGAACTGGAACCTAGACGAAGCAAACAAGCTCGCAAAAGTAAATCGTTTGGTGATGATTTTCTGATGATGGCATTTCTAGCTGAAAACCTACCAAGAACATACGCAGAAGCTATGTCTACACCTGATGCACCTTATTGGAAGGAAGCAGTCAAAACTGAAATAGACTCTATCATGCAACATCATACTTACGAGATGGCAGATCTACCACAAGGATTTAAGCCTTTGGGATGTAAATGGATTTTTACGATAAAACGGAAACCAAATGGCGATATTGAGCGGTACAAGGCTAGGCTTGTAGTGCAAGGATTTCGGCAAAAGAAAGGCTTAGATTTTTTTGATACCTATTCACCGGTAACAAGACTATCTTTGATCAGGATGCTCATAGGTATTGCAGCTTTGAGAAATCTTGAAATCCATCAAATGGATGTAAAAACTGCTTTTCTCCATGGAGATTTAGAAGAGGAAATCTACATGAAACAACCTGAGGGATTTGTTATTCCAGGACAAGAACACAAAGTATGTAAACTTGTGAAGTCATTATATGGACTCAAACAGGATCCTAAGCAGTGGCATGAGAAGTTTGACAATATGATGATGTCTAATGGTTTTCGCATTAATGAATGTGACAAATTTCTTATACTACAAAACTACTCCATCAGGGTACATTTTGTTATGCTTATATGTAGATGATATGCTCATCATTGGCAGTAACAAAGACATCATCACTCAAACGAAAAACATGCTCAAAAGAAATTTTGACATAAAGGACTTGGGTTTAGCAGATGTAATTTTGGGGATAAAAATCATCAGAACTGATGAGGGCCTTATCTTGTCTCAAACCCACTATGCAGAAAAAGTGCTTGATAGATTCAAACATTACTCAAATGGGACTGCAAAAACTCCAGAGGATCCTCAAATTCACTTAACCAAAAATTCTGGTGAACCTGTGCAACAGGTAGAGTATGCAAGGGTAATTGGCAGTCTAATGTACTTGACAAATTGTACAAGACCGGATTTAGCGCACTCTGTAAATGTACTTAGTCGCTACACAAGTAATCCAGGACATAAGTATTGGATGGCTATAGCTAGAGTTTTGGACTATCTATGTTATACCAAAGATCATGGCTTGCACTATGGTAGAGAACCCGGAGTTTTGGAAGGTTACAGTGATGCCAACTGGATCGCAGACTCGAGAAACTCAAAATCCATGAGTGGATACGTTTTTACACTTGGAGGTGCAGCAGTGTCCTGGAAATCTTCCAAACAAACTCTGGCAGCTAAATCAACTATGGAATCTGAATTCATAGCTTTGGAGATAGCTATGTCGGAAGCTGAATCACTTCGTAATTTCTTGGAAGACATCCCAATGTGGGGGAATCCTGTGCCTGCAATACGTGTACACTGTGATAGCGAATCGGCTTTGGGCAGGGCAAGGAATACCCATTACAATGGCAAATCTCGTCACATCAGACGGAGACATAAAACTATTAGACAACTTATCTCAACTGGTGTAGTTACGATTGATTACATCAATACGAAAGAAAACCTAGCGGATCCATTTACAAAAGGTTTGGTGCAAGATCAAGTTATAAAATCATCAAGAGGAATGGGTTTAAAGCCTACGACTTAAGAGGATGTTTGATGGTAACCCCACCTACTCAGATTGGAGACCCCATGACCTAGGTTCAAAGGGACAACTAAATCAAGCTGAATCTGCTACCAGCACTAGAAGACTTTTGTCTTTTCCAAGTTCCTAGAGTGATGTAAAGTGCTTCCTGTATGTTAGAGGTTAAGCATATGCTTTTAATGATTTGAAATGTAACTTTGTAAAATATTTGAAATAATTACAGGATATTTCTTTAAATACAAGCAGCTTATAAAATCACCTTGTGAGTGTGAAATGGGGCCGTTTCTAGGAGATTATATGAGGCTATACTCTCCAAGTTCACTCATGATTAACCAGGCATGTTCAAGGCCACAATGAACACAATAGAGAACCTCGTTCTACGAGAAAACGAAGCTGTGTTATGCTTGCTGTCTAAGTTTACATACAAATCCGGAGGTTCAAGACATCATGTTCACCAACTGGCCGAGTAAACTCGACAGGTATAACAATGAGTCGGTTCAAGGTTGAAAAACACCACCACCTCAGATACAGTTAGTTTTCGCATATACTCTCGAAAGTCTGTCTAGTCTAGATAGTCTAGCTAGTAGTGTCAGTCTATAGGGTTAGTCCTTTAGTTATATGTTTAGACTTATTTCTATTCATGTGGGGGATTGTTGGAACTGAATTTTCAGAAACAAGTTTCAGAAAATTGCAGGTTTTGGGACAATGACTTTCCGGCCAGATTCCGGCCAAATGGCTGATCGGAATTGTCTGGTCGATAGTGCAATGGAAAGCTGGTAACGAGTACTACAAGATGGTATACTCATACGTCCAAAACGGAGTTGATTTGAATAAGAAATAAGAGTGTGAAGTGAGCTACTTGGGATGATTTGGGAAATATCCCACATCGGAAATATGATTGATTTTTCACTCATATATATATATATATATATATATATATATATAGTTTCACACTCTTCTAGTTTCAAAAGTGTGTAGAAGGAAGAGGGAAGGTTCCCACATGCGAGCCGGGCCGGGTACGGATGCAGGACGGGCCGGACGAGGGGCGGGGTGGGGCGGGGCGGGCTGGTCTCGGACGCGGGGCGGGGTGGGGCGGGGCGGGCTGGTATCGGACGCGGGCTGTGGTCTCTTAGGCTTTTGGCCTTTTGGGCTTTTTGTCTCTTGAGACTGCTGTAGGCTCATTTATTTTTTTGGAAAGACTTGGTGTGAACTCCAAGCAAACTTGGGCAGCACTCCGAGAATATTCACTGAATATTTTCTTGAGACCTCCCTCCTTCCACTATATATAGAGGCCTAACCTCTCATTATTTTTCACACACGAAAACATAATCACTCCTTCCTCTGAAGATCTCTCTCTCCCTCTCCCTTGCTTTGTCCAAGTAAGTTCTTAGTTTAGTAGTCTCGAGAGTATAACGTAGATCTGTTCGCTTGAGTTCTATTACTGGTGTGCTACTGTAATAGTTCGTGATCGGTTGTATCCTGGGATTCATAAATCGTGATTATCCGAAAGCACTTACGGCCGATTTATTGAATTAAGGAAAGAGATATCATATCTCGCCTCCATGATTTATTTTATGCTTTATATTATGCTGTTGTAATTCATTTCTGATTTCGTTAATTTAAAAATAATTCGCATATTTTTTCAATTCGATTTTTGTGCTCCTTACAAAATAATCATTGCATCAGGCCATTCCTTTGCTTGACGGACTCACATATTCCATGGTATATGTCTCTTTTGATATAATTCTTCAAATTCTCCATAAAATTCAGAAAGGTAACTGTTTGATAGTATCATCCATATCATGTACCATATTCATCGAGAACAGCTCTTAAACTCTTATAGTTCGTCATCTACAGAAATTGATGGATCCAAGATCTTACTGTTTGGGAATCGTGCCAAACCGCCTGAGCATAGTCGTAGTTAAAACAGTTGGGCTGTCGTTTCATCATCCATACAACAACATCGGTCAAAGAGAGTGTTGAGAGATATGCAGATATCTCATTTTACCTCCTGTTGATAATAATCTTCAAAGGAAGTGTTTAGGTTTTGGGGCAATATGTTGTTTCCAAACTACAGGTTTAAGCTCAATATCACCTAATGGAGGCTGAATTATTTGATATGTTAGGTGTGTGGACAACTATTACGCAGATTTCACTCTATGTATTTAATAGGAAACGATTAAACAAATATTAGGAGGATTAGGATTAGTAATATTTTTTAGATTTGATCTTATCTTTTTCTTAAGGCTCAAGCAATTGCTAGCCTATATATATTGTACTACTCACGATTGATATGCAATATAGAAAAAATTTAGAGCAATTATTTTAACATGGTATCAGAGCCTACCTTTGACATGTGCTAAAAAGTTTTGCTCTCGGGGAAAAAAAAAAAAAACAAAACAAAGAAACTTTCCAAAACCTCGACGATCATGTCAGGCGATGCTGCAAAGAAAGAACCGGTGTTGATCTCATCTTACTTGATTCAACCCAGTGAACATAGCGTTCAGATTTTAACCGCAGTATTGTTGAATGGAGAAAATTATGAGCGACGGTCGAAGCTTATGATGAATGCTCTCCGTACAAAGAGAAAACTGGATTTCATCAATGGAACCTTGAAACGACTTGCAGAACGATGGGATATGGCGAATTTCTTGATCATCGGCTGAATCATGGCTAGTATAGAAGAAAAATTGCGTTCATCTATCTCTATTGTTGATAATGTCTCTTTCATGTGGGAGAACATCAAAACGAGATTCTAAGTGAATGATGGCACTCGTGAACATCAACTTCACGATGATATACGGAAAACAAAACAAGACGGACAATCCATGGAGGAGTACTATGGCAAGTTGAAGATGCTGTGGGATGATCTTGCTGCTTTTGATAGAAGATTTTCCTGCTGTTGTAAGAAGTCAAGCTGTACATCAATGGTGTAGTTTAACAAGAAACAAGAAGCGATTCGTATCCATCAATTCCTGATGGGTTTGGATGGTCGTAAATTTGGGACTACTCGTTTGAATTTGCTAGCATGTTTACCTGATCTGGACATAGGGAAAGTGTACTCGCAAATTGTACAAGAAGAACGTCATCTTACAGTGACAAGGGAAGATGAGATGCCAAGCACAGCAATCAGTTTGTCAGTATCTGTTTCCAAACAGTCGCTCTTGTGCACTCACTATGGGCGTGTTGGTCATGAGAAACAACAATGTTTTAAACTTGTTGGTTATCCCGAATGGTGGCCTGATCAAACGACTTCAAACAAAGGAACTGGTGTTGGTTCTAGCCGTGGGAAGAACTCAACACGCGGAAGAGACAAAGGACGTGGATCACAAGCTATTGCTAATCAAGTCACAACAACACCTCCTGCTGCCTGCTGGCATCCCATCTCTAACTCCGGCTCAATGGACCTCGTTGGCTAGTTTCCTTGAGAGTAAATAGGAGTCTTCTGGTGCAAAACTCTCTGGTAAGAATGATAAACTCATACTTTATGGTACGCATAGTCGTTTTGATTTGATCATCGACTGCGGTGTAAGTCATCATATGACTAGCGACATTACGTTGCTAAGTGATCTTACTTCCATTGCTGCGTGTCCTACCAAACTGTCAAATAATGGTCTCACTTGGGCTACACGTCGAGGCACCTTTGATAACTCTCTAATTTATATGTTTTTAGCATTTTTTTTTTGTCTATATTTTGCATTGTTCATACCTCTAACTTAGCATTTTTAGGCCATTAACTGTAGGAATTAACTTTTAGAGCATTTAGGGTGTTGCATTTCTGCATTTGCATATTTTGGATGAAAATAGGTGCTAAAGAGCCAAAAATGGGGGAAAACAAGGACAACTCGAGCATGTACCCGAAGGAGCCATCGAGGTACAAGAACAAGTCCGAACCTCAACACGATCGAAGAGGATCTAAGAGCGTAAAGAGCAACCCGAAGATCCACCTGAGGAGTAACCCGACTTCACCTCGTGTACCCCATCGAGTAGACCATCGGGCAGGTCTGGGAAGCTAGGTCCAACGGTTTCCATATATAAACCCCCTCTTTCCCTACCTCGCAAACGAGCACGCTGCAGACCCTCAAACCAGAGAGCGAGAGCTCCAGTGAGAGAACTGAGCGACTCAACATTTTTCTTCTTGTTTTGCATTTTTATTTTATAGTTTTCTTAGATTTCTACTGATGTTCATATATTTTACCCTGTTTTCCCTTAGTATATTCACATCTATTGCATCTTTTGCTATCCATTTTCACCATTATTGCATAGCTTTAAGACTAATCATGCATTTGAGTTTAGTTGCATTGCATTTGCATCTTTTCATGCATAAACAGGTGATTTTGGAGCTTAAGAAGCATGGAAGCAATGCTGAGGAAGAAGTGAAGCAATCATGAAGGGAAAGCAAGAGAGTTAAGGCTGAAATAACAAGGTCCGGAGTCCAACTCGACCGCACACTCGACTAGACACTCGACCGTGTGCTGAGGAGGACTCGACCGGGTGGAGAACGCACGAGAGAAGCCAGCTCGACCTGCAGCCACAAAAGTGTGCAGCTTTTTAGATATTCTCTAAACCTAGTATTTTACCCTTTTGGGAATTATTCTTTTTGCACTTTTATATTTCTTAGATCTTGTACTTGAAAAAGACTAAATTCTTCAATATTGTTGGTTTCATAACTTTCTTAATATTGAGAATTCGAGTTTCATTTCTTTTTCAGTATTGAAGATCTCTGTTTTATCTTTCTAATGATGCAAGTTTCATTATTTCTGGGTTTTTGACTTTTTTCACCATGTGTTCTTGTGAGTAGTTTGCTTAGGATCTTGAGGATGGGTTAGGCTGGGTTGATCTTGTGGTTTGTTTGATTTGGTTAAGCTTGATTGTTGTAGATCTCTTCTAGGCTAGATGTTCTTGATGCTGATCCTATATCTGAGAAGGTAGGGTTTGATTTCAAGCATCTTAGCATCACACCAATGTCTAAGAAGCATAGATAAGGCTAGATCTAGAGCTTACCATTAGGCTTGCTAAGAGATTAGAGGTCTTGTTTGGTTTGAGATTTATTGCTTAATGCCTGCTTGTGTAGATTCTTTACTATGTGAGAGCAAGTCTAGAAATGCATAGGTTTGATTGTTTCTTGCCATGAGAGTGGATTAAACATGTCTTAGAATAGTATGTCTAGAGATTAGCTCAAAGTTTGTTTGAGGTTTGTTGACCAAGTTAAATAACCACAATGATTAGTTCAGCCCATGAATCCCTCCTCAGGACCTTCTTTGTTTATTGATATCTTAGTCTTAATCCTGTTGCTTGATTGTTGTTTGATTCGTTTTTGCATTGTTCTGTTTTTATTGTGTTGCTCTGTTTTCACGTTTTGTCCAGCTCGACCCTGTACTCGACCTACACTCGGTCGAGTGCTTGCTCGAGTTCTTCCCCAGAGCTTGTGCTTATGATTTGTGATTGTCCTGTTTCATTCCTGTTTCATTTCTGCTGCATTCATTTAGTTTTCTGTTCATTGCTTGTCTTGCATAGGTTTATTTCTTGCATTATAGTAGTTTCTACTTCTGTTTTAGCTTCATAACTGTTACAATCATTCTGTTCATTCACATTCAGCATCTAGCTCTTGTAGTTTTATTTTCTGCACTTTGCATTTTAATCATAGGATTGTTAGTGACAAACATCCTTTACATCTGACTTAAATTAGATCTTTATGCACATCTTGACTGTTCACAAACACTCAGATTGGATTGACACCTCTTATACTGCAATTGCGTAAGGGGAATTGAAACACCTTACCATCCATCCATTCATTCCATACATTCATCATCATTCACATTCACCACCACCAAAACCTTGTTTCAATTTGGCGCCATTGCCTATTTGAGTGTGTTTTTGTGACAATTAGGATCCATAAAAGTCTAAGATTAAGTTCGTTTATCCACTTGTTCACTACTGATCTTGTTTCTTCTTCTACTTGTCTGTGCTTGAGTTTCAGGTACCAGCTCGACCATCCACTCGGCCACCACTCGACCGAGTGTGTGCTCGAGCACCTGATCGAGTCAGAAGCCGGATACAAATAGACATCAGTTCCCAGTCGACTCGACCACCCACTCGAGCCTCTGCTCTACCGAGTGCCTGTCCGAGTCTGTACTCGACTCTGTTGATGCAAACAAGGTCCAAGGGTCCTCACAATCTTCAGAGACTCCTTGATCACATCAACAAACCACCAAGGGACCTGAGACAGCAGAAAACAAGGATCTATCAGGAACAAGAACAACAAGTGCTAATGGAACAACAAGATCAACAAGCTCCAAGAGCAAGAAACATTGGTGCTGGAGATAAGGATATGTGGAATAGGCTCAAACATTGGTGAGCCTTATCAATGAACTAATCATTGTGGAGCATTAGTTCTATTCCCCTTCTCACTTGGAGATAAGGCTCACCTTTGGGAGAAGACTCTTCCTACAGGAGCAATAACCACATGGGATGCTTGCAAAAAAGCTTTCTTGGCCAAATTCTTTTCCAATGCTAGAACTGCTAGATTGAGAAATGAAATTTATGGGTTTGCTGAAAGGAATAATGAGAGTTTTTGTGAAGCTTGGGAAAGGTTTAAAGGATTCCAGACTCAGTGTCCTCACCATGGCTTCAGCAATGAGTCCCTCTTAAGTACTTTGTATAGATGAGTGCTTCCCAAGATCAGAATGCTTCTTGACACAACCTCAAATGGAAACTTCCTCAACAAAAATGTTGAAGAAGGCTGGGAGTTGGTTGAAAATCTTGCTCAGTCAGATGGCAACTACAATGAGGACTATGACAAAACACTAAGGTCCACCTCCATTGATCAAGAGGAGAAGTAAAAGAAGGACTTGAAGATGGTCAATGAGAAGCTTGACAGGGTCCTCCTTAGCCAACAAAAATCTATTCACTTCATTGGTGAGGAAGAGGTTCCAGTTCAAGAAGGGGAGAATGAATTTGCTGAGTTGTGCTACATGTAAAACCAGGGAGGATTTAAGGGCTACAACCAAGGAGGTTTTAAGAACAACAATCTATCTTATAGGAGTACCAATGTAGCTAATCCACAAGACCAAGTCTACCCACCTCAACAGCCTCAACAGCAGCAAACCTACATCCCCAAACAACAACATAAGTGTTCCAGCCCCAGTTGTGTCCCCCACCAGGGTTTCAGACTAACCAAGGCCAAGAACAAGACTTAAAAGCAATGATGCAACAGTTGTTGATTGGGCACACACAAGGAAAGATTGAGGCAGCAAACAGATTTGCTGAGTTGAACAGGCGAATATCTGATGTTTACAGTGACCTCAATGCCAAGTTTACCACACTGACTTCCAGGATTGTGACTATGGAACACCAACTAGCTAATACCCCAAACAACAAAGGCAAGGCCATTATGAACTCTATAGAATCTGCTCATGCTATCAATCTACGCAGTGGAAGGGTTATAGCAACAATAGAGGGAGGAAGATGGACAAATTATCAGGAGAATTGATGGAAGAACTAGCAGAAACAGATCACCTTAAGACTGCTTTAACCAAAAGTGGGGAGGAAGGATTCATTCATAAAGAAACTAAGGCTAATGAAGAGATATTGGACTCCTGTAGAGAATCAGACCATCCAGAGGTTTTTGAGAGATTACCTGCACAAACAGAGGAAGTCTGGTCAGTTCAATTAGCAACTTTGGATAGCTCGACCGTCAGCTCGAGTACACATCCGACCAAGCACCAAAGGCACTCGACCGAGTGCAACGCCGAGTCCTACACAGAGATTGGTCCGAACTAAAGGCACCAAAAGTTGAGCTCAAACCTCTCCCAACTGGGCTAAGGTACGTTTTTCTAGGTAAGAACTCTACTTATCCTGTGATAGTAAATGCTAAGTTGAGTAAAAAAGAGCTTGATCTGCTAGTTGTTGAGCTAAGGAAGTATAGGAAAGCCATTGGTTATACCTTGGATGAAATTCAAGGACTCTCACCTAGTCTTTGCATGCATAGAATCCATCTTGAAAATGAATCTTACTCCAGCATTGAACCCCAAAGAAGATTAAACCCCAACTTAAAAGAAGTAGTTAAGAAAGAGATCCTTAAGTTGCTTGATGCTAGTGTAATCTATCATATCTCTGATAGTACTTGGGTTTCACCAGTTCATTGTGTCCCAAAAAAAGGAGGGATCACTGTAGTAAAGAATGTCCCACTAGAACCATTACAGGGCATAGAATGTGCATTGATTATAGAAAGCTTAATTCAGCTACTAGGAAAGATCATTTTCCTCTTCCTTTCATTGATCAAATGTTGGAAAGACTAACTAATCACACTCACTACTGTTTCTTGGATGGATATTCTGGATTTTTCCAAATTCCTATTCATCCTAATGATCAAGAGAAGACAACATTCACATGTCCATATGGTACTTTTGCTTATAGAAGGATGCCATTTGGATTATGTAATGCTCCAGCAACTTTTCAAAGATGCATGATGTCTTTCTTCTCTGATCTCATTGAGGATGTTGTTGAAGTATTTATGGTGACTTCTCTGTCTATGGAGACTCATTTTCTTCTTGTCTTGATAATTTGTGCAGGGTTTTAAAAAGATGTGAAGAGACAAACCTAGTCTTGAATTGGGAAAAGTGTCACTTCATGGTTGAAGAAGGGATAGTTCTTGGTCATAAAATTTCAGAGAAAGGAATTGAGGTTGATAAGGCAAAGATTGAAGTCATGGTTCAACTTCAACCACCAAAAACAGTAAAGGACATAAGAAGCTTTCTTGGTCATGCTGGATTTTATAGAAGATTCATCAAGGATTTTTCAAAGATAGCTAGGCCATTGACAAGGTTGCTTTGCAAGGAGACTGAGTTAAACTTTGATGAAGATTGCTTGAAAGCTTTTAAGGAGATCAAGACTGCTTTGATTTCAGCTCCAATAGTCCAAGCTCCTAACTGGGATCTTCCATTTGAGATTATGTGTGATGCTTCAAACTTTGCAGTAGGAGCAGTCCTAGGACAGAAAAAAGACAAGAGGCTGCATGTGATTCACTATGCAAGTAGAACCTTAAATGAAACTCAAGGAAGATATTAAACAACAGAGAAAGAGCTCCTAGCAGTGGTATTTGCCTTTGAAAAATTCAGAAGCTACTTAGTAGGGTCCAAAGTGATTGTGTACACTGATCATGCTGCTCTAAGGCACATTTACTCAAAGAAGGATACCAAACCAAGGTTGTTGAGATGGATTTTGCTTCTTCAAGAGTTTGACATGGAAATAGTTGATAAAAAGGGGATAGAGAATGGAGTAGCTGATCATTTGTCCAGGATGAGGATAGAAGAGGAGATTTCAATTGATGATTCAATGCCTGAGGAAAAACTGATGCTGATTGGGACAACTCGGCACACAAATCGACCACCTACTCGTATAGGCACACGGCCGAGTTGGTTTGAGTACTCGATCGAGCAGGATGAGATGGAAGAGTGGATGGCACTTGAGAGTGAGGATCTGCCTTGGTACGCTGATATAGTCAATTACAAGGTGTGTGAAGAAGTCCCTACAGATATGGACTCCTATAGAAAGAAGAAACTCCTCAAGGACAGCAATGGATACTATTGGGATGAACCTTACTTATACAAGAGGGGATCAGATGGATTGTTTAGAAGGTGCATAGCAGATAATGAAGTTGAAGGAGTGTTAGGACATTGCCATGGTTCTGCTTATGGAGGACATTTGGCAACTTTCAAGACAGCCCAGAAATTCTTACAAGATGGCCTATGGTGGCCTACATTATTCAAGGACACTCACAAGTTCATCACAAAGTGTGATGCTTGCCAAAGGATGGGGAATATCACAAGAAGGAATGAAATGCCTCAAAATCCAATTCTTGAAGTTGAGATATTTGATGTATGGGGAATTGATTTCATGGGACCTTTTAATCCCCCTTCAAATGGGAATGTCTACATCTTAGTAGCAGTGGACTATGTCTGCAAATGGGTGGAAGCCATTGCTAGCCCCACTAATGATCACAAGGTGGTTCTTAAACTTTTCAAGACCATAATCTTCCCAAGGTATGGAATCCCAAGAGTTGTGATAAGTGATGGAGGAACACACTTCATCAACAAGATCTTTGAAGGAATGCTAAGGAAGTATGGAGTTAAGCACAAGGTGTCTACAGCCTATCACCCTCAAACAAGTGGGCAAGTAGAGGTGTCAAACAAATAGATCAAGGCTATTCTATCAAGAATAGTAGGAGCAACAAGGAAGGACTGGTCTAGTAAATTTGATGAAACACTTTGGGCTTATAGAACAGCTTTTAAAACTCCTATAGGAAGAACCCCATTCCAGCTTGTGTATGGAAAGTCTTGTCACCTTCCAGTTGAAGTTGAGTACAAGGCTCTATGGGCAATCAAACTCCTAAACTTGGATCTTGAAACAACACAAGCTAAGAGAAGCCTTGATTTGCATGAACTTGAGGAGATCAGATTGGAAGCTTATGAAAACTCCAAAATCTACAAGGAGAGGACTAAGGCTTTCCATGATAAGAAGATTCTCATAAAGGACCTTAAGCCTGGAGATCAAGCCTTGCTTTACAATTCAAAACTCAAGTTATTCCCTGGGAAGTTGAAAAGTAGATGGGGAGGTCCTTTTGAAATAAAAGAGATTTTACCATATGGAGCTGTCACACTTCTCAACAAGGATGGTAGTGAGTTCACAGTAAATGGTCAGAGGGTTAAAAAATATTTGGGAGAGAAGGAGACACATGGGAAGTGCTCAATGCTTCTCAAAGATGCCCCTCAAGTTTAAATAGCTATAGAAGTCAAGCTTAGTGACTCTAAACAAGCTCACTAGGGAGGAATTCCCTAAGGTATCCCTGTATATATTGCTTTGGAATTTTGGTATTTTGATTTTTGCTTTAGTGTTTTCATGATCAGGGAGGCAAAGGAGTCTGAATAGAAGAGGAAGGAAAAGGTAATGGGCATCCGCAGTCCAGCTCGACCCCCCCACTCGGACACGCACTCGACCGAGTCACGGTCGATCGCCATCGTCGAGCTGCCCCAATCTCCATCTCCAAGTCACCAACAAGACCCCAACTACACCTTTGACAGCATGCAAGAGGATGTGGACAACTTCTTCTCCAATCCTTAAGGTACCAATATCACCTTCACTTGTAAATATCATTGCATTTCATATTTGTGTTTTGTTTTTAGTCTTGAATCCTCATTCAAATTTCTTTCACACAGGGGACTGTGAAGTTTGGGGGAGGGTTTGAGATATCATTTGACATTGTGTTTTGTGATCTTATTTCAATTTTTTAGCATCCTCATATTAGTATTTGCATAAGCATCTAAGGTATAGAAATACCATAAAAATTTGAAAATTTTTGAAAAAATCTTTATAAAAAAAAGAGTGTTCATGTAGTTTGCATTGCATATTAGAATCTTGTTTAGCATGTTTCATGTAGGATTGTATAATATTTGCATTAGGGATCTATGATGAGTATTTCCTTGTTAGCTTGCTTATTCACTAGACTAGGATCAATGCCCAAGTTAATAGTACTTTGATGCTAGTTGAGTGGTTAGAAGCATAAGCTTGAACCAAGCCTTGAATTCCTGCATTGTATTTGGTCTATATTGAAGCATGTTGTGATTTGACACCATTTCCTATCTATAAGAACCTAATATTGACTTTCAATTATCAATGTGTGCATTGTTTTAAACACATGGATACCATATACATATTTGGATCATCTTTCTCCTTTTTACCACTCTTGTTGATCCAAGTAGCTGATTTCCTCATTAAGAATTAGTTTCCCTACCCTTAACCAACCCTTCTTTCAAGCCTTGTTTATTCTTGTGTGTGTGAGGCCTATTTTGGGATTGAGCTTGGTAGAAAGTGTTAGGTTTGAACTGACAAGAGTAAAGCCTTGTGTAGGTTCTAGTTTGCACTTTTCAAACTAGATAGGACTAGGTGGTTCACTTGTTGGGTTTGGGACTTAGCTGTTATGAAAAGAAAAAAAAGAAAAAAAAAAAAAAGAGAAAAGAAAGAAAAAGGGTAGTGTCTTTAAGAGGAGATTGTGTTTAAGCAAGGTCTAGTGAAAGGATGGGAAGTGAATATTGTTGAAGATGGTTCTAGTTAAAGAAAAGAAAAGAAAGAAAAGAAAAGTCTAGCAAAAAGCTTGTATGTCTTAAGATTAAGAAGAAAAGAGAACCATAGCAAATAAGTAAGAATCCTCCATCCCACTAGAAAGATCAAATAAGAAACCTCTCCTAAGACTCGAAAACCAAAAGAGAAAAGGGTGAAAGAGAAAAGAAGAAGTTAAAGGGTAGCACTAGGATCATTTGGGTTTAGATTGCTAGGATAAACACTTTGGGTGCCTTTGGGTAGACAAGGTTTTATTCTTGTATGTGTCTAGGTGTTCTTACCTTTAGCATTCTTCTAAAGCTCAATCCATTTTTATGAGAAAACCTTGATATTGATAAGCCCCACTCTAAAAAGAGACCATCATTGTCTCAAAACCTTTACCTCCAAGCCAAATGAGTTTAAGCATTGCATAGAATTGATTCATGTTCTTGATTAATGAATGTTAAAGGAAATGGTTGATTTGAATGCATGTGGATATCTAAGGCTCAAATCAGTAAAGGTTGTGATATGCTTGTCTAAAGTCTTTAAGTACAGCTCATTCAACTTGCATCATAGTACTAGCAACTTGGACATTGATTCTAGATAGTCTATTTGCAAGCTTTAGGAGCTGAGATCCCACTTTCAAACCTCACCTACCTTCTTATGTCTTGCTTATTTGCTTGAGGGCAAGCAAAGACTAAGTTTGGGGTGTTGATGCTCATATATTTTACCCTGTTTTCCTTAGTATATTCACATCTTTTGCATCTTTTGCTATCCATTTTCACCATTATTGCATAGCTTTAGGACTAATCATGCATTTTAGTTTAGTTGCATTGCATTTGCATCTTTTCATGCATAAATAGGTGATTTTGGAGCTTAAGGAGCATGGAAGCAATGCTGAGGAAGAAGTGAAGCAATCATGAAGGGAAAGCAAGAGAGTTAAGGCAGAAATAACAAGGTCCAGAGTCCAACTCAACCGCACACTCGACCAGACACTCGACCGTGTGCTGAGGAGGACTCGACCGGGTGGAGAATGCACGAGAGAAGCCAGCTCGACCTGCCACTCGACTGAGCACAGGTCGAGTTGACCGAGCCGTTGACTATTTTGTCTTTTAGTATTTTTAGGGCTTCCAGTCCCCTCCTATATAAAGCCCTGTACTCGACCTACACTCGGTCGAGTGCTTGCTCGTGTTCTTCCCCAGAGCTTGTGCTTATGATTTGTGATTGTCCTGTTTCATTTCTGCTGCATTCATTTAGTTTTCTGTTCATTGCTTGTCTTGCATAGGTTTATTTCTTGCATTATAGTAGTTTCTACTTCTGTTTTAGCTTCATTACTGTTAGAATCATTCTGTTCATCCACATTCAGCATCTAGTTCTTGTAGTTTTATTTTCTGCACTTTGCATTTTAATCATAGGATTGTTAGTGACAAACATCCTTTACATCTGGCTTAAATTAGATCTTTATGCACATCTTGACTGTTCACAAACACTCAGATTGGATTGACACCTCTTATACTGCAACTGCATAAGGGGAATTGAAACACCTTACCATCCATCCATTCATTGCATACATTCATCATCATTCACATTCACCACCACCAAAACCTTGTTTCATCTACCTTATACTCTTTCTACTCTACTCTACTCTATCTTTTAATACAATGTCATTTCATTCATTTTGATTGCTTTGTTCTTTGTTTCTATGTCCGAGTAGTGTAGTAAAGTTTCTAGGGATGGGATAGATGATTTTGTGTTCTTGATCGGTTAGGATGCCTTAGTTGATTGTAAATGATTGATAGATTTCCTTCTAGGTTGGTGTTCTTAATGCTGTCAACATACCGAAAGGTTGATATTAGTTCTAGGGCGTTTACAAATGCTACAGGCCGAAAGGAGTAGATAAAATGCTTGATTTAGCCAATGCTAGAGGTTTACTTGACTCTGAGTAAGAAATTAGATGAGTTCGAGTCTACTAACAATAAAGAATCGTTCTTAATGCCTGCTTGTTCATATTGCTAGTGCGATAGTGTAGTAATGTGTTCAAGGTTGATTGTTGCTAGTGCGAAAGTGTGGTGACAAGGTGTTAGAGGTTCATTGTCTAGGAAATAATTGCTTGTGGCATGTAAAGCATTCGTACTGGTCTAGGATACTTAGGATTCGATTACCCCCATCCTTAGGAACTTTCGTATTTCCATTATTTGCATTTTCTTCACTTACTCGACTACCTACCCGATCAGGTACACGATAACCTGCATCGAGTAATACCTCAAGCTGTTCATATCTCACTTGCATACTCGATCACCCCACTCGATCCTGTACTCGATTGCTTGCATCGAGTACTTAGGTCGTGTGGTTTCTCTGTTTATATTCTTTTCTTTTGTTTGTTTTTAGGATTGTTAGAACCAAAACCTTATCTGCTTGGCGTGACTTGTATTGTACTGATCATATCCTTTCTGCTAGCAATAGACAACCATTTGGATTGATAACCCTTTGTACTACAACTGCATAGGGGATTAATAAAACCTGTCTATCAATTTGGCGCCGTTGCCATTTAGTTGTTTTAATTTTGCTACGTTTAGGATTTCAGCACTTGCTAGATCAAGTTCGTTTGTTTATATTCGGTTCGGATACTGACTTGTTGCTTTCGCATTGTTTGTTATGAATCTCAGGTACAACCCGAGCACCCACCCAACCCGTCACTCGATCACTTGGATCGAGTTGATCCTCGTGTACACACTGGGATACCTACCTGTGCATGCAAACACGATCCAGAGGTAGCCAGAACCTAAGTCCTTCCATCGACAACATCGACAGACCTCGGCTACTCAGACAACAATAAGTTCAACTAGAACCCATTGAGGAGACGATGAATAATCAGAACGGTCCACCAGCTCCTCAAACAAGGACTCATACTCAAAGGAATGGCATTGTGCCACCAGCTGTGCAGAACAACAATTTTGAGATCAAGAGTAGTCTCATCTAGATGATACAGAGCAATAAGTTTCATGGATTGCCAATGGAGGACCCATTGGATCATTTGGATGAATTTGATAGGCTCTGTAGCCTCACTAAGATCAATGGAGTCAGTGAATATGGATTCAAGCTCAGGCTTTTCCCATTCTCTTTGGGAGATAAAGCACACATCTGGAAGAAATCGCTCTCTAAGGAGTCCATCACCACTTGGGAAGCGTGCAAGAAGGCATTCCTCGCTAAATTCTTCTCCAACTCCAGAACCACAAAGCTGCGAAATGACATTTCCGGCTTTGTACAGAAGAACAATGTAACGTTCAATGAAGCTTAGGAACGTTTCAAGGGATACACCACTCGATGTACACATCACGGCTTCAGTAATACTTCATTGCTGAGCATACTATACAGAGGAGTGGTCCC
Organism: Camelina laxa; assembly: GCA_024034495.1. Taxonomy (NCBI): domain Eukaryota; kingdom Viridiplantae; phylum Streptophyta; class Magnoliopsida; order Brassicales; family Brassicaceae; genus Camelina; species Camelina laxa. The sequence goes on from CM043884.1 coordinate 8,337,078, forward strand.
CAAGATACGGATGTTGCTGGACACCGCATGTGACAACCCGTCCCGCGTAACCCACTAACCCCCCGCTAGCTGCCCCAATGGACCGTCTGTGGACCCCGCTAGCCCCCCGCTAGCCGTCCCAACGGATCCCAAGCTGGCCCTGCAGGGCATCGATCCTAACCCATCACTGTGGATATCCCAATCCACCAGTAGGTTATTGGTGCGCCAGGCATTCCTCGAACCCTGGTCCTCACCCTTTAACAACCTTCCCATAGGACAAGTTGCCATCAATTGACCTGCAGATAAATTGGTGGCAACTTGTCCTGTGGGAAGGTTGTTAAAGGGTGAGGACCAGAGTTCGAGGAACGCCTGGCGCACCAATAACCTACTGGTGGATTGGGATATCCACAATGATGGGTTAGGATCGATGCCCTGCAGGGCCAGCTTGGGGTCCGTTTGGGCGGGTAGCAGTGAGGCTAGCGGGCTAGAAGTGAGGCTAGCAGGGTCCACAGGACAGGTTGTTACACCGCAAGTCATGGTAACTTCCTCAAGACGGATGTTGATGAAGTTTGGGACCTAGTTGAGAACTTGGCTCAATCTGATGGCAACTACAATGAGGAATATGATCGCTCTATGCGATCTACAGGAGAGGAATATGCCAAGTACAAGAGGGACATGAAAGCCCTCAATGACAAGCTCGATCAGCTCCTCAACCAGCAGAAGCATGTTCATGTTATATCAGAGGAAGAGCAGTTTCTACAACAAGGTTGGGAGACTATGCAACTCGAGGATGTTAACTACATCAACAACCAAGTAGGTTACAACAGAGGGTACAATAACTTCAAGCGGAATCCAAATCTGTCTTATCGGAACCCGAATGTTGCGAATCCTCGGGACCAAACTTACCCATCTACAGTTCAAGGAAACCAGGTCCAACAGAAGCCTTTTGTCCAGTACAACCAAGGCTATGTACCTAAACAGCAGTACTCAGGAACCTACAGCCAACCACCTGGATTCCAACAACCACAAGGTCCACCAAACCAATCACAAGAAGCTGAGTTACGCGGTCTCATTCAGCAAATGATTCAGAATCAGGCTACAGCTTCTATGGACATCGCGAAACGGTTCGCAGAAATGAGCAACAAGATCGACTCCGGATACAATGATCTCAATGCCAAGTAAGAATCACTCAACACAAAGGTTCGATACCTGGAAGGCCACCACAACAACCAACCAGCCCCAAAGATCAACCAACTCCCAGGTAAGGTTGTTCAAAACCCCAAGGATTATGCAACTGCTCAAGCCATCTTCCTTGATGATGACTATGAGGATTACCTCACTGGGGAAAATGATGATCAACCTGGGGAGGATGTGGAACACCCAATGAAAAATGAGGCCATGTACTATATATCCGAGTATGAACCCGAGCCTTCACCCAAAGAGACTGATCGAGTTGATGATTGAGCACTGGTTCGAGAATCAGAAACTGAAGAACAACCCGAAGTGGAACCCGATGACCTACACGATGGTGTTGATCAGATGATGCATCGAATAGATGTTGAAAAGATAGATCAGCCTCAAGCAGCTGCACTAGTAGAAGGGGAGTTGGAAGAAAGGCTCAATGCTGCACTTGACATCCAGCTGGAGGCGCTTGCAGAGCGAATGACTAAGAGTAAAGCTCCACCACCTAAGCTTTTGCCCCCACACGAGCTTCAGAAGGGAGGTGCCAAGGAAGCAGCTCGATTGGAGAATGAGGTTAAGGAAGCTGTCAAGGAGATCGGTTTTGAGATTCTGAGAAGCGGAGTTTGCTTGGATCCTAAGCTGAAAATTGAGGAAAAACTTGAAGATCCTGGCTCTTTCACCTTGCCGTGTTAGATAGGACTTCAGATCTTCAAGAACTGCTTGTGTGACCTTGGAGCTTCGGTTAGCATTATGCCGCTTTCAGTTGCCAACAAGCTGGGATTCACTGATTTTAAACCAAATAAATTGTATTTGGTTCTGGACGATAGAACAGTGAGGCATCCGATTGGTATCCTGGAGAATCTGTCTCTCAGGATTGGAAGTCTGGAAGTACCTACCGACTTTATGATCCTCGACATGGAGAAGGAACCAGATGATCCATTGATTCTAGGAAGACCATTCTTGGCAACGGTTGGTGCTGTGATCGAGGTGAAACAAGGCAAGATTAAGATAGGGCATGGTGAACATTTCAAGATGGAGTTTGATGTGAAGAAAGGGATTAAGAGGCCAACCATTGATGGTCAAGCTTTCTCTACAAAGACGAAGCAAAGGAAGCTGCAACATCTTGAAGAGGTCAACACCGCATTTGCCTTAGAACCTGGACAAAACCTGGAAAATCTTTTGAACCAGCCTACTGTAGTGGGGAGGATTCCAGAACCTCTTCCACATGGATCCCATGCTTAAGGAGCATGAAGAGTCAAGCTTAGTGACTTTAAACAAGCTCACTTGGGAGGAAGTCCCAAAGGTATCTTTTAAATTTAGTTTATTTATTTTATTTACTTTTATTTAATTTTTCTCTTTTTGCAATTTTATAAGAAAAAAAAATAGAAAATTGGAAAAAGGAAAATTGGAGAACCCGAGGGTCAACCCGACACTATATTCGATGCGTCTGATCGTGTCCCTGCTCGGGTAGCGAATGAAGTCCGAATTTAACAAGGAAGCCCACTCTCGGTGAAGCCCACCAACCGAAACCCTAGCCTATTTAAGGGAGTCGAACCCTTCTCCCTCATTACCACCGATAAGTTTCCCCTCTACTCTATAAGCTTTTTAGTTTCCATAAGTTTCTATTCTCTCTCGATTTCAAGCTTTATCGATTTTCTTTGGAGACTAACCCTATTAACCTCGAGACCTAGCCTTTCTTTTTCTTCTCAAAGAATCAAACATGGAGCCAATTGCTAAAATTTACCAAAAGAAGGGAAGAAGATCCACCTCTGCCGCTGCTACAACCGGAGATGATGCCGTTGAAGTTCGAGAGTCTCAAGGGAGAGGAAACGTTCCACATTCCCAACCGTTGGCTGGCCGTTTTGCCTCCCCAACCCGATGCACAACCCGATCCACCACCCGACCTGATGCTCGAGTAACCGATCGAGTAGGCCCCCGAGTTCGCTCACCGAGTCCAATGGCGAGTGCTGTCCGCCGTTCTACTCGACGTAGGGACCTGTCTACGTTCGAAAAAACCCTTACCGACCCTATGGAGGTCGATTCTGATGATGGAGGGGAAGAGCAAGGGGAATCCAAACCTCTCGATCAAGGAGCAGAGCCGCGATTGCAAGGGGGAAGAGACCAGCTTCAGAGAGGGATGAGAAGATAGCTGAGAGCGGTTGAGGAAGAAGATCAACACGCCGAGGAGGAGGAAAGAGAGAGAGAAGAGGAGCAGAGAGAGAAGACATGCCAAGCCTCGCGGAGGCTGAAACAGAAGGAGGTAGACACTCCGGCGAGACTATTCATGGTCTTCAAGAAGATGAACTTCGTTGGTACCCGATACCCTCACCGCGAGACCATGAAGATGTTGGGCATTGCAAGAGATGTCGAGTTTATGTTCGACATGTTCCACCTGGGCCAGATGATGCAAGCCCACCTCGAAGCATATGAGAAGGAGACGGTCCACTTCCTTCCTGCACTATTTCGAGGACCACCCGACCCTACTACCCGATGGGGGGATCGGGTTCATCACCTTCTCCGTGAGGAACAAGGACTACCGACTCAGTTTCAAAGAGATGGAGAGGCTGTATGGCTTCAAGGCTGGTAGTGGAGAAGTTATGGAGGTTAGCAAGGAGGAGATGAGGTCCCTATGGCTGACAATAGGAGGCAAGTACCCCTACAAGTCCACAAGCTCCAAATCCGCTCAAATAAGGAGCCCTGTCTTGAGGTATTTTCACAAGTCCCACGCATGCACTCTTTTTGCTAGAAAAGAGACTGGGAATGTGAACGACCATGAGCTTCAGCTGTTAGATATTGCAATATGTAGAGCTTTGGATAGTGCTAGGGATGAAACACCACTAGTAGGAGAAGTAGCTGATACTAGTATGGTGTTTGTGTTACTCGATCAATTCCTCTACCTGAAATCGTGGGCCGTGAAAAGAAGAGAAGGAGGCGGAGAGATCTCTATTGGGGGACTAGTCACACCAATCCTAGTGGCGTGCAATGTGCCCTTGAAGGGAATTGTGCACGAACCAAGATGGCTGGATGCGGATTACCTCGAGCTGGCGAGATTTTTGGCCTATGAGAGGCCTAACAACATGACGCTGTTAAAGTTTGTCCATCCAACCGTCGGAGCTGCTCAAATGAGCCTGCCAAATGTCATATGCACCAAGGTTCGGCTGGGAAACAACATTGACTTCGCAGCACCTTTGGAGGAGCTGTACAACCCGGAGGAGGAGTCCGAAGCTGAGAAGAGAGAGGAGACCAGGCAGAGACAGGGAGATAGCTCGGAGGAGTTCGATTTTGAGGAGTATGTATGCTCTCAAAAGCAACCGGTTGGAGTGAGGGAAGCTCACAAGAGGATCAGTTGGCTGAAGAGGATGAAAAAGTTCTTGGCAAAAAAGGTAAAAGATCTTGCTGGTTCGGTGAAGACAATGGGAGGTCAAATCAAGGAGTTGCAAGACAAGGCAAGCTGTGCCTCAGCTCCTACGTCAGCGCAAGCACCAGTTTGGATGGGGAGAAGCGGACCGCTAGGAGGAACTCGAGGACTGCCACCTCCAGAACCTCAAAGAGCATCATCATACGAGCCCCGAGCTGAGGAGAACATCTCCCGATCAGAAGCATAGAGGAGAAGCCATTCTGACGCTTACCCGACGCCCAACCCGATGGGATACACGATGAACTATCCGATGCACCCGTCGAGCACCAAATCGGTGGTTATGCTGGAATCTTCCCTTCACCCTACCAGATGCCATTCACGATGCCATACACGATGCACCCTGCGAGTGGATACACAGGTGATCATTCTGGACCTCTTCCGCCATTTCCGTCATACTACCCGATCCCCTACCTGATGAGCTACGCGATCCCACCATCGATCAACGCCTCAGATGCTGGTCCGAGTAAGTCGTCTGTGGGCATTTCTGAGCTCTCTGACGAGCAAACACCGGCACCTGCTGAAGCCGGCGACGACCCTGGCTACACGTTAGCGAGTATGGAGGCTGCTGCACCTCCTTCTTCTCCAACCCATAAGGTACCAATTTCATCCAACACTTGTCTATACCATTGCATTTAGTTTAATTTATTTTGTGTGATTCTTGGATTCTTTTCCAACTTTTACTTACACAGGGACTGTGTAATTTAAGTTTGGGGAGGGTCTTAGAATGTATTTAACATTGTGTTTTATTTTCTTATTTTTATTATTTCAAATTTTTGCATGCTAGTTTTATTCATTTGAGTCTGCATCTATGTGCATTGAAAAATCCAAAAAAATTTAAAAAATTTTGTGCCAAGAAAAAAAAAAAAAAAAAGTGTTCATGTAGTTGCATTTACATATTAGGATTGAGTTTACTTTGTTTCATATAGGATTGTTGCATATACATCTTAGGGGACAATGATTAAAACCACCTTGTTTAAAATCAAACCTTAGGATTGAAGCTATAGCCCTTAGTCACAGTTTATTGTTGCTAGATCAATCTTTGGAAAAAAATGAAAAATCTTTGCTTAGACCCTTTGTGTCAATTGAATGCTTCCTCTACTTGCTTGAACATTAGAACATCTCTATATTATTGGATTTAATTTGAACTTTAATTGTCTTGCATATGGAACTTGAATACTTGCTCATGGTAACTCTAAACTCGGGTTAGCACTCCACTTTTTACCAATCTTTTTGTTTAACCCGATTCATTTGTCCTACCCATGAACCCAAACCTTTCTTTCAAACCTTGTTGTGAATTGTTGAGTGAGGCCTCTTTCTTTTTTTTTTTTTTTTGATAAAATGTGAATTTATATTACCGAAAGGAACGTTTAAGTACAAAACTTAGGGGTTTTACAAAACTTAGAGCTGCTATGACCAAAAAAAAAATAAAAAGCCATAGGAACTATATAAAATGCGTAGAGCTAGGTGTTAGAAGCCGTGAGTGAACCATTGAGAAAGAAGGCGTGCGCAGCCTTTGCGATGGAGTCTAGCTAGAAGAGTGTCTCTTATACTCCGGTCAATCTGTGAGAAGAGAACAGAGGGGTTGGCAAGTAAACCTTCGTAAAGCCTTTTGTTCCTTTCCTTCCACAACATGTAGATAGTGGCTTGTACAGCTATACCTTTTAGAGTGGAGGAGAGGTTGGGAGACCGAGATGAGAGCCAGGAGATCATTGTGGACCAATTGGCGAAAATACTGACATGTTGACCTAGCCTCAACAGGGTTAGTGACCAGACCGTTTCAGAGAAGGTGCAATGGAGGAATAAATGGTCTCGAGTTTCTGCTTCTGAGTTGCAGAGGAGACAGACAGAAGAAATGTTCATTCCCCAATTCACAAGCCTGACTTTGACTGGTAGGCGGTTTAGGTTGGCAATCCAGAAGGTAAAGGCATGTTTAGGGACACAGTTTTTAAACCATACTACTTTGGCCCAAGCTTTAGGCTCAGCAGATGGTCTAATGAAATTCCAAGTTTTCTGGGTGGAGAAGGTGGTCGATGTGTCTTCCCCCACTGTCCAGTAGTAGATGTCTTTACCTCTTGCTTCATTTGGTGGGATCACTGCAAGGAGGTCATTTCACAAGGCAGCAACCAGGGGGTTCCTGGTTCTGTTTGAAGGGAGCCGCCATCTCTGGTTTGAACAAGCTTCCGCCACTACCGCGTTAATAGGGATGCCCAGAAGAAGCGGACCATTTGTGCCCATACGGTCACTAAGCACTCCCATGGGCGACCAGTTATCATGCCAGAAACTTGCGGAGAGACCATCACCAACCTCACATTTGAGAAAGGATTTGACGAGAGGTTTCAGCTTCAGGAGAGAACACCAAATCCAGCTTGAGTTGCTATGTGGTACTGCGCTCCAATAGGTTGTTCATTTGGTGAGGCCTCTTTCATTGTACTATAGGTTGTGAAACCTTGAGAGTACTGAGAATGACAAAGAACTGCCTTTTGATTTAGCTAAGTTAGATTTGAACTAGCTAATAGATTCGGTTTTGAAAGATAGGTGGTTAGAATGTTTATTTGGGGTTTGATTGTGGAATAAATAAAAAAAAAAGAGAAGAAAAAGTCCTTAAGGTTAGAATCAATTAGCTCTAAGTCTTTAAGTAAAAAAAAAAAAAAGAAGAAAAATTCTTGCTATAGTCTCCTAGAAAGAAAGAAAAGAATATATATATTTATATTAGGAGTTTAGCAAAGAAAAAAGAAAAAAAAAAGAGAAAAGAGAAAGAGCTAGAAATTCAAAGTCTAAAAGTCTAAACCTTAGGGAGTTAAAAAAAGAGAGTTAAAAATCAAGGATGTGGGTATTTTAATTCTAGGGGGTTTAAATAAAAAATAAGAGAGCGAATGGAAAAGGGTAGATCATCAAGAGTTAAGCTTTGTATGCCCAAATAGATAGTTTTCACAACTGTCTAGCATTCCATCTTTTGAGAGAAAACCACCCAAAGAATTTGTTTGAAACCACCTTACTAAAAAGCCTTACCCTAGATAGTTTTCACAACTGTCTAGCATTCCATCTTTTGAGAGAAAACCACCCAAAGAATTTGTTTGAAACCACCTTACTAAAAAGCCTTACCCTTGAAACCGATTGAGCTTGATTAACCTTCCATTTGCATGAAACTTTCTCCAGGGTATACTTCCAGTGATCTCGAGGAGGAGATTTACATGAGACTTCCTCCAGGGTATACTTCCAGTGATAAGAAGAAAGTTTGTCGTCTGCGTAAATCTCTTTATAGTCTCAAGCAAGCTCCGCGATGTTGGTTTGCCAAACTCTCTGATTCTTTGCTCAAAATCGGTTTTGTCCAAAACAAGAAGGACTACTCTTTGTTCTCTTATCATCGTGGTCCATCATGTATCTACGTTCTCGTCTATGTCGACGATTTGATTATTGGTGGCAATGACTCTGCTCTTATCTCGCGATTTAAGGCATATCTTAGTGAGTGTTTCCTTATGAAGGATTTTGGCATACTCAAGTATTTTCTTGGCTTGGAAATCTCCCGCAACAACTATTGTATTTATGTTTGTCAAAGGAAATATGCCTTGGATATTGTCACTGAGTGTGGACTGACTGGTTGTTGTCCTTATGATACTCCGTTGGAACAGAATCATAATCTTGCTCGTGACAGTGGTCCATTATTTTATAATCCTTCTCGTTATCGCCACTTAGTGGGACGCCTTGTTTATTTTTCGGTTACTCGTCCAGACTTGAGTTACGCTGTTCATCTCCTTGCTCAGTTTCTTGCTAAACCACGTGAACGCCATTGGTTAGCTGCGGTTCGTGTTGTCAAATACCTTAATGGTACTCTTGGACAGGGCATTTTTCTCAGTTCCGGTCAGGATCTTCATGTCAATTCTTATTGTGACGCAGCTTACTCGGCGTCCACTCACGCGGTGCTCTATCACCGGCTATGTTGTTCTTTTGGGAGATTCTCCGGTGTCCTGGAAAACTAAGAAACAGAAGACTGTCTCTCGTTCATCTGCTGAATCTGAATACAGAGCAATGTCCTTCACCACTCGGAGATTCAGTGGCTCATGGAATTGCTTCCTGTTTTTAACATTGTTCATAAGGAACCTGTTTCCTTTTATTGTGATAATGAATCAGCCATCAAGATTTTGAAGAATCCGATTTTCCACGAACGCACAAAGCACATAGAAAATGACTGTCATATCATTCGTGATGCATTTTAGTCTGGTGAGCTTACTCTAGTGTCTGTCTCCACTAAAGAACAAGTGGCCGACTTCTTGACGAAAGCATTAGGATGGGCACAATTCATATATCTACTTGGCAAGATGGGAGTTTGAGATATCCACTCACTATCTTGAGGGGGAGTAATAGAAAATGATATACACAAATATTAGGATTACTAATATTTGTTAGATTTGATCTTATCTCTTTCTTAAGGCTCAAGAAATTGCTAGCCTATATATATTCTACTACTCACGATTGATATGCAATACATAAAACTTTCACAAGAATTCTCTGTTTTAACAGTATCCCATTCTTTGTATAGTTCCAACCCAAGAAATCTCCCTCTACATCACTACTAATTTTCAGATTCAATATTGTAGCCATATCATCATGAATTATTTCCTTGACTAAATCTTCGTTCCAACCATATTTATCTTCATTTAGTAGTTGTTTTATCTGCATAGCTTCTACATTAAGCTTTTTGGATTGTGAGTCCTGGGAGGGTGCAATGGTAACCATGGATCTTCCCAGACATTTGTCATAGTACCATCCCCAATCACAAAACATATTCCTTATTTAAGAAGATCCCTACCATGCAAGATAGATTTCCAAATATACGAATACTAGTCATTGTCCGTAGCAGTCAGTATATTTGTGTCCACAAAGTATCTAGCTTTTAAAACCCTTGCCATTAAACTATGAGGATTTTGTAAGAGCCTCCAAGCATGTTTACTCAGAATGGCTGTATTAAAATGTTCTAGATCCCTGAAACCCATTCCACCTTCTTTCTTAGGTAAGCTCATTCTGTTCCACGCAAACTAATGCATTCTTTTTTTCATCATCTGATCTCCACCAATATCTAGCTAAGATCCCATTTATATCTTCATAGATATCTTTTGATATTCTAAACAGGTTAATAGAATATACTAGCATAGCAAGGGCAACATATTTCATACGTACCTCCTTTCCTACCATTAGTTATATCTCTGACCTTCTCCACAATAAACTAAAATATTTCTACTTTCTTTTTGTTAACCTGTTCTGGCAGCCCCAGATACTTACCCCCACCGCCATTGTAAATAGCCATCTTGTTGCGTATCCTTCTTTCTACATCATGACGAACTCTACTCCCAAATGTAATGGATGACTTATTAAGGTTAATGGCTTGTCCGAAGGCTTGTTCATACTTGGTTAAAATATTCTTCAACACATTGCAAGATTATTCATGGCCTGAGTAAATAACAAAGAGTCATCCGCAAAAAGTAGATGAGTAATTGCAGATCCACCATTGCTTGTTTTGATTCATTGTAGTTTCCTTGAGTCGGCAGCCTGATTAACCATTTGAGAGAGAACTATGGCACATAAGATAAATAGATATGGTTATAAGGGATCTCCTTGCTTTATACATCTTTCTGGCTGAATCGTACCATGGGAAGTTCCATTAATTAATATTGGGTATCTGACAGAAGAGACACATGCTATAATCCATCGAATCCATTTCTGATCAAAACCCATACATCTCATAGTATTTTCTAAAAAACTTTCACTCAAGACGGTTATAAGCTTTTCTGATATTTGTTTTGAATGCCATATAATACTTTGATTGACGTTTACGTACCTTTAATGTGCCAATATGATATTATCAGTGATCACCCTCCCCAGAATAAAAGCTGATTGATTCTTTGAGAAGACTTGGTTCAGATATGACTTTATTCTATTTCCCAAAATTTTGAGATGATCTTATACCTCACATTACATGAGCTATATGACGAAAATCAGCCATGGTGATTGGGCTCTCTATCTCTGGTAGTAAACAGATGTTGGTATGATTTGTAGGCAGTTCATGTTCTCTTCATAGAAAAAAAACATTCATTGATGACATCCTCTTTGATGTCACTCCAAAGCTGATGGTAAAAATTTCCTTAAAACCATATGGTCCTGGGGTACGATTTGGCTCTATACAAAACACTGCATTTCTGATTTCTTATTCAGATACTTCTCTTGTAAGGTCAATTTTCATTTATGAAGTAACTATTCTCTAATGTTCTGAAACAAATCTCGAAGATCCACTTCTGAAGAAGCTTAAGATGTACAATTGTTTTTGTTTGATGATTTTACATGTGCTTTTGAATAAAGATAAATGTGACTGGAAAACACCATGTTGGGTAGAATTCTTTGTTGAGACTCACGAAAAATCTGATGAAAATTTCATAATTGAGGAGGCTAAAAGGCGTGCGGTTAATTTGTTTCTTTTTAATAATACACTTTATCAGGGTTTTGGGTAACATATATGGTTAGCTAGCTTTGTAGTTACCGATATTATGAATTAAATATGAGATTGTATTTTGTATCACTACAAAAAAACAGAATATTATGACGGAAAAATTGTGACCATTTGTTCGGTCAAGATATTATGATGATTTACGTAAGAAAGTGTGACCTATTTAAAATGATCATAAATATGTCACAATTTAGTTATAATCCATACCGATTAAAAGTAATGAATTTTGGTCACTCATTATATCTAATTTATTACAAAATATATAATCACGAATATAAACACAGATTTGCAACAAAATAAGGTAACTAAATTATACAATTTTTGTGACTAAATTTACGTCACTTTTAGTTAAAAATATTTTGTAATTACTTTGTCACAATTAGTCACTATTTTATTCACCTTTGTGTTTAACCATAAATTGTGACATAGTTATCACCACTTTATTACTATAAAAAAACATGTGAATTTAAAATTAAATAAGAAAATAATTTTAGAATTGGAAAGAATTCAACATAATTTTGATTTTAACAACAAAAGGATTTATTATGCAGATGGACAACTTCATCCCAGTAAAAAATGCAAAAATTCATCGTAGATATGCTTAAAATTATGATGCCGAATGTTTTGGATGAAGAATTTTGTTGACCCAAAATCCATCAACGCAAGTCACAAGCAACATGCCAGCTAGTTTGGATGATGATTATTTTCAAGTGTTTGGTCCAGAGCGTTCTGGTAGAGTACTTTGTGTTGGTCGTGGACCTACGTCCTCAAGTTTTTCAAACGCTCTACTGCAGCAAGAACTAAGGCTAAGAATGCTGAAGTTGTTCAAATGAGAACAAAGATGGCATCATTAGAGAATAATGTTAAAAATATGACGAGGAATATCTTACAAGAGCTGCTGAGTAAAACAACTAGAGATCATGTAAATATTATGATATTCCTTTTCTTTACAGATTATGTGGCACTAATATTTTGTAGTTGTTTTAACTCTAATGTTTTTATTAATATATTAGGCACATATATAGGCAGCTTGTGCAAATATACTAAGCTCGTCATCTTCTCAGGTAAATATAACTTTTAAGTTTTAAATTTGTTGAGAAATCATGTATATAGATGAACAATACATTGGATTTTTTTTTTGTGATATATGTTTTCTTTTTAGGGAAGAGGAAATGAAGTCAATGAAAACCAGAGTGGCAATGGTCTAAATATTAATGGTCTGGACGTCAATATGAAAATTGCATGAAAATTAATGGTCTGAACATCAATGGCCCTGAACGTTAATCATCTGAATTGCAACAGTTGAATTTTGACAGCCAAAACGTCAATGATCCAAACATCAATAGCCTCGAACGTCAATCGTCTAAATGGCAACAGTTGAATGTTAATAGCCGAAACATCAATGGTCCCGAACGTCAATCATCTGAATGACAACAATTGAATTTTAACGGCTGAAACATCAATCATCAGAACAACAATGCATATCATCATCTTATTCTACTTTGATTAGTTTAAATATCTCCTAGGATTTCTGTTTTATAAATTTTAACGATGTATTTTAGTGATTAATCTTGGAATTTACTATAATATAATGATTTGCAATTAACATACTAATCTATATCTTATGTATATTTTAATTCTATATATAATTTAATTAATTTTTTTTTAATGTCATTTAAAAATTCTGTAAAATATTTGTGTTCGATTTAAAAAATTGGCGCAAGAACAATAATTCAATGTCTTTTATAGATGTGATACATATATCATCATCACTTAACTGAATGATACAAAAGTTAACATCGGTTTATGATAAATGAAACTATTATTCCAATCACTTATAAAAACTACACTAGGTTTAGTGTCACTTATTTATAATTGATACAATTTCATCAGTTGGAAAAACTGATACAAATATTTAACATCAATTGTCATAACCAAAACAAATATTTATCAGTTATACTAATTGATATAAATTTAACTTCATTTTATTCAAGTGACACAATTTAATATCAATTTCATAAATTGATGAAATTAGTTGCATCAATTGTTTAAACTGACCCAAAGTATTAAAGTCATCATTGTTAGAGTCATTTAAATAACCGATGTAATTTTGTTTGCATCAATTAAAAGCAGATGTAATCAAATAAAATAAATGATACAATGAACCTCATTTCTTGTTGTGTATTAAGTAATAAAAATAGTGGTTTATACAGTGTAGTTACATAGAAACCTTACAAATTATACATTTTACAATAAAGGCATACGTTATTTTAGAATTATAATAAAACATCCTCTAAAATAGATGAAATTCAAATTCAATTATCAAATTAAATTACTTTTACACGTCAATATTATATTTCATGACCATGATTATCATTAATTCATCGATGTACTTTCACTACCACAACCCATGCCACCCATTACAACAATCATCATCATCGACATAATACTTAATTAGTAGTATCGAGCCTGAATTAATGATTACAACATGACCTGACCACATTCAACTTAAACCGTATGACTAATTAGGTCCTGTTCGTTTGACCATTTGTGTGATTCATTCAAATAATCTATTCAAAAGCTTTATCCAAATAAGTCAAATGACTCAACAAACAAAAATAAAAAAGGTTCATTTGAATGATGCATCTTAACGGAGATGTGTTTGTTTGCTTTATTTACATTCTCATCTAAATGGATTTGATTAAAATACTGAATAAAATAACCATGTTTTGATCTAACAATTATTTAATTTTAATTTTAACCATATTAATTTTAAATATTGATCTAAAATATATATTCATATATTTGCATTCAAAACTAAACAAAAACTCTAAAAATCCCAATATAAATAATATTAATTCAGACATTTACAAATTTTCATTTTCATGAAATACAATTTTTTTTAATAAAATTTAAAACATGTTATGTCAAATAAGAAAAAATCTGAGAAAGAAATCAGCTTAACAATGAAACTGTAGAGAGAACTTGAATGAAGGTACAGTAAAATTTTAAAATTATGCAAATCCAAATCTGAGAAAGAAATCAGCCTAACACAAAAACTGTCTATAAGGAATACGTAGATCAAAGTTTATGTCTTTTCCTGATTTGACAAAACAAATAATAGTTGAACCTTGTGTTGTTGGGTTTGTTGATTTTACATGTTGAATCTGCAATGGGTTTAGCAAAAAAGCAGAGGCACCCCCACAACAAAGCAGAACATGCGATTTCAATGTTGGTATCTCCAAAGCATTTGAGAGTATTGTACACTTGTGAGTAAGAAAAGGTTTCAATAGATTCAGCAGAGTTAATTAGGATTCAGAATATAAGATATCTTCATAATGAGACTGCAAAACATGATCCATACCTTCATAATGTGACTGCAAAAACCAGAACATTTAGACTGCAAAAACTACAAAAACCACAAACCAGAACATACCTTCATAACCAGATCGCAAAAACCAGAACCAAAATCTAAATGAATGAGATTACAAACCAGAATCATGATCCATACCTTCATAATTTGGTCTGAAACTAAACTTGATTAGACTGAGACTCACTCACACCATCCCTACAAATACACAACAGAAACTAGAGTTCATAAAAAACATTGTAAGAACGTAATGGATATCAAAACGAGCACAAACCTTCTAATATGGAAGTGTTGTTCCTTCTACCATCTCCAGAGTGATAGAATCACGCACATCTTCCATCATTCTATCACCAGTCGATATGTATGGAACATGTCCATCGTTTTCATCACCATGATGTTCATATGATTCCACCACTTCCCAATGTAAAAAATCAATATCATCCTCTTGTGAATCTCAGATAAAATTATGGAGAGCCATTGTTGCTATCACAATCCTAATCCATTTATTCAGTTCATACTAAGGGTGCTTCCTATCAAGAATTCTCCATTTGGCCTTCCAAACACCAAAGGTTCGCTCAATTATTGATCTCAGACCATAATGTTTACGGTTAAACAGCTCTCTATTGTTGGTTGGTGGTCCTCCTCTGCTGAACTGGTCTAGGTGATATCTAACTCTGCGATGAGGGCCTAGGTAACCACTTCTAGTTGGATACCTTGAGTCCACTAAATAGTATTTTCCAGGCGGAGGATGAGGGAAAGAAGCTTCTTGTGTAGCACAATATGTCAACACTTTTGTGTCATGTGCTCTCCGGGAACTCCAACATAAGCATAAGTAAATCTCATACTGAAATTGCATATTGCAAGGAAATTCATTGTTGCTTCTGCTTTTCGACCTCTAAATGGCTCTACATTCCCTGATGGAGGACGAACTGGCACATGAGTACCATCAAGGGCACCAATGCAGTCTCTAAAATAAGGCATATACCGGCTATCATCTACTAGAAAAGGACTAACACTTGTCAAATCATCCCTTTTAGGTTTCACTATATCTGCTGCGAGTTTTAATAGAGCACTTAAAACCTCATCCAACTTCCTCTTCAATGTATCAAGTGAATGTTGATATCACTCAGCTATGACGCGTACAGTTAGATCTTGTGCAACCATCTCTAAGAACATCGCAACACTCTCTTCAAGAAAAATATGGCAAGATCCATCTAACTTATACTGTTCCGATAGCCTCTTACACAAACTCCTAAATGTTGACTGGTTATGCGTAGAATATCAAAGTTTTGTACCTTAGACTCGAACATAAACCGCTGCACACGACACCACCCTTCTCCTTTGTTTGTCTTCACTAGTTGTCTGTCAATATTAACTTCCTTCACTCCATACATTTCTTCTATAAGAGCATACATGTAGTTTTCCTCCTCTAATACCAAATCCATGTCATCATCCTCAATCAAGCACTTGAACGTTTCCTACAATTTGTATCAAATAGTATAGAGGTTAGCATGAATTAAACAAAAAACAACAGCAGCAATGGGGCGAACTAGATTCTTGCCAAGCCTCTAACTTTATTCAAGCAAAGAGAAGACAAAACAACAACAGCAACAACAGCAGCAACAACAACAAGTTAAGAAAGACAATCGATCTAAATTCAAAAAAAACCAAAGACATATGTATTATTCAAAAAGTTAAGAAATTTACCTGCATAATGAATAATCTGAGAAAGAACTTGAATGAAACTAGAGTAAAAGAGCTTCAAAGACTGCTCCTCAGTTCGACCTGTGACCAAAATTAGTAGTACATTGGAAGACAATCTCAAATAGACATCATAAAATCTCAAATAAACATAATGAAATCTCAAATAAACGTAATGAAATCTCAAATACAAATTAAACATTGAAAGTTAAATATTAGAGTTTACAGAAAACAGAAGACAATACTGGTAGACACTCACACTAGATACGACACTAGAGTTTATACAAAAACAATAAAAATAAACGATGAAGGCCTCTCTTTCTCTAGGTTCATTCATGCATCCCTGCTTTCACCAGTTGCAAACTCCAAGTAGAGAACCTTATTCTCATCATCTTCATAGAATAAAAATGTCTGGCGATTACAAATATCTTGCTTCAGATGCTGAATTGATGCTCTGTATAAGGGAGACCACATTCTTGTAGCAGGAGGAGAGTGTAGAACCTTCAAAGCTTGAAGCTGGCAACAACTAAACTCAGGGTGGCTCTCTATTAGTCGGTTCTTGTGGGAAAGAGTATTGTCCCGTGATTGAACACTGTTCTTAACCACTTCTGCTACACCTTTTGCTGCTTGTGCAGACCTTGATCGTTTTCTATTAGCCTACTTGAAGATGAGGGACCAATGTTAGTAGTGGAAACTGAGGAACCATTACCAGCAGAAAGGATTTGCCTTGATCCACCATCATCATCATGATCAACATCTTGAGTAGGAAGGAATTGTCTTTCAGTATCATCATCAGGATCATCATCTTGATTCAGATGCATTGCGTCTAACTGCTCTTCTCCTTGTTGTGCAGACCAACCCTCAGCTCCACTGATATGAACTGTACCAAAGAATTTTCCATCAAATCCACATTTGCAACTGGTTTATCTTTTATTTTCCTAGCTCCTGGAAATTCCTGAACAAAAATATCAGAACAAAAAAAACTGATCACTGGATTCATGAATCGCAAGAAGCTTAGACAACATCATCACTCACAAAACAAATAATCAGAAAAAAAAACTGATCACTGGATTCATGAATCGCAAGAAGCTTAGACAACATCATCACTCATAAAACAAATAATCAGAACAAAAAAAATATGATCACTGGATTCATTAATCGCAAGAAGCTTAGAAAACATCATCACTCACAAAACAAATAAGGAGATGCTTGAACAAAACAAGAAGCTTAAGAAATCTATATACCTTACATCGGTCGTTCCGCCAGTCATCAGTCATGTTTATGCTCCCGTTTGAATGATAACCAAGTCAGTTCTGTTGTGAGTAAGTTTCTTGAAAGATCCGTACTGCTTCTTGCAAGTAGTATATTTGATCCCAAATTTTTTCCAAGGATGCCTTTCCCCATATACCTCATAAAACTTATCTATGATCGATTGTCTAGCAGCATCACTCACATTCTGTTTTCTTATATTTCCTTTAAGCTTCTAATCAATTCTTAGTTGGAGATAGAAACGGGTTTGCTCATCACTCCATGCAAGATTCTTAAGTGATATAAACATACATTTTTGTAAAAAATCAATCTACACTACAAAACTGCATTAACTAAAATATGAGTTTTTTTTTTTTTTTTCGTCTAACTAAAATATGAGTTTAGAGGGGAAGATACTCACATCAGTGCCAGAGATAGTTGTCATTGTTTTTCTGAAGAAGTTCTATGTCCTACACAAAAAAAAAACAAAAAACAAATAAGCACCGGTCAATGAAGAAACAAACAAATAAGCAACCAACACCCTCTTTGTACAAGAGTGAGTATCTCTCTCTCGCTAGGTTTTTGTAATTATACAACAGCCAAGGCAACGACCTAATCCCTCATTCTTAACAAAGAAAAACTAGCGAGAGAGAGATAGAAAACAAACCACCTTTGTAGATTACACAATGATACTCAACTCACCCGAGATATATATAGCCGTTTGTGAATGAGTGAGACTGCAAAACCAAAAAAAGAAATCATATTTGTTATCAAAACCAGTGAATGAGTGAGACTGCAAAACTACAAACCAGTTTGTGATATCTGTTCAAGCATCACACATCAAACAGAAAAGATAAACAGCTTTGTATTCACTACATAAACTAGTAATAGCAGTAAAAAAACTTCTAATTATTCAAATCCACCACAACTGAAATCAAAGCAAGCGATGCAAAATCAAAAATATAGTATAGCAAAGAACAAAATTGTCACAGAGCGATATAAATAAATACAAACCCATGTCTAAAAACAGTCACAAGATCAAGCCAAATTCAAAACACTCACAATATCAAGCCAAGTTCATTGAGACATTTCATCGAACATGTGGTATCACTTAAATCATAATTCTCAACTCAAAGAGAGAACAAAACAAATTTGGACAAACCCACCAGTTGAAATCGGAGGAAGCAGATACAAAATCAAAAATTAAGTATAGCAAACAACAAATATTACACAGAGTTCGTGATGTTCATATATTTTACCCTGTTTTCCCTTAGTATATTCACATCTTTTGCATCTTTTGCTTTCCATTTTGACCATTATTGCATAGCTTTAGGACTAACCATGCATTAGAGCTTAGTTGCATTGCATTTGCATCTTTTTATGCATAAACAGGTGATTTTGGAGCCTAAGGAGCATGGAAGCAATTCTGAGGAGAAGTGAAGCAATCAAGAGGAGAAAGCAAGAGAGTAAAGGCTGAAGAACCAAGGTTCGGAGTCCCACTCGACCGCCCACTCGACCAGACACTCGACCGTGTGCGGAGAGGGACTCGACCGAGTGGAAGGAGCAGAAAAAAGCCAACTCGACCGAGCACCAGGTCGAGTTGGCCGAGCCGCCTAGCTATTTTGTCTTTTAGCATTTTTAGGGCTTCCACTACTTTTTCTATAAAAGGACATTGTACCCTTCAGCCACCAGAGTCCAGCTTTTTAGATAGTCAAAAACCTAGTTTTTCTCCTTTTGGGAATTATTCCTTTTGCACTTTTATTTTCTTAGATCTTGTACCTTCTTTTGAAGGAGAAAACATAAGATTCTTAGATTTTGTTGGTTCCATAACTTTCAAGATATTAAGAATTTGTGTTTGATTCCTTCTTCATTATTGTAGATCTTTGCTTTATCTTTCATTTGATGCTAGTTTCAGTATTTTCTGGGTTTATGATTTTGTTGTTCATCATGTGTTCTTGTGAGTAGTTGCTTAGGATCTTGAGGATAGGTTAGGCTGGATTATGTTTGAGGTTTGTTTGATTTGGTCAAGCTTGATTGCTTTATATCTCTTCTAGGCTAGATGTTCATAATGCTGATCCTATAACTGAGAGGGTAGGATTTGATCTCAAGCCTCTTAGCATCATACCAATGTTTAAGGAGCATAGATAAGGCTAGATCTAGAGTTTACCATTAGCCTCTTACCGTTTGACATATTGCTTAATGTCTGCTTGTGTAGATTCTTTACTTTCTGAGAACAAGTCTAGAGATGCATGAGTTTGATTGTTTCTTGCCATGAGAGTGGATTAAACATGTCATAGAAAATATTGTTTAGAGATTAGCTCAAGTTGTTTGAGATTTGTTGACCAAGTTAGATGACCTCAATCATTAGTCCAGCCCATGAATCCCTCATCAAGACCTTCCTTGTTTATTGATTTCTTAGTCTCAATCCTGCTGCTTGCTTGTTGTTTGATTCGCTTTCATATTGCTCTGTTTTCCTTGTGTTGCTCTGTTTTCTCGCGTTTGTCCAGCTCGACCCTGCACTCGATCTACACTCGATCAAGCGCTTGCTCGAGTTCATCCCCAAAACTTTTGTTTATGCTTTGTAGTTGTCCTGTCTTATTTCCTGTCTCATTCTAGTTGCATTTCTGTTGCATTCACTTAGTGTCATGTTCTTTATTTGCCTTGCATTAGTTCAATACTTGCATTACTATAGTTTCTATTTCTGTTCTAGCTTCATAATTGTCATAATCATTCTGTTTCATTTACATTTAGCATCTAGTTCTAGTAGCTTTTACATTCTGCACTTTACATTTCATCATAGGATTGTTAGTGACAAACATCCTTTGCATTTGGCTTGTCTTAGACATATATGCACATCCTGATTGCTTACAAACACTCAGATTGGATTGACACCTCTTGTACTACAATTGCATAAGGGGAATTGAAACACCCTGCCATCTATTTATTCATATCTCACAATTCCATACATTCACCATCATCACCAAAATTTATGTGTTTCAGTTCGATCAAACACCAAAATCTGAGATGATCGGAGCTGTTAGAGAGATCAGAGCTGTTATTGAGAACTTACCAAAACGATGAAACGATGAAGCAATGAGAGATGAACGAGAGAGACAATGAAACGATGAAGGGATGAGAGATTCTAGAGAAAAAAGCTTCGTTGAAGCTGAGAAAGAGAAAAAAGCTCAGCTCTTGAGAGCTTTGTCGAAGGAGAGAGGAGAAGAAGAAGAAATAGAAATATCATATTTTTTGGGTTGATGTAATTTTTTGGTTTTCTTCAGGGTATTTTTGACATTTTCAAAATTTGGCTAAATCAGCTCCATCTGACTGCATCAATGAGACTCAGCTGGTTTTTTTTAACTTTTTTGGATGAGTTTTTAAAAAATCATTCAACTGATTCATCTAAATGATCTGTTAATTTGGCATAAACAAACATCATTTTTCATCTTCACTTAGATGATTCATCCAAATGAAGAAAAGAACTACACCTTAATCCCATGAATGAAGTAGTTCAACAGAATAATTTGATCTTCAGAGTTTTTAACTTAGTCTGGCACCACAAAGAAAGAATCTAGTTCAACAAGTTTTGTAAACAAAACACAATACAATTGTGACACCCCGGCTTGCAGAGAGGTTTAAAAGAATTGATTTGGCCACCTATGTCATCAAAGTGAACTTATCTTTTTGGCCAAGGCTCCTGAGAGAATTCCAGAGTTAAGCGTGCATGAGCCGGAGTAGTCTTAGGATGGGTGACCTTCCGGGAAGTGACTGTCGAAACTGTGCGAGTGAGGAAAAAAATACAGGAAAATATCATGTGGTGATTTTTAGGGTCGGGTACAAGTCTTTAAAACCTCCTGGACGTAGCAAACCGACCGTCAGGTATGGATGGGCTCATGGGCCTAGTGAGAGGACGTGAGGTCCATTAAGGAAGGTGGACCCATGGACTGGGAGTGGACATGGGGTCCACAAAGAGGTGGCAGTCAGGGCGTTACAAGTGGTATCAGAGCCGAACCAAGACGAGTGTGGAGTCGAGTGGGCTCACACCAACGGGGGTGACAGTCTTAGTGCGCAACGAGGACGTTGCGATCTGTTAGTTGGGGTGAATTGTGACACCCCGGCTTGCAGAGAGGTTTAAAAGAATTGATTTGGCCACCTATGTCATCAAAGTGCACTTATCTTTTCGGTGAAAGGTCCTGAGAAAACTATAGAGTTAAGCGTGCTTGTGCTGGAGTAGTCTCAGGATGGGTGACCTTCCGGGGAGTGACTGTCGGAACTGTGCGAGCGAGGACAAAACACAGAGAAAGATCATGTGGTGATTTGTAGGGTCGGTAACAAGTGTTTAAAACCTCTCGGACGTAGCAAACCGACCGTCAGGTATGGATGGGCTCATAGGCCTAGTGAGAGGACGTGAGGCCCATTAAAGAAGATGGGCCCATAGACTGGAAATGGACATGGGTCCCACTAAAAGGTGGCGGTCGAGGTGTTACAACAATTAACCCATAATACATTATGTTTTAACCTCTCCTTAATTTCTACCGTGCATGATATGTAACTAGGTTTTTTGTGAGATGTCATGAAAGAGATTTTTCATTTTTATATGTATTAGTTTGTTCTTTGTTAGGTCAAATTGTATGCAAAGGGTTTATCTTAGGGATCTTATTTATTCAAAGACTATCATATATAATACCTTCATAGTTGACATGTGTCAATCAGAGTTTTAAGAACAAAAGACAAGGAAGTGTTTTAATGGATAGTTTAAATCACCTCTTTTCTAATATTTTTAAATGCTTTTATATGGAAGAGGGCTGATGAGTCCCAAAAGGATTAGGAAAACACCAAGAAATAAAACCAAAGCAACAACAAGAATGATCTAAAACAACTTAAAAACCAAAACATAAAACATCAAGTCACCCATGCTCCTCCACCGCTTAATCCTTGTACCATGGATTAGGCCTCCTAACTCGTACGGACCGCTTGTCACGGTTGAGCACATCAATACCCTCCCCTCCAACACTAACCTTGTCCTCAAGTTTCAATGGAAACTCCGAGAAGCTATCCGTCAGTTGCTGCTCACTCTCCCAGGTTGCATCTTCATTAACAAGACCCTTTAATTTAATCAACAGCTCCTCATGTGACTTACCCCAAGCTGTACTTGTCAACGACAAAGCGCTATCTCCGATTGTAAGCGTAAGTAGCCATTCTTTCGTACTGTCGTGCCAACGTGCAGCTTCAAAAGAGATATGTGAAATGTAGGGTGAATGTGCGATCCATGTGGCAACTTGAGTTGGTAAGCCACGACCCCAACTTTCTCTTGTAATATCCGCGAACCGGAATCCCAGTTTAGGGGATGCATTAGTCGATGCAAGGTTGATTTTGTGCGGTTTGACTTAAGTTAAACGCTGCGTTTTGGAGAAAAGAAAGAGAGAAAAGAAATTCTTGCTGTTCTTGAGGATTTTGGGAGATTTGAGGCTGTTCCTGTGAAGATCTGAGGTTTAGAACGTTGTAGAAGCTTGCTAGGAGTGTAGATCTTGCGTTTTAGAGTCATAATCATCTTTGGCAAAGGTGAGTGCATGACCATGGCTTATCTAAGCTTGAGATTTCTTTGATCTGCTTGTTTATGTGTTGTTTGTCTTGTTAGAATGATACTTGAGGCTTTGTGAAGCTTTCTTGTGGCTTGGGATAAAGTTTTTGATGGTAAAGGAACGGTTATCCAGCGAGAAGCTTTGGGAAAAACGATGCTCGGCATGTGCATCGGTCGATGCACTTGTGTGTTGGTCGATGCAATGCGAGGATGGCACTATTTGACCTAGGAGCATCAGTAGATGCCATGTGGATGCGTCGGTCGATGCAATTAAGGATTTCGTGAAATGTCGAGCACACGTTGGTCGATGCAGTGTGAGTATCGGTCGATGCAAGTGATCCTTGCATCGGTCGATGCAAACTTGTGTCGGTCGATGCAACCCCAATGAAATCCAAGGAATCTATTTCTCCCTAATTTTCTAGGGTGTCAATTTTTTGTTTTATAGATCCCTTGCTCTTTTCTTCTTTTTTATTTCTTTGGACATGCTTCCATGAAATCCAAAGTATGCACGGGTTTACGCGACATCCCTTTGCTCAATTCTTTGCTACCTATATCCTTATTCTTTTCTTCTTCTTTTTTTCTCTTTTCTTTTTTTATTCTTTTTTTTTTTATAGTTTCGAAGGGAAGAGAGAGGGGAACATACTTTTGAAGAAGTGCAATGTCTTGTGTGGCTTGAATGTAGAGATCTAGTCCAATGTATACCAATTCCCAGGGCTTGATAATTAAGTCCGGTTTAGGTCCTATAAAAGTTAGAGACAATGTTAGATCATCTGAATATCCATCGAATAGGGACTTTGGGGATTGTTGAGTTGGCTCACAGTCTTTCCAAACTTCGGTTCTGTTGTCAAGCATAATCAAGAGTCATAAGAGTGTTAATCCAAATCAAATAAACCGTTAGAATAAGATCATAATCTCCTACTAGTTTTGACACAATAAAAAAAAATCTGACTCGATAAAAATGTCAAAATTATTGATGTAAAAAGTGGAAAAAGGTCTCAAGTCAACAAAATTAAAAGTAGCATTAGTATAGGATGGAGTATCCTTCCCCCCAGACTTAAATCACACCGTCCTTGGTGGAAAAAAAGAGTTGAGGATTAAAAATCATAAGGAAAAGTGTAGGGTTTAAGAACAATGTCACCTTGTTGAAATGATGTTGTGTTGAATCTAAACCATTAATGGTTATCCAAAATTTGTCTAGAGTTCGGCTGTGGAATAAAAATATGGTGACTAACTATTTGTACTTCCTTTGGTTGCTTGACCTCGAGTTTGAACTAGGCTAAGTTCATTCAAATTGTGTTTGATATATTTCTAAATGCCTCCTTCTTGAAACAAAAACCTAAAACCATCAATAATAATGGTAAAAAAATAATAATAAAAACATACCTAAGTGATAGAATGGTGATGGTTGGTGGTAGGATGGTGGTGGTTTGGAGTTTTCGCGCGATACACGGATGAACGGTCGCGGACATAAGCAGATGGTACAGTGGGACATGGCATTGGCTACAGTTGGTATGGCTGGTGGGGACTCTCGGCATCGATCACATGAGGATTGAGCTTGATCTGTTGCCTTCGGCTTGCATCGGACATGTTGAACATGGCCGGTCAGTAGGTGGTGTTTGCCACTAGACATAGTGTGCATTGCCGATCCATGGAGACTTCTTCTTCCTTCTCTTTTTTTTGGCTTTTCTATTTTCTATTTTTTGTGTGTTTTTTTTTTTTTAAACCTTAAACTAAATTGCAAAAATATTAAAATTAAAAGAAAATAAATCCTAAAATGAAAACTTACTAGACATGTGTTGCCTCTGAAACAAGGTTTTTTTCTAAGATCTACTTATGCAATGAATGTATGAGAACATGCAAACAGAGACATAAGTAAAGATGATCATGATGGTAAGCAAGGTGTTTCAATACCCTTATGATGTTGTAGCATAAAGGATGTCAATCCATAAAGAGTGATTATGCAAGCAGCCAAGATGTGATCAATGCATTCAAGTTAAGCCAAATATCAAGTTAATTTGTTTCTAACAACCTAATGACAATAATGAAATGCAATGAACTAAGGCAACTTAAGACAATACTAATGCTGAATTAAACTTTAGAAAAAGTGCAATAAACAATATTAAGCAGAATTGACTAATAAGCAGAAGAAAACAAGAACAGAACAATGAATAAACAAAAAAATTAAACTGGAGCTCGACCTAGCACTCGGTCGAGTGCATGGTCGAGTGGGTGGTCGATTTTACAAGCGAATGAACAGAAACAGCGAAAAATAAGGAAAACAAAGCATACAGAAAGCGATTAAACAGTACTTAACATGGAAAACAATAAACAAAGAAAGGTCCTAAGGATGGGTTCATGGGCTGGACTCAAGCTATGATTATCTAAATTGGTCAACAAACCTCAATCAACAATGAGCTATCTCTAGACAATGATCTTCTAATACATGTTAATCCATTCTCATGACAATAACAATCAAGCCAAGATACTTCTTAGACCTAGTTCTCACTAGCTATTACATATCAAAGCAGGCATTAAACAACCAGATCATCAATGTCAAAAACCATAGTAAACATCTAATCTCTTAGCATGCTTCATGATAATCTCTAGAATTAGCCTTATCTAACAACTTAGACATTGTTGTGATGCTAAGAAGCTTAAGATCTATCCTTACCCTCTCAGTATAAGAACAGCATAGAGCATATCTAATATAGAAGAGATATATATACAATCAAGCTTGACCAATCTAAACAACCATAACTATTATCCAGACTAATCCATCCCTAAGATTCTAAGCCACTAATAAGATCTAAAAATCATCTTTTAAGAACACAAACCCAGAAATAAATGAAACTACCATGATTAGAAAGATGAGATAAAGATGAACAATTTTGAAGAAGAAAGCAAACTCAAATTCTTAATACTTAGAAAGTTATAGAACCAACAAGTATCAAAGATCTTGAGAAAATAAGATAAAATATGGCTAATGATGTAAATAAAAAACTAAAAATCCGAAAATAGTAAAAACTAGGTTTTTCTAGCAACAAAATATTATTTTTCCCTAAAAAAGACTTGTGGGCGGTCATAGGGTACATTAGATATATATAGGAAGGAAAGGAAGCCCTTAATCAGCTAGCAGACAAAATAAAGAGGCGGCTCGAAGTGCTCGACCATGTGCTCGGTAGAGCACATGGTCGAGTGGTTGGTCCGTCAAGTAACTCCAATCTTCAATCTGGAATGATATCGGTTCAGTAAAACAAGTATAACTCTTAAACAACAGCTCCGATTGCCTTGAAACCACCGGCATTGGAACATTAACGCAATTTCCTACAACTCTCAGGAAGAATGCTGAAGCTGAATCGCAACGGAAAATCTTCATTCGGATCGATCTTTGACCGTGTGCCTGCTCGAGTGGTATGCTCGAGTGCCTTCTTTTCCCTTCATGATACTTCCAATCCTCTTATTTAGCTCCAGAAATAACAGCAAGTCCTTTCTTACCTTTTTAGAGCTTCATAACACCTAATAATACTCCGAATGTACAAATGTATGCAATGCATGCTTCTAAACATCCTAAGTGCATATTTGTACAAAGGTTCATGACTCAAAACCATCATTGCTTCCTTATCAATTGAAGCCTTGTACTTTTTCAGCATTTTCTCTTTAAGCCGTCCTGGGAATGGCAAAGGTGGCTAATAGGGAGGAGGAATGCACCAAACCGGCTTGCTAGATTTTTGAGCAATGACTCGATCAGGCACTCGACCAGGCACTCTAACAGGCACTCGACCGTGTGCATGGTCGAGTGTATGGTCGAGTGGTGTCCCGAACTCAGTTTTCTTCTCATTATGCACCTCTGGTTGGAGAAAATCCTCCCCATCTTGGTTGTCACTGTCCTCAGGGAGCTTTGAAGGTAGTTCTTTGAGAGAGATAGCTTGGGCAGTGGCAAATTCCTTTAGATTGTTAATTGCTGTCCATGGAGTTGTCTAGAAGAAGAAGATCCACTCTTGCTCTAGGTGAAGCATTCTGCAAGTTAAAGCTTCAATCTTGATATTAAGGACACCATATGTGGAGTCTATCTTGTTGTTCATCTCTGTGAGCTTCTTACTTGTTTCCATATCTCCATTAGCTTGGACTTGTAGGGCTTGCTGAAGCATACTCTTCATCTCTTGATCTAGAGCAGGAGCTTGTTGGGGTTGTTGTGGAGGATTGACTGGGACCATAAAAAGCTCATCTTCACAAACAACATATACTTGCCTCTGTTGGGTTAAAAGTATCTTATCTAGCTTCTCAAGCTTCTCCTTCAAGGCTTGCAATTCTTCTCTATGCCCTTCTTCCGAATCAACACCTCCCCTTAAGCTTTTATCATATTCCTCACTATGATTTCCATTGGACTGAGCAAGGTTCTCCACTAATTCCAAACCTCCAGCCACATCTCTATTCATGACGCTTCCATTGGAGGCTGTGTCTAGGAGCATCCTGATCTTGGGAAGAACACCTCTATACAAAGTACACAACAAATATTCACTGCTGAATCCATGATGTGGGCATTTTCTCTGGTAGCCTTTGAAGCACTCCCATGCTTCACTGAAAGATTCACCATTCTGTTGGAGAAATCCTGAAATTTCATTCCTCAAATGTGCATTCCTTGAGCTAGTGAAGAATTTTGCAAGGAAGACCTTCTTACATTCAACCCAAGAGGTGATTCTTTCAGGATGTAGAGTCTTCTCCCACTGATGGGCTTTATCTCCTAGAGAAAATGGAAACAATCTTAGCTTCAAGGCATCCTCACTAACTCCATTTATATTGGTAAGGCTACAGAGCCTATCAAACTCATCAAGGTGTGCAAGTGGGTCTTCAGTAGGCAGGCCATGAAATCTGCTGCTCTTAACCATTGAGATCAGACTACTCTTGATTGTGAAGCTTGTGTTGTGGATAGGAGGAGGCACTATCCCATATCTCTGAGTATGAGTAGTGGGAGCATCACTATCACCAATCTTCCTTCTCCTTTGAGGTTCATTCTGATCCTGTGGGAGTTCCATTCTCACCTCTTCTTCTTTGTTTTTGAGACTCTGAACAAGTGCTCGACCAGGTGCTCGAACACGCACTCGACCGTTTGCTTTGAGGTACTCGGTCGAGTGCCTTTATGAGTGATACCTGAGAATCATAACAGAACACCAGAAGAACAAACTTAATCTTGAAACATTGAAATCTCGACTGGAACATATAAACACCCTAATGGCAACGGCGCCAATTGAAACAAGGTTTTTTTCTAAGATCTATTTATGCAATGAATGTATGAGAACATGAAAACAGAGACATAAGTAGAGATGATCGTGATGGTAAGCAAGGTGTTTCAATACCCTTATGATGTTGTAGCATAAAGGATGTCAATCCATAAAGAGTGATATGCAAACAGCAAAGATGTGATCAATGTAGTCAAGTTAAGCCAAATATCAAGTTGATTTGTTTCTAACAACCTAATGACAATAATGAAATGCAATGAACTAAGGCAACTTAAGACAATACTAATGCTTAATTAAACTGTAGAAAAAATGCAATAAACAAAATACTAAGTAAAATTGACTAATAAGTAGAAGAAAACAAGAACAGAAAATTGCATAAACAAAAAAATTAAACTGGAGCTCGACCTAGCACTCGGTCAAGGGCATGGTCGAGTGGTTGGTCCGTCAAGTAACTCCAATCTTCGATCTGGAATGATATCGGTTCAGTAAAACAGGTATAACTCTTGAACGACAGCTCCGATTGCCTTGAAACCACCGGCAGTGGAAAATTAACTCAATTCCCTACAACTCTCATGAAGGATGCTGAAGCTGAATCGCAACGGAAAATCTTCATTCGGATCGATCTTTGAGGAGCTCGTTATGAACTCGACCATGTACTCGACCGTGTGCCTGCTCGAGGGGTATGGTCGAGTGCCTTCTTTTCCCTTCATGATAATTCCAATCCTCTTGTTTAGCTCCAGAAATAACAGCAAGTTCTTCCTTATCTTTTTAGAGCTTCATAACACCTAATAATACTCCAAATGCATAAATGTATGCAATGCATGCTTCTAAACATCCTAAGTGCATATTTGTATATAAATGGATATAAAACCTAGGGAATCACTTTTATATGATGCAAAACATGAACTAAACAAGGCCATAAATATGGTAAAATATAGTGACATCAGCCTCCCAAGAAGCGCTCTTGTTTAACGTCGTTGGCTCGACGTTAGCATGATCTTCTAAGCAAGGTGAGGAGAGTCGGTTGTCCTTAGACAAGCTCTCTTGGATCTTTCTCAAATGTAGGCATCAGATGGCTCTCTTGCATAGTCTTCTTCTCTACATCGTCTAGTTGGCGGGTTGAATGGTTTAGCTTCATAAAAAATGTCTCCATTGATGTTGGTAAGAGTCATTCTTCGGTTAGGCCAGTTCATGACGGTTCGAGCTGTGGCTGGAACGCTCCTCCAAAGATAAGTGGTGTAAACCTTCCTTTCTCAGCATTGATAACTTGAAAGTCGGTGGAACATTGCAGATTCCAACTCTCACATGGATGTCATGGACCATTCCCTCGGAAACTGTAAATGAGGAATTGGCGAGTCCTATTCATATGTCCGAAGATGGTAAGTGTCTCAAGCCAATCTTCTTAGCACCATCGGTTGACATGATATTGATACATGAACCGGAATCACGTAATGCATCCTTGAATTCAACTCCATTGATAGAACAAGTGATGAGGAATTGGCCAGGGCTCTCCACTTTGTGTAGTGTGTTGAACGGCCGTGGGTAGTGTAAGGCTTGATCATATAGCTCTTTCATCTCTTTCCTTGACTCACAACTATCAAGAAAGAAACGGTTAATGTGATAAATAGAACAAGCTTCTGCAAAAGTGGTACCTTGGGGAAGTCTCCCAACTGCTCGGTTGAAATCACCTAGATCTCTTAGGCTTATCATGCGTGGGTACCAACGATTGTTCAAGAGGGTGAGACCACGTGGTTCATGTTAAAACTGGGTTCCCTTGAATCGTTCTTCTTCTTCTTCTTCTTCTACTTCGATTCTTCTGTGATCGAATGCCACTCAGAATCAAATCTCCCCTTCTTCAATATCTCGCAAAGGTCGGATTCCTTTGAAGGTTGTGACGGTGTTACAAGCGACTTGGGGTGTTGATTCTTTTTCTCCTTGTTGAGAGGTCTTGTGTGAGTTGAGGTCGAAGGTCTCGGCCTCCATGGAACCTTGTAGCTTGTTCCCCACGAAATCTTCTTGTGGTTCTGTAAAAGAAAATTTTCCTTTTTCTAAAAGGAAACATGAATGTTTTCCTTTTTCATCAAGGGTTTCCTTTTCTCTTCCTTCTTCTTCTCCATCGGTTGGGGTTTCTTCTTTGGTGTGTCTAGCAACACATGGAACTGAGCTCTTAAGATTCTCTTCAAGAGACTCGATTCTCCTTTCAATGGTAACTTGTCTAGCTCCAATGTTAGACTCAAGCAGTGGGACAAGAAGACTAGTGAACTCTTCGGTTAGAGTGCCTCCCAAGGTATCAAATCGATTACCAAACTCTGCTACCTGGGTCTCTATTTTCTTAGCTCTTTCTTTATACTTCTCCATATGGTTGCATAGGTCGAGGGTCTTGTTAAGAATAGCTTCAGAATTATTGCAGCAAGGGCTCTCTAAGGCGTTAGTTCTTAGGTTGTAATCGCTAATCTCCTTAGCGTTTTCTCTTATCTCCTTTGAATGTATATTTTGTTCTTCTTCAAGACAATGGAGCTTCTTTTCCGTGGCTTCAGCATTTTTAGATCTTTTCTCTTCTATTCTTTTAACTTCAACAGCAATGTCATCCATTTTTCCCAAAAGATCAGACTGGACTTTGTCGAGATTCTCATGTAGCATCCTCATCATCTCATCTTGAAAGTCTGCTAACTAACTTATTAGTTTCAGCATGTTTTCTTCTTCAGCTTTTTGTTGTGTAGACACACGAAAATTGTCTTGATAGACTTGGTGTGGAAGTCGGAAAGGGTCTCAGTATGAGTGGTTTGAATTGGCTCCGGCTCTCCTTGGGTAGGGTCTTTGAAAACGTGATGAATGGTGACTTGGGACAGGTTCCCAATCTTCATAAACATCATATGGTTCTGGAGATGTTTGGGTTCTAGGGTTACTTCGGTAGAAAGTTTCTTCTTGGTGTTGAAATTTGCGAAAATTGCGGTTTCCGGGAGCTTCTTCACTAGGGATCCGAAATGTCATGCAACAGTTGAAGTCTTTGAGTTCTTCTTCTCCATCTTCTCTAGCAGATGATAGATCATAAGACTCATCATTCTCTATAGGCAAATCTTCATATTGGTTCTCCTTAGCTTTTTCTTCAAAACAAGCATCTCCTTCATCGGTTGGGTAATCTTTTTCTCTAGTCCACTCCTTGGATTTGTTAGGATCGGTTGGATAGTCATATGAGGTTCCATGATCTTCTTCAACTTCAGCAGGTTGAAAGACTTGATTGTTGATGTTCGATATATGTTTTTTCATCAACTTCATGAGCTTCTCTTCATCAATATCGACATACGTGACTTCTTGATTCATCGAAAAGCATGGCAAATCAAGGTGTGAACCATGCAGCGAGTGAGCTTGCAGACCGGCTGGGTCTCCGTCTGTGGCTCGGTAGTGTGACATGAGCTGTGCGATTGTGAGATTCTTAAAATCTCCTGGGAGAGCGTCGAGGTTCATCCTCAAGGTCTCCTGAAACAATGAAAATAAAAAAGAAAAATTAAAAAGCAAGGTGTCCTAGAAGTTACTCTAGTTCCTAGACTCTTGTAAACAACAATCTCTCCCCGGAAACGGCTCCAAAAAGACTTGATGTGCGTTGTTTTATCACTTCAATCTTTTACCTTAAAACGACCACACAACGGCGACAAACGCACAGCTAATCGGTAGTAGTATTTAAGGATAAATCCCACAGAGAGAGTGTTGTTGTTTAGAGAATCCGTCGGAAGAGATGTAAGGCTAGGACTCAATAAAATGGGGTATTGGTTGTCACAGTCGTAAGTAAGCAAATAAATGTAAATAAAAGCAAATAAATAAATAAAACAAGTGTTGGGCATCAAGGAGAATCACAGTGGATCGATGATCTATTTATCTAGGAAAGTTTAGGATTAGTTTGTTTGTCAAAAACTCGGACTACGAAACACGAATGAACCGTTAACTTATAGATCACAAGCTTACTATCTAAGATCCCTATACTCCGAGACTCAACTTTTGCAGGCAACAACGCATAGATCAAAGCATTTAAAACAAGTTCAAAACTCAAATCTAATGATGAAATTAAAAACTCAAATCTAATGGTAGATCAAAAAGTCCCCGGCAACGGCGCCAAAATTTGATATGTTCAAATTAATCCCTAGAGCTATTCTCTCAAACAAGAGATCAATGTAGTACTTAGGGGTCGAATCCACAGAGACTCAAGATCAAACACAATGGTTTATAGAGTTTTGTTATTATGCTAAACAAGTTAATTTAATTATTGAAAAAGCAATGCAAATATTCAAATAAAAGTGATGTGAATTCAGAAAATCAAAGAGTTAAGCCTAGGGAATTTCTCAGGAAATTACAAATTATGAAATCAAATAAATAAATAGGATTCAAACAATTAAGATCAGATCTAGAACTCTAAACACTTTTGTAAATTAAATCAGTTCTCACTGCAAAATTCTAGGTTAAAACCATAAAATCCAAATCTCTTTGCAAAATTCTAGGTTAAAAATCAGCTTTAAAAATAAGTTTAGATTGTTCACAAAATTACTAAATCAAATCTCTTTGTAAGAAGTAATTTTGCTCATCAAAAGTTTTATCAAGTATATTCAATCTATTTGCATCTTTATTATCCATTTACCATTAGTGAATAATATTAAGACTAATCATGAATTAGAAAGATTAGTTGAATCCTACATAAACAGATCTAATAATTCATAAAAACCCTGATTTTGAACCTTAACCTAACAAACAAGCAATGCAAGGAAGAAGTGAAGCATCTTTCTGAATAATAAGCAATAGAGATTTAAAAGAGTAAAAGGGAGTTCAAGAATTCTTCTCTACAAAGCAGATCTCTCTCTCTCCAAAACTCTCAACACAGGGTGCTGAGGAGGAATAAGAATTGAGTGGAGAATGCCTGAGAAAGCCAGCTCGACCTGCCACTGACCGAGCACAGGTCGAGTTGACCGAGCCGTTGACTATTTTGTCTTTTAGCATTTTTAGGGCTTCCACTCCCCTCCTATATAAAGGTTCGTCGATGCTAAAAGGAGTCAGCTTTTTAGATATTCTCTAAACCTAGTATTTACCCTTTTTGGGATTTATTCTTTTGCTTTTTATTTTCCTAGATCTTAGTACTTGAAAAGACTAAATTCTTCAAGATTGTTAGTTTAATAACTTTCTTAATATTGAGAATTCAAGTTTCATTTCTTTTATCAATATTGTAGATCTTTGTTTTATCTTTCTAATGATGCAAGTTTCAATCTTTTCTGGGTTTATGATTTTGATGTTCATCATGTGTTCTTGTGAGAGTAGCTTAGGATCTTGAGGATGGGTTAGGCTGTGTGAATGAGGTTTGTTTGGCTTGATCAAGCTTGATTGTTGTAGATCTCTTCTAGGGTAGATGTTCTTAATGCTGATCCTATATCTGAGAGGGTAGGATCTGATTTCAAGCATCTTAGCATCACACCAATGTTTAAGAGGCATAGATAAGGCTAGATCTAGAGCTTACCATCTTGCTTGCTAAGAGATTAGAGGTTTTGTTTGGTATGAGACATATTTCTTACTGCCTGCTTGTGTAGATTCTTTACTATGTGAGAGCAAGTCTAGAAATGCATAGGTTTGATTGTTTCTTGACCATGAGAGTGGGAGAAGCTTGTCTTAGATACATATGTCTAGAGATTAGCTCATGTTGTTTGAGATTTGTTGATCAAGTTAGATAGCCTCAATCATTAGTCCAGCCCATGAATCCCTCCTCAAGTCCTTCCTTGTTTATTGATTTTACAGTTTTAATCCTGTTGCTTGATTGTAGTTTGATTCGTCTTTGCATTACTCTGTTTTTATTGCATTGCTCTGTTTGCGTTTAGTCTAGCTCGACCACTCACTCGACCTACACTCGGTCGAGTGCTGGCTCGAGTTCATCCCCAGAACTCTTGTTTATGCTTTGTGATTGTCTTGTTTCATTCTATTTGCATTTCTGTTGCATTTACTTAGCATCTTGTTCATTACTTGTCTTGCATTAGTTCTTTAGCATAGTTTCTATTTCTGTTGGTTGCATCATTACTGTCTTAATCATCCTGTTTCATTTGCATTTAGTTCTTAGTTCATTTAGTTTACCTTCTGCACTTTACATTTTCATCATAGGATTGTTAGTGACAAACATCCTTTACATCTGGCTTAAATTAGATCTTTATGCATATCTTAACTGTTCACAAACACTCAAATTGGATTGACACCTCTTATACTGCAACTGCATAAGGGGAATTGAAACACCTTACCATCCATCCATTCATTGCATACATTCATCATCATTCATCCATCTTTCACCATCCATACAAAAATAGCTTGTTTCAATTTGGCGCCGTTGCCTATTTGAGTGTGTTTTTGTGACAATTAGGATCCATAAACGTCTAAGATTAAGTTCGTTTATCAACTTGTTCACTACTGATCTTGTTTCTTCTTCTGCTTGTTTGTGATTGAGTTTCAGTTACCAGCTCGACCATCAACTCGACCACCACTCGACCGAGTGTGTGCTCGAGCACCTGATCGAGTCAGAAGCCGGATACAAATAGACATCAGTTCCCAGTCGACTCGACCACCCACTCGAGCCTGTGCTCGACCGAGTGCCTGTTCGAGTCAGTCATCATGTTTCACAACAATATGTTCCATTCTGTACCATAGCAACATCAACCAGGATTCCAGGCTCAATGGTGTCACACTCCAGTGTTTCAAACTTCACAAGCCCAAGAACCTGATTTAAGAGCTATGATGCAGCAACTTTTACTTGGGCAAGCAACTGGGCAGATTGAGGTAGCAAAGCAGTTTGCTGAGCTGAACCAAACGTTGAATTCCTATTCTAATGACCTAAAATCCAAGGTCAAGTACATGGAGAGCTCCATTGATTCTACTTCATCTCCTACGCCAAACCAACTTCTTGAAGAACCTATTCCACACCCAATGGAGTTTACAGCTAAAGCTCTTAATCTCTATGAGTATGTTGTCACTGAGGACAGTGAGATTCAAGGTGGGGAGGATTGGTCATTTATTGAAGCCCAGGGTGAAGCTTGTGCACATCAGACTGAATCCGTCAAAGCACTCGACCAAGTGCTCGAGCGTGCACTCGACCGAGTGCAGTATCGAGTGGTCGATCGAGCTGAGGACACAGAAGTTGTTAAGCCTGCTAAGTACATTCCTCCTGCTTACAAACCACCTCTACCATTCCCAGTACGTTTCACGGCACAGAAGCTGAAAGAACTCAGGGAAATTATTGAGAAAAGGAAAGAGTTGGCTTTGCAACAAGAGAAGGAGTTAGCTTTACAAAATCAAGAAGTCATTGAGAAGGAAGAAGTGATGGCTTTGAAGGAAGAGGTTGTGATTGAAAGAAAGGAAGTGATGGCTATTCAACAGGAGGTTGTCATTGAGAAGAAAGAGGAAGTCATTGAGGAGAAGGAGGAAGATAGAGGACCTCCTTTGGAAAAATATGCTCACCATCCTGCACTCAAGGACATGCTTCTTGAATTATCCAAGCAGAAGGCTCAAAACCAAGACATGAAAGATTTGAAAGAGATTGGGAAAGCTGTTATCCCAAGCAAGCTTAAGGATCCAGGCTCATTCAACCTGCCTTGCTCCATCAACTACATGCACTTCAACAAGTGCCTATGTGATTTAGGAGCTTCAGTGAGCCTAATGCCATACTCAGTGGCTGAGAAGTTGGGATATGAATATTTCAAGCCTTGCAATCTCTATATTGGCCTAGCGGATGGATCAAAGAGGGATGTGCTTGGAGTGATTAAAGATTTCCCAGTAAAGATAGGGAAGGCTAGAATCCCAACTGACTTTGTGATCATGAACATGGACCAAGAGCCAGAAGATCCTCTCATCTTGGGAAGACCATTCTTAGCCACAGCTGGAGCTGTAATTGATGTTAAGATGGGAACCATCAAGCTCCACCTTGCTAAAGACTTCACTATGAAGTTTGACATCAATAATACTACTCATCAGCCTACTATTGAAGGTCAGCACTTTATGATAGGGAAAAAGGCTAGTTGTGAAGTTTTTGAGGAAGGAGGGAACCCTAGGATTAAAGGTTCAGCCCAAGCTAAGACTGTCCAAGAACTAAAGGGGTCAGTTCAAGTGCTAGCTGGTTTAGTGAAGGAACTTCAAGCTCAGCTCAACAAGAGGTCTTTGAAGAAGGCAAGACCAAGACTCAAGTTTAAGAAGAAACATGGTTCAAGTGTCAAGGAAGTAGTGATCAAGAAGGAACACCAAGGTTATCAAGTAGAACCAGGGGGGATTTCATCACCTCTTTGGTCTCCAATTCAAGCTTGAAGAGCTAGAAGAAGTCAAGCTTAGTGACTTTAAACAAGCTCACTAGGGAGGAAGTCCCTAAGGTATCATTGTACATATGCTTTATTTTCCTTGTAGTTTTGATATTTTTGTTTTATGTTTGTGTTGGGCAGGCTGTTTAATGAGAGTGTAGATGGGTTTGGAGAGAATTGGACTTGGAAAAATAGATCCGCAGTCCACCTCGACCCCCCCACTCGGACATGCACTCGACCGAGTCACGGTCGATCGCCATCGTCGAGCTGCCCCAATCCCCATCTCCAAGTCACCAACAAGACCCCAGCTACACCTTTGATAGCATGCAGGAGGATGTGGATAGTTTCTTCTCCAATCCTTGAGGTAACACTATCACCTTTACATTGTAAATACCATTGCATTTCATATTGTGTGTTTTGTTTTAAGTCTTGAATCCTCAAACAAATTTCTTTCACACAAGGGACTGTGTGATTTAAGTTTGGGGGAGGGTTTGAGATAGCATTTGACATTGTGTTTTGTTTTCTTATTTCAAATTTTTAGCATCATCATGTTAGTATTTGCATAGCATCTAAGGCATAGAAAAACCTAAAAATTTGAAATTTTTGCAAAAATCTTT
The DNA here is from genome assembly GCA_024034495.1 of Camelina laxa. Taxonomy (NCBI): domain Eukaryota; kingdom Viridiplantae; phylum Streptophyta; class Magnoliopsida; order Brassicales; family Brassicaceae; genus Camelina; species Camelina laxa. Next base: position 8,374,207 of record CM043884.1, read on the forward strand.
ATAAAAAAAAGAGTGTTCATGTAGTTTGCTTTGCATATTCAAGTATTTTGTTTATCATATAGGACTGCTTGCATTAGGGATCTATGATGAGTATTTCCTTGTTAGCTTGCTCATTCACTAGACTAGGATCAATGCCCAAGTTAATAGTACTTTGATGCTAGTTGAGTGGTTAGAAGCATAAGATTGAACCAAGCATTGAATTCCTGCATTGCATTTGGTCTAAATTGAAGCATGTTGTGATTTGATGCCATTTCCTATCTATAAGAACCTAATATTGACTTTCAATTATCAATGTGTGCATTGCTTTAAACTCATGGATACCATATACATATTTGGATCATCTTTCTCCTTTTTACCACTCTTGTTGATCCAAGTAGCTGATTTCCTCATTAAGAATCAGTTTCCCCTACCCTTAACCAACCCTTCTTTCAAGCCATGTTTATTCTTGAGTGTGTGAGGCCTATTTTTGGGATTGAGCTTGGTAGAAAGTGTTAGGTTTGAACTGACAAGAGTAAAGCCTTGTGTAGTTCTAGTTTGCACTTTTCAAACTAGATAGGACTAGGTGGTTCACTTGTTGGGTTTGGGACTTGGCTGTTATGAAAAGAAAAGAAAAAAAAAAAAAAAGAAGAAAGAAAAGGGTAGAGTCTTTAAGAGGAGATTGTTTAAAAGGTCTAGTGAAAGGATGGGAAGCAAAAATTGTTGAAGATGGTTCTAGTTAAAGAAAAGAAAAGAAAGAAAAGAAAAGTCTAGCAAAAAGCTTGTATGTCTTAAGAATAAGAAGAAAAGAGAACCATAGCAAATAAGTAAGAATCCCCCATCCCACTAGAAAGATCAAATAAGAAACCTCTCCTAAGACTTGAAAACCAAAAGAGAAAAGGGTGAAAGAGAAAAGAAGAAGTTAAAGGGTAGCACTAGGATCATTTGGGTTTAGATTGCTAGGATAAACACTTTGGGTACCTTTGGGTAGACAAGGTTTTATTCTTGTATGTGTCTAGGTGTTCTTACCTTTAGCATTCTTCTAAAGCTCAATCCATTTTTATGAGAGAACCTTGATATTGATAAGCCCCACTCTAAAAAGAGACCATCATTGTCTCAAAGCCTTTACCTCCAAGCCAAATGAGTTTAAGCATTGCATAGAATTGATTCATGTTCTTGATTAATGAATGTTAAAGGAAATGGTTGATTTGAATGCATGTGGATATCTAAGGCTCAAATCAGTAAAGGTTGTGATATGCTTGTCTAAAGTCTTTAAGTACAGCTCATTCAACTTGCATCATAGTACTAGTAACTTGGACATTGATTCTAGATGGTCTATTTGCAAGCTTTAGGAGCTGAGATCCCACTTTCAAACCTCACCTACCTTCTTATGTCTTGCTTATTTGCTTGAGGGCAAGCAAAGACTAAGTTTGGGGGTGTTGATGTTCATATATTTTACCCTGTTTTCCTTAGTATATTCACATCTTTTGCATCTTTTGCTATCCATTTTCACCATTATTGCATAGCTTTAGGACTAATCATGCATTAGAGTTTAGTTGCATTGCATTTGCATCTTTTCATGCATAAACAGGTGATTTTGAAGCTTAAGGAGCATGGAAGCAATGCTGAGGAAGAAGTGAAGCAATCATGAAGGGAAAGCAAGAGAGTTAAGGCTGAAATAACAAGGTCCGGAGTCCAACTCGACCGCACACTCGACCAGACACTCGACCGTGTGCTGAGGAGGACTCGACCGAGTGGAGAATGCACGAGAGAAGCCAGCTCGACCTGCCACTCGACCGAGCACAGGTCGAGTTGACCGAGCCGTTGACTATTTTGTCTTTTAGCATTTTTAGGGCTTCCACTCCCCTCCTATATAAAGCCTTGTACCTGCAGCCACAAAAGGAGTCAGCTTTTTAGATATTCTCTAAACCTAGTATTTACCCTTTTGGGATTTATTCTTTTGCTTTTATTTTCCTAGATCTTGTACTTGAAAAAGACTAAATTCTTCAATATTGTTAGTTTAATAACTTTCTTAATATTGAGAATTCAAGTTTCATTTCTTTTTCAATATTGTAGATCTTTGTTTTATCTTTCTAATGATGCAAGTTTCAATCTTTTCTGGTTTATGATTTTGATGTTCATCATGTGTTCTTGTGAGTAGTAGCTTAGGATCTTGAGGATGGGTTAGGCTGGGCTGTGAATGAGGTTTGTTTGGCTTGATCAAGCTTGATTGTTGTAGATCTCTTCTAGGGTAGATGTTCTTAATGCTGATCCTATATCTGAGAGGGTAGGATCTGATTTCAAGCATCTTAGCATCACACCAATGTTTAAGAGGCATAGATAAGGCTAGATCTAGAGCTTACCATCTTGCTTGCTAAGAGATTAGAGGTTTTGTTTGGTATGAGACATATTTCTTACTGCCTGCTTGTGTAGATTCTTTACAATGTGAGAGCAAGTCTAGAAATGCATAGGTTTGATTGTTTCTTGACCATGAGAGTGGGAGAAACTTGTCTTAGATACATATGTCTAGAGATTAGCTCATGTGTTTGAGATTTGTTGATCAAGTTAGATAGCCTCAATCATTAGTCCAGCCCATGAATCCCTCCTCAAGTCCTTCCTTGTTTATTGATTTTACAGTCTTAATCCTGTTGCTTGATTGTAGTTTGATTCGTCTTTGCATTACTCTGTTTTTATTGCATTGCTCTGTTTCTGCGTTTAGTCTAGCTCGACCACTCACTCGACCTACACTCGGTCGAGTGCTTGCTCGAGTTCATCCCCAGAACTCTTGTTTATGCTTTGTGATTGTCTTGTTTCATTCTATTTGCATTTCGTTGCATTTACTTAGCATCTTGTTCATTACTTGTCTTGCATTAGTTCTTTAGCATAGTTTCTATTTTTGCTGGTTGCATCATTACTGTCTTAATCATCCTGTTTCATTTGCATTTAGTTCTTAGTTCATTTAGTTTACCTTCTGCACTTTACATTTTCATCATAGGATTGTTAGTGACAAACATCCTTTACATCTGGCTTAAATTAGATCTTTATGCATATCTTAACTGTTCACAGACACTCAAATTGGATTGACACCTCTTATACTGCAACTGCATAAGGGGAATTGAAACACCTTACCATCCATCCATTCATTGCATACATTCATCATCATTGATCCATCTTTCACCATCCATACAAAAATAGCTTGTTTCAATCTCTTTGTAAGAAGTAATTTTGCTCATCAAAAGGTTTTATCAAGAAAATCAATTATATTATCATATCAATTTATTTTCCTAGGTTATTAATTCTAGGTGATCAGTCAAGAATTAATATTAAGAACAACCTATGATGAAGATCTAGAAAGATAATGAATCCTACATAAACAGATCTAATAATTCATAAAAACCCTATGAAAAACCTTGAACCTAACAAACAAACTACTCAGACATATTCAACAAAGCACAAAACATCTTTCTGAATAATAAGCAATAGAGATTTAAAAGAGTAAAAGGGAATTCAAGAATTCTTCTCTACAAAGCAGATCTCTCTCTCTCCAAAACTCTCAAAATCTCACAGGGTTGCAGAAAAATAATAAGAATTGCCAGAAAACAACTTCCTGGTTTGTAAAACCTAAAAATACTATTTATAAATCCTAAAACACGTCAGGGACTTGTGTTGCAAATATGGAAAACTTCGGGCAACTTTGTAAAACTTCCAAATTTGTGATTCTTCATCGGCTGAACATGGTGTCGATCGATGCTAAAGCAGTGTCGATCGACTCTCCCTCTCTGTTCTGACTCCAATCTCGTTTTTTCTGAATTGATGCTCCAAAAAGATCCAAATTGCTCTTTTCATGCCAAAATCCTAGAAAACCTGTAAAGACTCAAAAACATCCTAGAAAATACATCAAAAGACTCTAAAAGACTTCTTATATCATGGTTAAAAACCATAAAAACCATTATATATCATTTATCAAAAAATCGGACTACGAAACACGAATGACCGTTAACTTATAGATCACAAGCTAACCGTCTAAGATCCCTATACTCTGAGACTCAACTTTCGCAGGCAACGACGCATAGATAAAAGCATTTAAAATAGGTTCAATTCTAATCCATGAATTTCCATAGGTAAGTGGTATGTGCTTCCTATCACACCTCACACATCTAAGCTAGGTCAAGCACACAAGCAAGTTTTTGGCGATGCACACACACTTTAGATCATAGTTAGTTCATGAGGCTAACTTAAAGCATTAAGCAAAGACTTAGAATTAAAGCATAGAATAAACAGAATTTAAATCTAACAAACCCTAAAAATTGCCACCTAAACTAAGATCATCTCCCCCTTTGATTATCCCTTTAAACCCAACTAGAAAACTACTCTAGCATGTTTAAGGGAATCATCAAATCATGGTTTAAACAATTTATAAACATAAAAGAATAAATAGTAAGAATAAGGTTCAGAGATTACTTATTAGAATCAAGTACAAGATGTAAAGACTTCTCCTTAAGAAAACTAGTGTATCAAATGAACAAGAGAAAGAGAAAGAGTTTGGTGGATCTCAAAGCTTCAAAGAGAGGGATGAGGGAGACGTCTGGACTTCGGCTGCTCCTCTGGTCGTGTCTCTTGGCTGCTCCAATGATTGCACACTCTAAACCCTAGGTTTAGAAGAGTATTTATAGGGTTCTGTCAAGGTTTAGGGTTTTGTAAGGGTAGAAATGTCTTCTTTAGATAAGTGCATGGAAAGGGCGGCGTAGGAAGCTTCTAGAACGGTGGAGAAGACTTAAACTGGGCCGCCGTGGTGGTCGGTGGTCAGGCCTTCAAATAAAAGCCCATGGGTTTGATGGTTCTTTTTAGGTCGGTTTAAGGTACGTCTCGGTAAATCGGGCATAAATTCCGGATGGTGGGATGGATTGACTTGATTCCACTTCGAGGAGAAAGATGACTCTCTCAGCTTTCCATAAACACCAAGTACGTCGAAATGTGAGTTCTGGAAGTTCTTCAAATGTTGCCCGTACTGTAAAGCTCTGAAACTTTCTTAAAACGTATTTTCCTTGGTTTTTGGTCCTTTTTGCTATAAAACCTGTAAAACCTTCTTGAAACCTAAAATACTTGATAATAGACATTATAGCCTTGAAATCATATCAAACTCATCCTAAATGCATACTAAAATTATAGCTAAAATGGGTAAAATAATGATGTTATCAATCAACATACAGAGCTTTAAGCTGATAAATTGGAGACTAAAGAGACTACAAAGCTTGATGAGGAAATTTTGGATGGTGAGTGTTTAGTCTCTTTATTTGATGACCTCAAAGGAGATTCCAGAGAAGGGAATTTGGGTCAAGCAACTAAAGTTGTTGACAAGAAGAAGAGGAAGAAGAAACAAACCCACCCTCCCACCATTGTTTTATCTCCTATTACTTTGTGTTTGCATCCGTTGAGGTATTTGTTGATGGAGCAATAGAGTACAAAGTGAAGCACAAAGGTCCTTCTTCACCATTTGCAAGTGTCAAAGCCAGGCTAGATCCCAAGTATCAATATGACAAAGATAAGCTTCATGACCTTCTCTCAAGTGTCCTAACTATCAACCTCCACTCCCCTTCCACCAATTCAACAGGATCTCAAGGGAGCACCAAAGCTCCTCCTATCACTCCATTCCCTAAGGTTCACAACTAGGGCCAAGGTATGGTCCTAACTTTCCATTGTATATACCATTTGTCTCTTGTTTTCTTTATTTTTTATTAGTCTTTCTCTTGAACTTTTCTCACACTGAGACGGTGTGAATTAAGTTTGGGGGAGGGACTACCCATCTTACATTTGTGTTTTTTTTGGATTTTCAATTTTTAGTGTCATGCATTTGTTTAATAGCTATATTTTGAGAAAAATCAAAAAAAAATTTGAAAAATTTTAAAACCAAAAAAAAAAAAAAAATGCATGTAGCTTTGCATATTTATTCTTGTGTTTAGGATTGAGTCTAGAAGCGTATAGTATGCGTTTGCATTTAGGGATAATGATGAAGTTGCCTTATAAAAGTAGAGTCTTAAGATTGAACCCACAGCTCTCATTTATAGTTCATTTGTGCTTGTTTAATCTTTCGGAAAAAAATGAAGAGTCTAAGCTTAAAGCATTGTGTCACTTGAAAGCATTTTCTTCTAGTGTAAAGCTTGCATGATCATTGCTGCATCTCTATATTATTTGGACTTTAATTTGATCTTTAAATTATCTTGCATATGGACTGTGAATGCTACCTCATAGAACTTTCATTTGGGTTAACAATCTCTATTTGCCACTCTATTTTGTTTAACCCAATCTCTTGCCATACCTTTGAACCCATCCTTTTCTTTCAAGCCTTTTGTTGATTTTGTTGAGTGAGGCCTCTTTGTTGATAATGCTATTAGGTTGTGAAACCTTGAGATTATTGAGAATGCTATTAGGTTTGGAATCTTTAGAACTAGCTTATAGGACTGGTTTTGAAAGAAATAGGTGGTTAGAATTTTGATTTGGGTATAGGTTCGGAAACAAGCGAGACTAAGGGGGGAAAAAGAAAGAATTACTTGGTCCAAAAAAAAGAAAAGAATTATCTCTAAGGTTAAGTTTGGTTAAAAGCTCTAAGTCTGTTAAGAAGAAAAAAAGAAAGAAAAGTCTAGCTGATGTTTCCTAGAAAAGTTTCATAAAAAAAAAAAGAGAATGCTAAAGCATAGTTTAATAAGAATGAGAGTGCATCAAAAGAAGTTCAATGAAGTAAAAAAAAAAAAAGAGTTTATGTTTAAAGTGAAGCGTTAGATATTCAAAAGTTTAAGACCATAAGTAAAGAAGAGAAGGGGTTTAAGTTGAATCAAGTTGAGTTTTTGGGTATTAAAGAAAAGAAGGATGAGAAAAAGGGTAGAAAAGCTTCTAAGTGGGTAGAACATCAAAAGCTAAGCTTTGTATGCCCAAATTATTCTCAGTCTTAGATAGGTTTCACAACTGTCTAGCATTCCCCTTTGTCTCAGAGTAAACCACCCAAAAGCACTGATGTTCATATATTTTACCCTGTTTTCCCTTAGTATATTCACATCCTTTGCATCTTTTGCTATCCATTTTCACCATTATTTCATAGCTTTAGGACTAATCATGCATTAGAGTTTAGTTGCATTGCATTTGCATCTTTTCATGCATAAACAAGTGATTTTGGAGCTTAAGGAGCATGGAAGCAATGCTGAGGAAGAAGTGAAGCAATCATGAAGGGAAAGCAAGAGAGTTAAGGCTGAAATAACAAGGTCCGGAGTCCAACTCGACCGCACACTCGACCAGACACTCGACCGTGTGCTGAGGATGACTCGACCGAGTGGAGAACGCACGAGAGAAGCAAGCTCGACCTGCCACTCGACCGAGCATAGGTCGAGTTGACCGAGCCGTTGACTATTTTGTCTTTTAGTATTTTTAGGGCTTCCACTCCCCTCCTATATAAAGCCTTGTACCTGCAGCCACAAAAGGGCAGCTTTTTAGATATTCTCTAAACATAGTATTTTACCCTCTTGGGAATTATTGTTTTTGCATTTTTATTTTTCTTAGATCTTGTACTTGAAAAAGACTAAATTCTTCAATATTGTTGGTTTCATAACTTTCTTAATATTGAGAATTCGAGTTTCATTTCTTTTTCAATATTGAAGATCTCTGTTTTATCTTTCTGGTGATGCAAGTTTCATTATTTTCTGGGTTTTTGACTTTGTTCACCATGTGTTCTTGTGAGTAGTTTGCTTAGGATCTTGAGGATGGGTTAGGCTGGGTTGATCTTGTGGTTTGTTTGATTTGGTCAAGCTTGATTGTTGTAGATCTCTTCTAGGCTAGATGATCTTAATGCTGATCCTATATCTGAGAAGGTAGGGTTTGATTTCAAGCATCTTAGCATCACACCAATGTCTAAGGAGCATAGATAAGGCTAGATCTAGAGCTTACCATTAGGCTTGCTAACAGATTAGAGGTCTTGTTTGGTTTGAGATGTATTGGTTAATGCCTGCTTGTGTAGATTCTTTACTATGTGAGGGCAAGTCTCCATGAGAGTGGATTAAACATGTCTTAGAATAGTATGTCTAGAGATTAACTCAAAGTTTGTTTGAGGTTTGTTGACCAAGTTAAATAACCACAATGATTAGTTCAGCCCATGAATCCCTCCTCAGGACCTTCTTTGTTTATTGATATCTTAGTCTTAATCCTGTTGCTTGATTGTTGTTTGATTCGTTTTTGCATTGCTCTGTTTTTATTGTGTTGCTCTGTTTTCACGTTTAGTCTAGCTCGACCATGTACTCGACCTACACTCGGTCGAGTGCTTGCTCGAGTTCTTCCCTAGAGCTTGTGTTTATGATTTGTGATTGTCCTGTTTCATTCCTGTTTCATTTCTGCTGCATTCATTTAGTTTTCTGTTCATTGCTTGTCTTGCATAGGTTTATTTCTTGCATTATAGTAGTTTTTATTTCTGTTTTAGCTTCATTACTGTTACAATCATTCTGTTCATTTACATTCAGCATCTAGTTCTTGTAGTTTTATTTTCTGCACTTTGCATTTTAATCATAGGATTGTTAGTGACAAACATCCTTTACATCTGGCTTAAATTAGATCTTTATGCACATCTTGACTGTTCACAAACACTCAGATTGGATTGACACCTCTTATACTGCAACTGCATAAGGGGAATTGAAACACCTTACCATCCATCCATTCATTGCATACATTCATCATCATTCACATTCACCACCATCAAAACCTTGTTTCAATTTGGCGCCGTTGCCTATTTGAGTGTGTTTTTGTGACAATTAGGATCCATAAAAGTCTAAGATTAAGTTCGTTTATCCACTTGTTCACTACTGATCTTGTTTCTTCTTCTGCTTGTCTGTGCTTGAGTTTCAGGTACCAGCTCGACCATCCACTCGACCACCACTCGACCGAGTGTGTGCTCGAGCACCTGATCGAGTCAGAAGCCGGATACAAATAGACATCAGTTCCCAGTCGACTCGACCACCCACTCGAGCCTGTGCTCGACCGAGTGCCTGTCCGAGTCTGTACTCGACTCTGTTGATGCAAACAAGGTCCAAGGGTCCTCACAATCTTCAGAGACTCCTTGATCACATCAACAAACCACCAAGGGACCTGAGACAGCAGAAAACAAGGATCTATCAGGAACAAGAACAACAAGTGCTAATGGAGCAACAAGATCAACAAGCTCCAAGAGCAAGAAACATTGGTGCTGGAGATGCACCAAACACACATAACCAGAGAGCTGGTATTGTGCCTCCTACTGTTGCCAACAACAACTTTGAGATCAAAAGTGGATTGATCTCAATGATTCAAGCCAACAAGTTCCATGGGTTGCCAATGGAAGATCCCCTGGACCACCTTGATGAATTTGATAGGATATGTGGTCTCACTAAGATCAATGGATTCAAGTTAAGGCTATTCCCCTTCTCACTTGGAGATAAGGCTCACCATTGGGAGAAGACTCTTCCTACTGGAGCAATAACCACATGGGATGCTTGCAAAAAAGCTTTCTTGGCCAAATTCTTTTCCAATGCTAGAACTGCTAGATTGAGAAATGAAATTTCTGGGTTTGCTCAAAGGAATAATGAGAGTTTTTGTGAAGCTTGGGAAAGGTTTAAAGGATTCCAGACTCAGTGTCCTCACCATGGCTTCAGCAATGAGTCCCTTTTAAGTACTTTGTATAGAGGAGTGCTTCCCAAGATCAGAATGCTTCTTGACACAGCCTCAAATGGAAACTTCCTCAACAAAAATGTTGAAGAAGGCTGGGAGTTGGTTGAAAATCTTGCTCAGTCAGATGGCAACTACAATGAGGACTATGACAGAACACTAAGGTCCACCTCCATTGATCAAGAGGAGAAGTACAAGAAGGACTTGAAGATGGTCAATGAGAAGCTTGACAGGATCCTCCTTAGCCAACAAAAATCTATTCACTTCATTGGTGAGGAAGAGGTTCCAGTTCAAGAAGGGGAGAATGAATTTGCTGAGTTGTGCTACATGCAAAACCAGGGAGGATTTAAGGGCTACAACCAAGGAGGTTTCAAGAACAACAATCTATCTTATAGGAGTACCAATGTAGCTAATCCACAAGACAAAGTCTACCCACCTCAACAGCCTCAACAGCAACAAACCTACATCCCCAAACAACAACATCAAGTGTTCCAGCCTCAGTTGTGTCCCCCACCAGGGTTTCAGACTAACCAAGGCCAGGAACAAGACTTAAGAGCCATCATGCAACAATTGTTGATTGGGCAAGCCAATGGAAAGATTGAGGAAGCCAAACAGTTTGCTGAGTTGAATCAAAGACTCACATCACAGTACAATGATCTAAATATGAAGTTTGAGGGTCTTAACTCAAGAGTGAAGTATATGGAGAGTAACATTGCCTCTACTTCAGCTCCTAAACCCAACCAACTCCCTGGAAAAGCTGTTCAAAATCCAAGAGAGTTCACAGCCAAGGCCATTCAAGTTCATGAGGAAGAAGTCACTGAGGACAGTGAAGTCCAAGTTTGGGGGAATTTATCAGTTACTGAAGCCCCAAGTGACGTTTCTGCAAAGCAACTGGAGTTCGACATTGCACTCGACCAGGTACTCGAACAGCCACTCGACCGTGTGCATGCTCGAGTGGTCGATCGAGCTGGAGACTCCGAAGCTGTCAAACCTGCTAAGTACATTCCTTCTGCTTACAAGCCTCCACTACTATTCCCAGGCGTTTCAAAGCACAGAGGATTAAGGAACTAAGGGAGATCATTGAGAAAAAGAAATGTTGGCTAAGCAACAAGAGGATGAGAGGGTTTTGAAGGAAGAAGCTGTGGTTGAGAAACAAGAGGAAGTGTTGGCTATACAAGAGGTCATCATTGCTTACCAAGAAGAGGAGAGAGGACCTGCCTTGGAACAGTTTGAACCATATCCTCTCTATAAGGACTTTTTGCTTGACTTGTCAAAGCAAAAGGCTCAAGCTCAAGATGAAAAGGATCTTGAAGACCTTGGAGGAGTTATCATCCCAATCAAGCTTAAGGATCCAGGTCCCTTCTATTTACCATGCACATTCAGTTACCTCCACTACAACCAATGCCTATGTGACCTAGGGGCTTCAATTAGTGTCATGCCCTACTCCATTGCACAAAAGCTTGGGAGGACAGATTTCAAACTCACAAACCTCCATGTATGCCTAGCTGATGGGTCAAACAGAGAGGTAGTTGGTAAGTTGGAGAATGTCCCTGTCAAGATAGGGAAGGCAAGGGTTCATACAGATTTTGTGGTTCTGGAGATGGATAAGGAACCTGAAGATCCAATCATTCTTGGGAGGCCATTCTTAGCCACTGTTGGAGCAATCATTGATGTCAAGGAAGGTCTTGTGACCTTGAACATTGCTGAGGATATAGTTATGAGGTTCAACATCTTTAACCCAACCAACCTCCCTACAATTGATGATCAGCCTTTTACTATCAAGGATAAAGGTGGTCAAGAAGGCTTAAGTGATAAGGCAACTCCAAAGGCTGAGCACTCTCTTCAAGAAGAGTCTGTGGAAAAGCTTAAGAGGTCAGTTCAAGAGTTGACTAGTATGGTTGAGGATCTCAAAGTTAAGCTGAACAAGAGGTCTTGGAGGAAAGCAAGACCAAGGCTCAAAATCAAGAAGAAGTATGGTTTGTGTGTTAAGGGTGAGGTTATCAAGGATCAACTTCACAGTGACGAAGAGGTTCCAGGGAGGATTTCATCACCTCCTTGGTATCTAGACCAAGTCTAAGAAGGAAACCGAAGTCAAGCTCAGTGACTCTAAACAAGCTCACTAGGGAGGAAGTCCCTAAGGTATCCTTTGTAAATATAGTTTATTTTCCTTGTAATTTTGATGTGTTTTCTTTTATGTTTGTGTTGGACAGGCCTTTAGTGAGAATGTAGTTGGGTAAGGAGAGATTTGGACTTGGAGAAGGAGACTCGCAAGCCCACTCGACCAGCCCACGAGAGGTACTCGACCGAGTTGGAAAGGAACTAAGGCCCATTTGATCTTCGAATCGCTAGAACGATCGAGTGGAGGGAAGAACAAGAAGAAAATTTTGAATTTTCAAACTTTGGTCAAGGGAGCCCGACCGTGTACAGTCAAGTGTGGGGTCGAGTGGCAGCAAAAAGCAGGTCAAAGATTCCCAATTCGAATTTGAATGGTATGGATGCTACACCCTTGTCTCCTTGTCCCCTTAGCTTCTTTATATAGAGCTTGCACGCGATTATACCTCTCACACTCTCTCATTTGCTTAAAACAACTAAATTCAAGTTTTAAAATCTCTCCCAAGTTCATCTTTTGCTCAAGCTTTGTTCTTTCAAGTTTTTGGGTCACTAACCTATTAACTTTGAGCTTTGAGTCTATTCCTTTCAGTTCTATTTGAAAATGTCTTCAAAGATCATCAGGAAGTCTCAACAAATCGCTGCAAGCTCCATGGAACGTCGTGATGCTGGCCTTGAATCAAGAAGAGAAGCTTGAAAATCAACTCGACGCCCTACTCGATCATGCACTCGACCGAGTGGTGGCTTGAGCAGCCGGTCGAGCCAGGTGCCGTGTCCAAGGAGAGAGTCAGTTGAGGAAGATCCCGAGAGGACTGAAAGTGACGAGGAAAGAGAGCCAACTCTCAATGAGTTCATGAGGAGACACAAGGCCAAAGGGAAGAGGCCAACAGTTGAGGTTGAGCAAGAGGAGAGTGAAAATGAGAGTGAGGAAGAAAGTGAAGAAGAAGAGTTAATGGATGATGGGGAAGCAGAATCTTGTGGGTTGTCAAAGAGGCAGCTTTATGATGCTTTTATGAGAATGGAGTTCTTGGGGACTAGATATCCTCACAAGGAAACCATGGAGAAGCTTGCCATTGATGAAGATGTGGAGTTTCTTTTTGAGAAAAGTAACTTAACCAAGTTCATGGGGCTTTGCATGGAGGGCTACAAGGAGGAAAGTTGTGAGTTTCTAGCCACTGTCAAGCTGCATACATATGCAAGGAAAGATCCTGAGGTTGGAGCTGGTCACATCACCTTCACAATCAAGGGGAAGAGGCATGAGCTTTCAATGAAAAAGATAGCCAATGTGTTTGGTTTTGAAGTTGGGAGCCATAGGAGCTTGATGATACCAAGAGAGGAGCTCTATTCAGTTTGGGAAACCATTGGGGACAACAAACTCTACTCATCCTCCAATTCCAAGAGCTCAAGGATAAGGAGCCCAGTCCTAAGGTACTTCCACAAAGCTCTTGCAAACACCTTCTTTGCAAGGAAGGAAACTGGGAATATCAATGAGGGAGAGCTTAAGATGATTGACATGGCTCTCAATGGGATCATCCTCAAGGCAAGAGATGGAACCATCATCCTTGGGAGCACTGTAGAGACTGATCTTGCAATGGTGCTCATTGACCACATGGTTTACTTGAGAAGTTGGGTAGGAAAGTTGGAGAACAAAGGCTCAAGAGGAGCACTAACCATTGGAGGCATCATTACTCCAATTCTACAAGCTGCCAAGGTTCCACTTAGAGGAGAGAGGGTCTCACCAAGATGGATTGACTCAAGCTACCTCACCTCTACTCTCATCCTAGCTAAGGAGATGCATCAAGGAAATCACATCTTCAACTTTGAGCTTCCAACACTTGGGAAAAAGCAATTGATCTTGCCTAACCAAGAGCTCACCACCATTCAAGAAGGGGCCAACATTGACTTTTGGCCAGCTGAGGAGCACTTGTTTGATGGAGTAGTTCAACCTAGAGTTGAGGAAGCTGGGAATGCACAAGTGGCTGATGGGGAGGAGCAATTTTACTTTGAGGATTATGAGCCCAACCCAAGGGATAGTAGAGGAGTGAGGGAGAATAGCAAGAGGTTGACACTTTTGCAAAAGTGGAACAAGTGGCAAGGGAAGAGGTTTGATAAGCTGAAGAAGAAGGTGACCAACATGGCTAAGTCTATCAAGGGCTTAAAGAAGGAGATTGCTGAGTTGAAGAGTGGGAATTCTTCACCTACACCATCAAGCCCTTTGAGGAGAAGTAGCTCAACTAGAGCACTTTCAAGAGTTGCGAACCCTGTGGAACCAGCTAGGGCTTCAATGTATGAGCCAAATCAGAGGAAGAGGAGCTCAAGTACCCGAGAACAGCAGCTTTCGAGGCACTCGACCGGGTCACTCCAGCGCCCACTCGACCGAGCACAACCGACGTACTCGAACGAGTTCCAGCCCAGACAACCATATGGCTTCCCACCTCCAGCTGCTTATCCAGGTTACCCTCCCATCCCACCCCAATACTTCATGGATCTAGCACTCTACCAGCAGTTCTCCCAGCAGCAAGGACAGAATTTTGGCATCCGCAGTCCAGCTCGACACCCCCACTCGGACATGCACTCGACCGAGTCACGGTCGATCGCCATCGTCGAGCTGCCCCAATCTCCATCTCCAAGTCACCAACAAGACCCCAACTACACCTTTGACAGCATGCAAGAGGATGTGGACAACTTCTTCTCCAATCCTTAAGGTACCACTATCACCTTCACTTGTAAATATCATTGCATTTCATATTTGTGTTTTTTTTTAGTCTTGAATCCTCATTCAAATTTCTTTCACACAGGGACTGTGTGATTTAAGTTTGGGAAGGGTTTGAGATAGCATTTGACATTGTGTTTTGTGATCTTATTTCAAATTTTTAGCATCCTCATATTAGTATTTGCATAAGCATCTAAGGCATAGAAAACCCATAAAAATTTGAAAATTTTTGAAAAAATCTTTATAAAAAAAAAGAGTGTTCATGTAGTTTGCATTGCATATTAGAATCTTGTTTAGCATGTTTCATGTAGGATTGTATAATATTTGCATTAGGGATCTATGATGAGTATTTCCTTGTTAGCTTGCTCATTCACTAGACTAGGATCAATGCCCAAGTTAATAGTACTTTGATGCTAGTTGAGTGGTTAGAAGCATAAGATTGAACCAAGCCTTGAATTCCTGCATTGTATTTGGTCTAAATTGAAGCATGTTGTGATTTGACACCATTTCCTATCTATAAGAACCTAATATTGACTTTCAATTATCAATGTGTGCATTGCTTTAAACTCATGGATACCATATACATATTTGGATCATCTTTCTCCTTTTTACCACTCTTGTTGATCCAAGTAGCTGATTTCCTCAATAAGAATCAGTTTCCCTACCCTTAACCAACCCTTCTTTCAAGCCATGTTTATTCTTGTGTGTGTGAGGCCTATTTTGGGATTGAGCTTGGTAGAAAGTGTTAGGTTTGAACTGACAAGAGTAAAGCCTTGTGTAGTTCTAGTTTGCACTTTTCAAACTAGATAGGACTAGGTGGTTCACTTGTTGGGTTTGGGACTTGGCTGTTATGAAAAGAAAAAAAAGAGAGAAAAGAAAGAAAAAGGGTAGAGTCTTTAAAAGGATATTGTGTTTAAGCAAGGTCTAGTGAAAGGATGGGAAGCAAAAATTGTTGAAGATGGTTCTAGTTAAAGAAAAGAAAAGAAAGAAAAGAAAAGTCTAGCAAAAAGCTTGTATGTCTTAAGAATAAGAAGAAAAGAGAACCATAGCAAATAAGTAAGAATCCCCCATCCCACTAGAAAGATCAAATAAGAAACCTCTCCTAAGACTTGAAAACCAAAAGAGAAAAGGGTGAAAGAGAAAAGAAGAAGTTAAAGGGTAGCACTAGGATCATTTGGGTTTAGATTGCTAGGATAAACACTTTGGGTGCCTTTGGGTAGACAAGGTTTTATTCTTGTATGTGTCTAGGTGTTCTTACCTTTAGCATTCTTCTAAAGCTCAATCCATTTTTATGAGAGAACCTTGATATTGATAAGCCCCACTCTAAAAAGAGACCATCATTGTCTCAAAGCCTTTACCTCCAAGCCAAATGAGTTTAAGCATTGCATAGAATTGATTCATGTTCTTGATTAATGAATGTTAAAGGAAATGGTTGATTTGAATGCATGTGGATATCTAAGGCTCAAATCAGTAAAGGTTGTGATATGCTTGTCTAAAGTCTTTAAGTACAGCTCATTCAACTTGCATCATAGTACTAGTAACTTGGACATTGATTCTAGATGGTCTATTTGCAAGCTTTAGGAGCTGAGATCCCACTTTCAAACCTCACCTACCTTCTTATGTCTTGCTTATTTGCTTGAGGGCAAGCAAAGACTAAGTTTGGGGGTGTTGATGTTCATATATTTTACCCTGTTTTCCCTTAGTATATTCACATCTTTTGCATCTTTTGCTATCCATTTTCACCATTATTGCATAGCTTTAGGACTAATCATGCATTAGAGTTTAGTTGCATTGCATTTGCATCTTTTCATGCATAAACAGGTGATTTTGGAGCTTAAGGAGCATGGAAGCAATGCTGAGGAAGAAGTGAAGCAATCATGAAGGGAAAGCAAGAGAGTTAAGGCTGAAATAACAAGGTCCGGAGTCCAACTCGACCGCACACTCGACCAGACACTCGACCGTGTGCTGAGGAGGACTCGACCGAGTGGAGAACGCACGAGAGAAGCCAGCTCGACCTGCCACTCGACCGAGCACAGGTCGAGTTGACCGAGCCGTTGACTATTTTGTCTTTTAGTATTTTTAGGGCTTCCACTCCCCTCCTATATAAAGCCTTGTACCTGCAGCCACAAAAGGGCAGCTTTTTAGATATTCTCTAAACCTAGTATTTTACCTTTTTGGGAATTATTCTTTTTGCATTTTTATTTTTCTTAGATCTTGTACTTGAAAAAGACTAAATTCTTCAATATTGTTGGTTTCATAACTTTCTTAATATTGAGAATTCGAGTTTCATTTCTTTTTCAATATTGAAGATCTCTGTTTTATCTTTCTAGTGATGCAAGTTTCATTATTTTTTGGGTTTTTGACTTTGTTCACCATGTGTTCTTGTGAGTAGTTTGCTTAGGATCTTGAGGATGGGTTAGGCTGGGTTGATCTTGTGGTTTGCTTGATTTGGTCAAACTTGATTGTTGTAGATCTCTTCTAGGCTAGATGATCTTAATGCTGATCCTATATCTGAGAAGGTAGGGTTTGATTTCAAGCATCTTAGCATCACACCAATGTCTAAGGAGCATAGATAAGGCTAGATCTAGAGCTTACCATTAGGCTTGCTAAGAGATTAGAGGTCTTGTTTGGTTTGAGATGTATTGCTTAATGCCTGCTTGTGTAGATTCTTTACTATGTGAGAGCAAGTCTAGAAATGCATAGGTTTGATTGTTTCTTGCCATGAGAGTGGATTAAACATGTCTTAGAATAGTATGTCTAGAGATTAGCTCAAAGTTTGTTTGAGGTTTGTTGACCAAGTTAAATAACCACAATGATTAGTTCAGCCCATGAATCCCTCCTCAGGACCTTCTTTGTTTATTGATATCTTAGTCTTAATCCTGTTGCTTGATTGTTGTTTGATTCGTTTTTGCATTGCTCTGTTTTTATTTTGTTGCTCTGTTTTCACGTTTAGTCCAGCTCGACCCTGTACTCGACCTACACTCGGTCGAGTGCTTGCTCGAGTTCTTCCCTAGAGCTTGTGTTTATGATTTGTGATTGTCCAGTTTCATTCCTGTTTCATTTCTGCTGCATTCATTTAGTTTTCTGTTCATTGCTTGTCTTGCATAGGTTTATTTCTTGCATTATAGTAGTTTCTATTTCTTTTTTAGCTTCATTACTGTTACAATCATTCTGTTCATTTACATTCAGCATCTAGTTCTTGTACTGCACTTTGCATTTTAATCATAGGATTGTTAGTGACAAACATCCTTTACATCTGGCTTAAATTAGATCTTTATGCACATCTTGACTGTCACAAACACTCAGATTGGATTGACACCTCTTATACTGCAACTGCATAACGGGAATTGAAACACCTTACCATCCATCCATTCATTGCATACATTCATCTACATTCACATTCACCACCATCAAAACCTTGTTTCAAGCACCATTGCCAACAACTTTATAAAAAGCATTTCCCTTAAACCAATTGAGTTTAATTTATTTTTTATTGCAAGATCACACCAAACTCTTTAATGCATGTGAAAGAGATGTTCAAAAGGATTGCAAATCTTTACCAATAGATAGAAGGTGAACTAGAGTGGTGCATTGTGATAAGCATAGAAAAATATTTGTAAGAACTTTAATTGATCTTAGCACCATTGAATTACATTTAAGGACTGTGGTTTGAATGCATTGTTGATGCTTTTTGGTTCTGAATCCCTTTTTCAAACCTCTACCTCTCAATTTTGTTTGGTTCTTGCTTGAGGACTAGCAAGAGTTAAGTTTGGGGGAGTTGATATCTTGTGTTTTTGTTGAGTTTTAAGCCTACTTTTTGCATAGTTTTGTTGCATAATCTTGTCATTATAGGTTGTTTTAGGAGCATATGCATTTAGTGTGTTATCTCTGAGGTTCTTGGAGTAATCTCATCACATTTGGAGCATTTGAACTTGTTTTGGAGCAAAGAAGCAAGGAAGAGTGAAGTTAGAAAAGTGACAATGAATCAGGAAGTATGAGCGGCCACAACCATCGGCTAGAAGCAGGCCTTGTGTCCCAATCGGCCACTCCCAACCGGTCAAATGCTGCCCGGTTCGCTCGACCAGATGAAGCATTCGTGACCACCAGCGGCCAAGCTCATCAGCCAAGCCAGGGCCGATGGAGCCAACACCACACTTGTTTTAGTTCTGAACCGGGTTTAACCCAGTTTGTTTTGGGTTGATCCGGGTTCCCTTCTATTTTCCTATAAATACATTACCCCTATTAAGGAGAGGGTATCTTTATCTTATCCTTTTTTAGCAGCTTTTTGGGGTTCTTAAACTTGTTTACTCTTGGTTTGTTAAATGATTAAGTACTTTTATGTTTTTAATAGAAATTTCAAATCTCTTAATCTATAATCTCTTATTATGATTTCTCAAAGACCAAACTCTTTCCTTTGTGTGATCATGATGATGAGTGAGTAGATCATTAGAACTTTGGGCTAGGTAGATTAGGGAGATTGATGATTGATCTTTGATGTCTAAGGCTTTATTTAGGTGTTTCCTATCTTGATTAGTGTTAATAATGCTAGAGAGCCTTGATCAAGCTTGAATCTAGACAATAGGATATCCATGCCCATAAGGTGGTTGATGAAATTCCTGAACCAAATTAATCAAGAGCTTTGCATTCCTAGCCAATGGAAATTGATGATTAGGGTGCTTAGTGGTATTTAGACTTGTTCATAATGCATGCTTGCCTTGTGATTGCCTTTGGAAATTGTTGATTATTACTTGATTAGCCTAGGTTCTCTATCATGGAAATGGATTGACTTGCATAAGTGTTCTTAGCCATAGGATTGTTCTTAATTGTTGCTTAGACATCTAGGATTGGTTAACTATGTAACATCTGCGAACCAAAATGTTGATTTTGGGGATAGGTGTCGATCGACAACATTGGTGGTGTCGGTCGGCACCATTTATTTCTGGTTCGACCAGATTGTTTTAATTGGCGATCTTGGACGGTTTGGTTTAAGGAAACCATTGAACCGAGATTTAAAAGGGAGAAAACGACCTAGGGTCGTGTGTTTGTTGTTGTCTTGCCGTTTTTAGAGAAAACAAAGAGAGAAAGTTGTTCTTGAGGTTCTAGAGAGAGATTGTGAGATTTCAAGGCTTTGTGGGTGAGATCTTGCTGTGGGAGTGAGTGCATGACCATGGCTGATCTAAGCCTGTAAATCCTTGTTCTTGCTTGTTTGTTGTTGTGTTTGTGTGTATTTCTTGCTGGGATTGGTTGCTACAGGTTCCTTTGGATGTATAAGGCTTGGGTTTTGAGTATTGGACGGATTGGAGGCGTTAGGAAGCGAGATTCGACTCTCAGCTTCGCGCAAAACGCGATTGCAGAGGCAGTGTCGATCAACACCACGTGGGTGTCGGTCGACACCAGTAAGTGAGCATCGGTCGACACTGTGAGGAAGTGTCTGTCGACACCAAGAGCCAGTGTCGCACAACACTTGGCTGGTGTCGGTCGACACCTCCCTTCCAGCGAAACTATGTTTTGATTCCTAGTTTTTTTTGGTTTTGTTTGTTGATTGTTTGAACATTGGAATTACTGTTGCTTGTGTGTATAGCTCAGTAGATGGGAGGATTGCCTCACTGAGTGTTTATAAAATACTCATGCATCTCAATTTATGTTTGTGGTGCAGGTAAAGACAAAGTGTGATCGTGGAATCCATGCAATGAAGAGGAGGATGTTTTAGGGATTCGATTAGATGTTGTCTGACATTGCTAGGTTGCTAGAGATGGGTCATTAGAAACATTGTTAGGTTGCTGGTTCTTTGTTTTTTA
This sequence comes from Camelina laxa, assembly GCA_024034495.1. NCBI lineage: Eukaryota > Viridiplantae > Streptophyta > Magnoliopsida > Brassicales > Brassicaceae > Camelina > Camelina laxa. Next base: position 8,394,478 of record CM043884.1, read on the forward strand.
TTGATTGATTTATTGGATATTGTTTATGTTAACATATTGGATATTTATTGGTTTAATATTGGATATTGTTATTGGTTATTTCCGCTGTTGATTGTGATTGTGATTAGGTGGCTAGTGGGAATGGGACCACTAGCTGTAGGTTATTTATTACTCCTATTATTTTTATTATTTATTATTTATTATTATAAAAAAGGTCGGGTCGTTTCAGTTTGGTATCAGAGCTTTTACGGTTCTAGGTTTGGGTTCACTAGGCTTTGTGGTGTAGATGTTTAGGATTTGTATGCTTTGATTGATTATGTAGTTAGTCAATTGTGTGTGGCATGGAGTCCTAGAACATCCTCTTCGAGCCTACTGTGTGATTCCACAGTGAGTTTATGTTTCTGTGTTCTGTTAGTTTTGTTTGCTTAGCCTTCTGTTCTTGGTAGTGTAGATGGTTAGAGAGGATGCTGTTGCTGGTTGTGGATGCGGACGTGGTCGTGGACGCGGACATGGTCGTGGTAAGGGCAGAGGCCCAGTGGTTAGCGAGTCTGAAGACCAGAGTGTGATAGCAGAGAGTGATGGCGAGACGCAGGGTGTCTATGAGGATTCCATGAGTGTGGCCGGAGGGGGCTGTGTTGATGATCCAGTGGTCGGTGATTGTAGGGTTCCGGGAGTGGGAGTCCCAGCGGGTGGAGTCCCAGGTGTTGATCTTGCGGGCTTGTTAGCACGGGTGTTGGAGCGATTGCCACCTGTGGCACCAGCTCAGGCTCCTGTAGTGCCACGTGTGGTGGCGGAGGAGCGGCAGCCAGTGGCTGTGGATGGAGGAGCGCATTCTTGTTATGTGTCTATGTTGAGGGAGATGTGTGGTGTTGAGACTGCACAATTTTCAGGTGGTACAGATCCTACTGTTGCAGATGCGTGGAGGACGAGTGTGGAACGTAACTTCGAGACTCTGAGATGTCCTGAGGAGTTTTGGGTGGACATAGGGTCCACCATTTGATTGGCGAGGCTCAGTTGTGGTGAAGATCAGTGGCTGCTAGGAGGGAGCAGCGGGAGATGACTTGGGCTGACTTTGTGCAAGAGTTCAACCGCAAGTATTTTCGGAGAGAGGCATTGAACCGTTTGGAGGTGCAGTTTTTGCAGTTGTCTCAGGGGATATTGGACTCTCATAGAGAATCTGATGTTCCAAAAGCTTATGAAGAGATATTGGACTCCCATAGAGAATCTGATGTTCCAAAAGCTTATGAAGGGTTACCAGAATCAAGAGAGGAAGTCTGGTCAGTTCAGGTAGCAGATACAGAGCGCTCGACCATCCACTCAAGTACGCACTCCACCAAGCACCAAAACCACTCGACCGAGCGCCCTGCCAAAACTCTCACAGATGACTGGTCTGTGTTAAAAGCACCAAAGGTAGAACTTAAACCTCTCCCATCTGGGCTAAGGTACGTTTTTTTGGAAATCAACTCTACTTATCTTGTAATAGTGAATGCTAAATTAAGTAGTGTAGAACTTGATTTGCTAGTTGTTGAGCTAAGAAAATTTAGGAAGGCTATTGGTTATTATTTGGATGCTATTAAAGGAATTTCACCTAGTCTTTGCATGCATAAAATTCACCTTGAAAATAAATCTTACTCTACCATTGAACCTCAAAGAAGGATTAACTCCAACCTTAAAGAAGTAGTAAAAAAGGAGATTCTTAAGTTGCTTGGTGCTGGTGTGATCTATCCTATTTCTGATAGTACTTAGGTCTCACCAGTACACTATGTCCCTAAAAAGGGAGAAATTACTGTAATAAAAAATGATAACAATGAGTTAATTCCAACTATGACCATAACTGGACATAGAATGTACATTGATTATAGGAAATTGAAATCAACATCTAGAAAATATCATTTTCATTTGCCATTCATTGATCAGATGTTAGAAAGGCTTGCTAGTCATACTCATTATTGCTTTCTTGATGGTTATTCTGGTTTATTTCAAATCCCCATACATCCCAATGATCAAGAAAAGACTACTTTCGCATGTCCCTATGGTACTTTTGCTTATATAAGGATGCCATTTGGATTATGTAATGCACCATCTACTTTTCAAAGATGCATGATGTCAATGTTCTCTGATCTTATTGAGGATGTTGTTGAAGTTTTTATGGATGACTCCTCTGTCTATGGAGATTCTTTTTCTTCTTGTCTTGCTAATGTATACAGGGTCCTAAAGAGATGTGAAGAGACAAATCTGGTTTTGAACTGGGAGAAGTGTCACTTCATGGTTGAAGAATGGATAGTTCTTGGACACAAGATTTCAGAGAAGGGTAATGAGGTTGATAAAACAAAGATTGAAGTCATTGAAACAAGCTTTCTTTGTGGTGGTAAATGTGAGATGATGATGAATGTATGCAATGGTGAGATATGAATGGATGGATGGTAAGGTGTTTCAATTCCCCTTATGCAGTTGCAGTATAAGAGGTGTCAATCCTAAATGAGTGTTTGTGAACAAATAAGATATGTATATGAGACTAAGTTAAGCCAAATGTAAAGGATGTTTGTCACTAACAATCCTATGATGAAAATGTAAAGTGCAGAAAATAAAACTACAAGAACTAGATGCTAAATGTAAATGAACAGAATGATTGTAACAGTAATGAAGCTAGAACAGAAATAGAAACTACTATAATGCAAGAAATGAACTAATGCAAGACAAGTAATGAACAGAAAACTAAATGAATGCAACAGAAATGAAACATGAATGAAAGAAGACAATCACAAATCATAAACACAAGTTCTGGGCAAGAACTCGAGCAAGCACTCGACCGAGTGTAGGTCGAGTACAGGGTCGAGCTAGACTATACGTGAAAACAGAGCAACATAATAAAAATAGAGCAATGCAAAAACGAATCAAACAACAAGCAAGCAACAGGATTAAGACTAAGATATCAATAAACAAAGAATGTCCTGAGGAGGGATTCAGGGGCTGAACTAATCATTGTGGTTATTTAACTTGGTCAACAAACCTCAAACAAACTTTGAGCTAATCTCTAGACATACTATTCTAAGACATGTTTAATCCACTCTCATGGCAAGAAACAATCAAACCTATGCATTTCTAGACTTGTTCTCACATAGTAAAGAATCTACACAAGCAGGCATTAAGCAATACATCTCATACCAAACAAGACCTCTAATCTCTTAGCAAGTCTAATGGTAAGCTCTAGATCTAGCCTTATCTATGCTCCTTAGACATTGGTGTGATGCTAAGATGCTTGAAATTAAACCCTACCTTCTCAGATATAGGATCAGCGTTAAGAATATCTAGCCTAGAAGAGATCTACAACAATCAAGCTTGACTAAATTAAACATACCACAAGATCAATCTAGCCTAACCCATCCTCAAAATCCTAGAGAACTACTCACAAGAACACATGATGAACAAAGTCAAAAACCCAGAAAAATACGAAACTTGCATCATTAGAAAGATAAAGCAAAGATCTACAATATTGGAGAAATAATAAAACTCAAATTCTCAATATTAAGAAAGTTATGAAACCAACAATATTGAAGAATTTAGTCTTTTTCAAGTACAAAATCTAAGAAAAATAAAAGTGCAAAAGGAATAATTTCCAAAAGGGTAAATACTAGGTATAGAGAATATCTAAAAGCTGGCCCCTTTTGGTGGCTGCGGGTACAAGGCTTTATATTGGAGAGGGAGTGGAAGCCCCAAATATACTAAAAGACAAAATAGTCAACGGCTCGGTCAACTCGACCTGTGCTCGGTCGAGTGGCAGGTCGAGCTGGCTTCTCTCGTGCGTTCTCCATTCGGTCGAGTCCTCCTCAGCACACAGTCGAGTGTCTGGTCGAGTGTGCGGTCGAGTTGGACTCCAGACCTTGTTGTTCTCCTCAGCATTGCTTACATTCTCCTTAAGCTCCAAAATCACCTGTTTATGCATGAAAAGATGCAAATGCAATGCAACTAAACTCTAATGCATGATTAGTCCTAAAGTTATACAATAATGGTCAAAATGGATAGCAAAAGATGCAAAAGATGTGAATATATTAGGGAAAAACAGGGTAAAATATATGAACATCAGTCATGGTCCAGCTTCAGCCACCAAAGACAGTCAAGGATATAAGAAGCTTTCTTGGTCATGCTGGGTTCTACAGAAGATTTATCAAATAATTTTCAAAGATTGCTAGGCCATTGACAAGATTGCTTTGTAAGGAGACTGAGTTCAACTTTGATGAAGAGTAATTGAAGGTTTCAAGGAGATCAAGGCTGCCTTGATATCAGCTCCAATAGTCCAATCCCCAAACTGTGATCTTCCATTTGAAATTATGTGTGATGCATCAGACTTTGCAGTAGGAGCAGTTCTGGATCAGAAAAAGGATAAGAAGCTGCATGTTATTCACTATGCTAGTATAACCTTGGATGAGACTCAAGGGAGATATTCAACAACAGAGAAGGATCTTCTTGCAGTGGTTTTTGCCTTTGAGAAATTCAGGAGCTACTTAGTAGGATCCAAGGTAATTTTATATACTGATCATGCTGCTTTGAGGCAAATCTACTCAAAGAAGGACACCAAGCCCAGGTTGTTAAGACGGATTCTGCTTCTTCAAAAATTTGACATGGAAATAGTTAATAAAAAGGGTATGGATAATGGAGTAGCTGATCATTTATCCAAGATGAGGATAGAGGAGCATATACCAATTGATGACTCAATGCCTAAAGAGAAGCTGCTGCAAATCGAAGCGACTCGACCTGACGCTCGAGCTAGCACTTGATCGAGTATGTTTGGTCACTCGGTCGAGCACGACCAAATGGAGGAATGGATGGCACTTGACAGCAAAGATTTGCCATTGTATGCTGATATAGTTAACTACAAGGTATGTGAAGAAATTCTAGTAGACATGGATCCTTACAAGAAGAAGAAACTGCTCAAAGACATCAATGGTTACTATTGGGATGAACCTTACTTATACAAAAAGGGATCAGATGGTCTGTTCAAGAGGTGTATAGCAGAGAGTGAAGTAGAAGAAGTGCTGAGACATTGTCATTGTTCTGCCTATGGTGGTCATTTTGCAACTTTCAAAACTGCTCAAAAGGTCCTACAAGCTGGTTTATGGTGGCCTACATTGTTCAAAGACACTCACAAGTTCATTACAAAGTGTGATTCCCTGCCAAAGAATGGGAAATATTACAAGAAGGAATGAAATGCCCCAAAAACCAATTCTAGAGGTTGAGGTATTTGATGTATGCGAGATTGATTTCATGGGACCTTTTAACCCTTCTTCAAATGGGAATGTCTACATATTGGTAGCAGTGGACTATGTCTATAAGTGGGTAGAGGCCATTGCAAGCCCTACTAATGATCATAAGGTGGTTCTAAAGCTTTTCAAGACCATAATCTTCCCAAGATATGGAATTCCAAGAGTTGTGATTAGTGATGGAGGGACACACTTCATCAACAAGATCTTTGAAGGAATGTTAAGGAAATATGGAGTTAAACACAAGGTGTCCACAGCTTATCATCCTTAAACAAGTGGGCAAGTTGAAGTTTCAAATAAGCAAATCAAGGCCATTCTATCAAAAAAAGATTGGTCTAGCAAACTTGATGAAATAATTTGGGCCTATAGAACAGCTTTCAAGACACCAATATGAAGAACTCCATTTCAACTAGTTTATGGAAGGTCTTGACATCTCCCAGTTGAGGTTGAATATAAAGTGATGTCACTATATTTTATCTTGTTTTAGGTCTTGTTTAGTTCATGTTTTGTATCATATAGAAGTAATTCTTTAGGTTTTATATCCATTTCTGTCCAAGTATGCACTTAGGATGTTTAGAAGCATGCATTCCATACATTTGTGCATTTGGAGCTTTATTAGGTGTTATGGAGCTCTAAACGACTATAAGGAAGGACTTGGTATTACTTCTGGAGCTAAACAAGAGGATTGAAAGTATCAGGAAGGGAAAAGAAGGCACTCGACCATACCACTCGACAATGCAAACAGTCGAGCACACAGTCGGATTCATAACGAGCTCCTTAAAGATCGATCCGAATGAAGATCTTCCGTTGCGATTCAGCTTCCGCATCCTTGATGAGAGTTGTAGGAAATTGAGTTAACTTGCCAATGCCGGTGGTTTAATGTCAATCGGAGGTATAGTTCAAGAGCTATCCCGATTTTACTGAGCAGATATCAACCAAGATCGAAGACTCGAGCTACGTGACGGACTAACAATTCAACTATGCACTCGACCGAGCACATGGTCGAGCACTTGCAGCCGACCTTCTATTTTTTCTGCTAGCTAAATAGGGCTACCTCTTCCTTCCATAAAAGGATAATGCACCCTGCAGCCGTCAGAAAGGGAGTCAGACCCCAAAAAGCACTAAGAAGCCTAGTTTTTACTTTATTTAGCATAGTTTGTTCCTTTTTCATCTTTTAGTAATTTTTGCACTTTGTAATCTTCATAACTTTGAATATGTTGGGAATTTGCTTTCACTTCTTTGTATTAAATTGTTGATCTCCCTCTTATCTATCTGATCATGTTTGTTTTAACATTTTTTGGGGTTTGTGTTCTTCATGATGAATATTAGGTTTGATTAGTGGCTTAGGATTTTAGAGACGGGATAGGTTGGTAAAGAGTTATGTTTATCTAGATTGTTTGGATGTTTAAGGTGATTTTTTACATTTAATGATCTAGAGTTTATTACTTGTTTAGTATGGTTTCACCGATGAGAGTTAAGTTAGGATGTTACTAAACTTGATTGCTATTGTCATGAGAATGAATTAGCAAGTATTAGAAGATCATTGTCTAGGGATAGCTTTAATGAAGTTTGTTTAACAATCTAGGTAAGCTTAGCTTGATACAAACCAATTAATCCCATCTCTAGGACCTATTTGCTCATTGTTTGTTACTGCTTTCATATTTAATCACTTTTCATCGTTTATTTTGGATCTCTGTTCTTTGTTTTGCTTATGTTCTTCTGTTATGCATCACTCGACCAAGTTCTCGACCATGCACTCGACCATGCACTCGGCAGAGCACTTACTCGAGCGCCAATTTACTTCCTTGTCTATGTTCAGTTTCATTCCAGTTTGCTCTTAATTGCATTTGTGAGTAGTTTTCTCTTGCTTAGCATAGTTTATTGCATTTGTTCTATAGTTTAATCCTGCATTAGTACTGTCTTAAGTTGCTTTAATCTTTTGCTTTTACATTTCTGTCATTAGGTTGTTAGAAACAAATCAACTTCATATTTGGCTTAACTTGAATTCATTGATCACATCTTGACTGCTTGCATAATCACTCTTTATGGATTGACATCCTTTATGCTACAACATCATAAGGGTATTGAAACACCTTGCATACATCGCATCATCTCTGCTTATGTCTCTGTTTGCATGTTCTCATACATTCATTGCATAAGTAAACACAATTGGCGTCGTTGCCATTAGGGTGTTTATATGTTCCAGTCGAGATTTCAATGTTTCAAGATTAACTTATGTTACATTTTGTTCAATTACTCACCTATTTGTTTTTCTGGAAACGTCTTCTCTTCTTATGTGCAGGCTTAGAGGCGGCAAAATAAGCTTATGGACCGTGGAGGAGGCTTGGACTGGGCCGCCGTGGTGGTCAGTGGTAAGGCCTTGAACAAAAGCCCATCGTTAAGTCAGTTCTTCTTATGGCGGTTTATAGCACGTCTAGGTAAATCGGGCATAACTTTCGGATGGCTGGATGGATTGACTTGGTTCCACTTCGAGGAGAAAGATGACTCTTCCAGCTTTCCATAGACACCAAACACGATATATTTTGAGTTCTTTAAGCTCTCTAAAAGTTGTCCGTACTGTAAAGCTCTGAAACTTTCCTAAAACGTATTTTCTTTCCTTTTTGGTCCAAATTGCTATAAAACCTATAAAACCTTGTTGAAACCCGAAATACTTGATAATAGACATTTTATACCTAGAATCTCATCAAACTCTTCCTAATTGCATAATGAAAACTATAGCTAATATGAGTAAAATAATGATGATATCAACTCCCCCAGACTTTGTATTAGCAAATAATCAAACTAAATCATGGAAAAGAGGTTTTGAAAATACTGGGAATTCACTTATTTTTGGGGATATTGTCTTTGCACTCTTCTTCGCCTTGACATTAGGAACTTCCATTTGTAATCCACCATGAGAGTCATCAACTCTCCTTGATCCCACAATTCTTTAGAGTTTCCAGAATCTCCATTGTCATCTCTTTACATAAATTAAGCAATGATAAAAGGTGAAATCTTACCATGGGAAAATCGATCAATGGCTTGCAGACTCTCTTCAAGCCAAGACTTTCTTTATATGATTCCTTTCCTCTCCCTTTTCTCACTTTTTTTTTTTTAATCAAAGGTGTAGGCGAATATTGGGGTCATCGGTAATTTACTTGCCCCTCACTTCCAAGCTTTGTGTGATCATTTGAATCCAGAGTAGAATAATGAGGTCACAGGTAATTTACCTACCTCTCTAAACTTATCAAAATCATCTCATCTTTTATTCTCTTTTTTTTTTCTTCCTTTTTATTTAAGTATTGAAGGGAAGAGAGAGGGGAACATACTCTTGAAGAAGTGCAATGTCTTGTGTGGCTTGAATGTAGAGATCTAGTCCAATGTATACCAATTCGCAGGGCTTGAAAATTAAGTCCGGTTTAGGTCCTATAAAAGTTAGAGACAACGATAGATCATCTGAATATCCATCGAATAGGGACTTGGGGGATTGTTGAGTCGGCTCACAGTCTTTCCAAACTTTGGTTCTTGTCAAGCATAATCAAGAGTCATAAGAGTGTTAATCCAAATTAAATAAACCTTTAGAATAAGATCATAATCCCCTACTAGTTTTGACTCAATAAAAAAAAAATGTGACTCGAAAAAAATGTCAAAATTATTGAAGTAAAAAGTGGAAAAAGGTTTCAAGTCAACAAAATAGAAAGCAGCATTAGTATAGGATGGAACATCCTTCCCCCCAGACTTAAATCACACTGTCCTCGGTGGGAAAAAAGAAAGAGATGAGGATTAAAAAATCATAAGAAAAAGTGTAGGGTTTAAGAACAATGTCACCTTGATGGAATGATGTTTTGTCGACTCTTAAACGTTTTATGGTTGCCCAAAAATTTGTCTTAGAGGTCGGCTGTGGAATGAAAATGTGGTGACTAACCGTTTGTACTTCCTTTGGTTGCTTGACATCGAGTTTGAACTAGGCTAAGTTCAATCGAATTCTATTTGATATATCTCTAAATGCATCCTCCTTGAAACAAAAACCTAAAACCAACAATAATAATGAGAAAAATAAAAATAACAAATGCATACCTAAGTAAAAGAATGGTGATGGTTGGTGGTGAGGATGGTGTTGGTTCAGATTAGTCTCGCGGTACACGGGTGAATGGCCGCGGACATAAGCAGCAGGTACGGTGGTGGTACGCAGTACACATGAATGGTACGCGATACATGGTGCAGGACATGGCATCGGCTACGGCTGGTATGGCTAGTGGGGACTCTCGGCATCATTCACATGAGGATTGTGATTGATCTGTTTCCTTCGGCTTGTTTTGGTAACATTGAACATGGCCGGTCAGTAGGTGGTGCTTGCCACTAGTCATGATGTGTTGCCAATCCATGGACCCTCTTCTTGCTTCTTTTTTGGCTTTTCTATTTTCTATTTTTTTTTGTGTTTTTATTTTTTTTTTTTTATTTTTTTTTTTTTAATAAAAACCTAAAACTAAAATGTAAAAATATCAATAGTAAAAGAAAATAAATACTTATTAGACATGGGTTGCCTCCCAAGAAGCGCACTTGTTTAACGTCGTTGGCTCGACTTTGGCTTGCTTTCTCAAGCAGGGTGAGGAGAGTGGGTTGTCCTTAGACAAGCTCTCTTGGATCTTTCTCCATTGAGGTTACCAGGTGGCTCTCTAGGTTCATCTTCTTCTCTACAACTCCGAGTTTTTTCGGCAATACTATCTGTGGTTGGCAGCTCCGCTTCTCTCTTTCCTAGACCTTCTTGGTCTCGTCGTGGTGGAGCATAGGGTGTGGTAGTAGCAAAACAATCCTTTGTGAGGTTTACTTCTTCTTCTTCTCGAGAGTTCTTAAGTGAGTTGCGGTTAAAGCTTTCGGTTTCCATGGAAACTTGTAGCTTGTCACCCACGGCTTCTTCTTCTAGTTCTTTGGCTTCTAGGGTTACTTCTCCTTTGTCGAGATTTTATGGAGGATGAATAAGGTTACCTTGTGGTTTGTTATCCACGAAATCTTCTTGTCTTGAAGTAAAAGAAAATTTTCCTTTTCCTAAAAGGAAACAAGAATGTTTTCCCTTTCCGAATAGGATTTCCTTTTCTTCTCCTTCTTCCTCATCGGATCGAGCTTCTTTCTCCTTGTGTCCAACAACACGTGAGGTAATATCTTTAATTCTAGCAGCAAGGTCATGGTTCTTCTCCTTTAGTTCCGGTCCAATCTCCTTAAGTAGCTTGTGGCTCTCCTTGGATTTTTCTTCAAAGTAAGCTTCTCCTTCATCGGTTGGGTAATCTTCTCTAGTCCACTCCTTGGACTTGTTAGGATCGGTTGGATACTCATGTGAGACTCCATATCCTTCTTCAGCATCAGTAGGTTGATATAGTTGATCATCACTCCAGTTGTTGAGTTCGTCCGGGTTGTTCAATAAGGTTTGTAAGGCTTCAACCTTCCATTCTAAACGGCTTTCGATGGTGTCAATGGTGTAACCCATGTTGATAATCTTCGTCATATCATCATTCATATACTCCATGTTGTTTAAGACTTGATTGTTGACAGCATTGATTTGTTCCTCCAAGCGTGTGACGTCCTTGGTGATAGCTTCGAGTTTAGCTCTAAACTCGATACTCATCTTATCCAACTTAGCATTTAGAACTTTATCAGCCTCCTCTTGACTTGAAATGAGTTCATCCATCATCTTCATGAGCTTGTCTTCATTGTAAGAGCTCCTTGAAGTGATTGGTTTTTGATTGTCATAGAAAAAGTTTTCGTTGACATCGACTTGCATGACTTCTTGCGGATCAAGGTACTGGTCTGTTGCAAAGCATGGTACGGCGTGTAAGAGTGGGCAGCTCAGAAGTAAGCTGATCCAAGTGGTGCTCGGCCTCCAGATGGTCGAGTAAAAGACCTGCGACAAGGTCGCCTAAGTGATGGTACAATGGTTGGTCGAGAGTGACCAATGCTTGAACCTTGCAGCGAGTGGGCTTGCGGACCGGATGGGTCTCCGTTCGTGGCTCGATAATGTGACATGAGCTCAGCAATAGTAAGATTCTCAAAATCTTCTAGGAGAGCGTCGAGGTTCATCCTCAAGGTCTCCTGAAACAATGAGAAACAAAAAGAAAAATTAAACAGCAAGGTGTCCTAGACGTTATAGTTCCTAGACTCTTGTAAACAACAATCTCTCCCCGGCAACGGCACCAAAAAGCTTGTGATGCGTGGTTTATTTCGCTTCAAAATCTTTTACCTTAAAAAGACCACACAACGGCTGCAAGTGCACAGCTAATCGGTAGTAGTATTTAAGGATCGATCCCACAGAGAGAGAGTTGTTGTTTAACGGAATCCGACCGAAGTAAGGCTAGGACTCAATAAAAATGGGGTTTGGTTTGTCACGGTCGTAGCAAGCAAATAAACATAAATAAAATGCAAGTAAAAATAATAAAACGAGTGTTGAGCATCAAGGGGAATCGTAGGGGTTCAATGATCTATCTATCTAGGAAAGTTTAGGGTTAGTTTGTTTATCTAAAACTCGGCCTAAGAAACACTAATTAACCGTTAACTTAAAGTTCTCAAGCTAACCGTCTAAGATCACTACACTCTGTTACTCAACTGTCACAGGCAACGATGCATAGATCAAAGCATTTAAAACAGGTTCGATTCTAATCCATGGAATTCCATAGGTAAGGGGTATGTGCTTCCTATGTCTCCCCACACATCTAAGCTAGGTCAAGCACACATGCAAGTTTTTGGCAAAGCACACACACTTTATATCATAGTTAGTTCATGAGGCTAACTTAAAGCATTAAGCAAAGACTTAGAATTAAAGCATAGAATAAACAGAATTTAAATCTAACAAACCCTAAAAATTGCCACCTAAACTATGGTCATCTCCGATGTTGTGGAAGTTCTTCAAACGTTACTCGTACTGTAAAGCTCTGAAAGTTTCCTGAAACGTATTTTCCTTGCCTTTTGGTCTTTTTTGCTATAAAACCTGTAAAACCTTCTTGAAACCTAAAATACTTAATAATAGATATTAAAGCCGTGAAATCATATCAAACTCATCCTAAATGCATACTAAAACTATAGCTAAAATGGGTAAAATAATGATGTTATCAACTCCCCCAGACTTAGTCTTTGCTTGTCCTCAAGCAAATAATCAAACTAAATCATGGAAAAGAGGTTTTGAAAATAATGGGAATTCACTTATCTTTGGGGATATTGTCTTTGCACTCTTAATCTCCTTGACATTATGAACTTCCATTTGTAATCCACCATGAGAGTCATCAACTCTCCTTCATCTCACAATTCTTAGAGTTTCCAGAATCTCCATTGTCATCTCTTTACATTGGCTAAGCAATAATAAAAAGTGAAATCTTACCAAGGGAAAATCGACCAATGGCTTGCACAATCTCTTCAAGCCAAGACTTTCTTCATATGAATCCTTTCCTCTCCCTTTTCTCACTTCTTTTTTTTTTTTTTTTTTAAATCAAAGATGTAGGCGAATACTGGGGTCATCGGTAATTTACCTACCCCTCGCTTCCAAGATTTGTGTGATCATTTGAATCAAGAGTAGAATAATGAGGTCACAGGTAATTTACCTACCTCTCTAAACTTATCAAAATCATCTCATCTTTTATTCTTTTTTTTTTTTTTCTTCCTTTTCTTTTTAGCATTGAAGGGAAGAGAGAGGGAAACATACTCTTGAAGAAGTGAATGTCTTGTGTGGCTTGAATGTAGAGATCTAGTCCAATGTATACCAATTTGCAGGGCTTGAAAATTAAGTCTGGTTTAGGTCCTATAAAAGTTAGAGACAATGTTAGATCATCTGAATATCCATCAAATAGGGACTTGGGGGATTGTTGAGTCGGCTCACAGTCTTTCCAAACTTTGGTTCTTGTCAAGCATAATCAAGAGTCAGAAGAGTGTTAATCCAAATTATATAAACCTTTAGAATAAGATCATAATCCCCTACTAGTTTTGACTCAATAAAAAAAAAAATGTGAGTCGAAAAAAATGTCAAAATTATTGATGTAAAAAGTGGAAAAAGGTTTCAAGTCAACAAAATAGAAAGCAGCATTAGTATAGGATGGAACATCCTTCCCCCCAGACTTATATCACACCGTCCTCGGTGGGAAAAAAAAAGAGATGAGGATAAAAAAAATAAGGAAAATTGTAGGGTTTAAGAACAATGTCACCTTGATGGAATGATGTTCTATCGACTCTTAAACGTTTTATGGTTGCCCAAAAATTTGTCTTAGAGGTCTGATGTGGAATGAAAATGTGGTGACTAACCATTTGTACTTCCTTTGGTTGCTTGACATCGAGTATGAACTAGGCTAAGTTTATTCGAATTGTGTTTGATATATCTCTAAATGCATCATCCTTGAAACAAAAAATTAAAACCATCAATAATAATGATAAACTAAAAATAACAAATGCATACCTAAGTAAAAGAATGGTGATGGTAGGTGGTGAGGATGGTGGTGGTTCGGAGTTGTCTCGCGGTACACGGGTGAACGGACACGGACATAGCAGCTGGTACAGTGGTGCGGTACGCGGTACATGGGAATGGTACGCGGTACACGGTGCAGGGCATGGCGTTGGCTATGGCTGGTATGGCTGGTGGGGACTCTCGGCATCAATCACATGAGGATTGTGATGATCCGTCGCCTTCGGCTTGCATCGGACATGTTGAACATGGCCGGTCAGTAGGTGGTGCTTGCCACTAGTCATGTGGTGCATTGCCAATCCATGGGGACTTCTTCTTCCTTCTTTTTGGCTTTTGTGTTTTCTTTTTTTTTTTGTATTTTTTTTTTTATAAACCTGAAACTAAAATGTAAAAATATCAATAGTTAAAGAAAATAAATCCTAAAAATAAATACTTACTAGCTTGGGTTGCCTCCCAACAAGCGCACTTGTTTAACGTCGTTGGCTCGACTTTGGTTGCTTTCTCAAGCAGGGTGACGAGAGTGAGTTGTCCTTAGACAAGCTCTCTTGGATCTTCCTCCATCAAAGGCATCAAGTGGCTCTCTTGTATAGTCTTCTTCTTTACACCTTCGAGTGGGTGGATTGAATGGTTTAGCCTCATAGAAAATGTCTCCATTGATGTTGGTGAGAGTCATTCTACGGTTAGGCCAATCCATGACGGCTCCGGCTGTGGCTAGGAATGCTCCTCCAAGGATAAGTGGTGTAAACCTTCCTTTCTCAGCATTGATGACTTGAAATTCAGTTGGAACATTGTAGATTCCAACTCTCACATGAATGTCTCGAACCATTCCTTCGGGTATTGTGAATGAGGAGTTGGCAAGTCCTATACGTATGTCCGAGGGTTGTAAGTGTCTCAAGCCAATCTTCCTTGCAGCATCGGTTGACATGATGTTGATACATGAACCGAAATCACATAATGCATCTTCGAATGTAACTCCATTGATAGAACAAGTGATGAGGAATCGGCCAGGGCTCTCCACTTTGTGTAGTGTTCGCAAATCTTCAGGTTCCAAAGCTTTTAGGAACAGATCTCTAATCTCTTCTACTGATTCTCTGCTTTCCAAAAATAAACGAGCAATATCATGTTGGCACCAAGCATTCATGAAAGACGTACCAAGGGGTAAAGCTTTGACAGCTTTGTTGAACTTCTCCAAGTTTTCCTCGCTAATGCGTCTTCTACGCCATAGTTTTTGTGTCTCGGCTGGTGCGTCTGGATAGAGGGATAGTCTTGCCTCTATAAAGTGATCCTCCATATGTTCTTCAGTAATATAACTCTCCATGAAGAAACGCTTCAATGGGAACTTGCTCCATGCTTCTTCGAGTGAGATGTGGGGCGGAATAGCTTTCATCAAAGTCTTAAACTTGTCTCTTGGGGGCTCATCCCATCTAGAGACAGTTTGAATCTCTCCAAATTCGGCGGTTTGGTGTTCCTCTCCTTCTTCTATAAGCGGCTCAGCTTCTGTTTCTCCTTGTTGAGGGTTAGAAGAATCGGATCTATCATCTCCAATGGATTCATCCTCATAATCGGTTTCATACTCCTCTTCTTCAGCGACTTCTTCTTCTCCTAGACCTTCTTAGTCTCGTGGTGGTGAGGCTTCTAGAGTTGTTACAGCAAAACAATCCTTGGCAAGGATCGAAACTTCTTCTTCTTGAGATATCTCTTGCAAATCGGGTGTAGGGTTCTTGGTCTCCATCGAAACTTGTGGCTTATCTCTCAAAAAATATTTTTTTGGTTCTGCAGCTTCTAGGGGAACTTCTTTCACGTCGAGATGCTGTGGAGGAGGGTTAGGGTTCTCCCTTGTTTTTATAGGGCCAAGAGTTCCTTTTCCTAAAAGGAAAGATGAAAGTTTTCCTCTTTCATCAAGAATTTCCTTTTTTTCTTCCTTCCTCTTCTCCATCGATTGGGTTTTCTTCTTTGGTGTGTCCAGCAACACACGAGATTGAGCTCTCTAGATTCTCCTCAAGATACTTGATTCTCTTTTCCATGGCAGCTTGCTTAGCTCCAATGTTAGACTCAAGCAGTGGAACAAGAAAACTAGTGAACTCTGTGGTTGGAGTGTCTCCAAAGGTATCAACTTGTTTACCAATCTCTTCCACTTTGGTTTCTGTTTTCTTAGCTCTGTCTTCATACTTCTCCATATGGTTGCACAGGTCGAAGGTCTTGTTAAGAATGGTTTCGGAATTGTTGTAGCAGTGGCTCTCCAAGGCATTAATCTTCATGTCGCAATTGCTAATATCCTTAGCATTCTCTCTTATCTCCTTTGATTGTTGAACTTTTTCTTCTTCAGGAAAAAGGAGCTTCCTCTCCAAGGATTCAGCAGTTTTAACTTCAACGACAAATTCATCCATTCTTCCCGATAGATTAGAATGGATTTTGTCGAGATTTCCATGTATCATCTTCACAGTCTCATCTAGAGTGTTTGTCATCCGACTTATAAAGTTCAACATCATCTCTTCTTCAGCTTTTTGTTGTGTAGACTCATGAAAATTGTCTTGATAGAATTGGTGTGGCAGTCGGAAAGGATCTCGGTATTGGTGTGAGCGGTTTAAATTGGTTGCGGCTCTCCTTGGATAAGGTCTTTGAAAGCGACTTGGACGGTGACTTGGGACAGGTTCCCAATCTTCATAAACATCATATGGTACTGGAGATGGTCGGGTTCTTGGGTTACCTCGGTAGATAGCTTCTCCTTGGTGACGAAATTGTCAAAAATTGTAATTTTCGGTAATCTCTTCATTAGGGATCTGATATGTCATGCAACAGTAGAAGTTTTTGAGCTCTTCTTCTCCATCTTCTTTAGTAGATGATAGATCATAGGACTCATCATTCTCCATTGGCAAATCTTCATATTCTATAGCTCTCTCCTTGAAATAATCTTCAAAATAAGCTTCTCCATCTTCGGTTTGATAATATTCTTCTCTAGTCCACTCCTTGGACTTGTTAGGATCCGTTAGATCATCACATGAGGCTTCGTGTTCCTCTTCAGCATCAGCAGGTTGATATAGTTGATCATCACTCCAGTTGTTGCACTCACCGGATTTGTTAAGTAAGGTTTCTACTTTCCACTCTAGGCGGCTCTCGATGGTGTAGCCTAAGTTGATAAGCTTCGTACCATGATCTTGTATATCCTCAAAATTGTTCGAAACTTGGTTGTTGATGGCATTGATTTGTTCCTCCAAGTGTGTAACATCCTTGGTGATAGTCTCGAGTTTAGCTCCAAACTCAATGGTCATCTTGTCCAACTTAGCATTTAGAACTCTATCAGCCTCCTCTTGACTTGATATAAGTTCTTCTATCATCTTCATGAGCTTGTCTTCAGTGTGAGAGCTCCTTGAATTGATTGGTTTTCGATTGTCATAGAAAAAGTTTTCATTGACATCGATTTGCATGACTTCTTGCAGATCAAGGTAATGGTCCGTCGTAAAGCATGGCACGTCTGTGTGGTACGGCGGGTAGGAATGGTCAGCTCGGCAGTAAGCTGGTCCCATAGGTGCTCGGCCTTGAGGTGGTCGAGTGAAAGTACTGCGACAAGGTCGCCTAAGTGTTGGTACAATGCTTGGTCGAGAGTGACCAATGCTTGTACCTTGCAGCGAATGGCCTTGCGGACCGGATGGGTCTCCGTCCGTGGCTCGGTAGTGTGTCATCAGTTCAGCAATTGTAAGTTTCTCAAAATCTCCTGGGAGAGCGTCGAGGTTCATCCTCAAGGTCTCCTGAAACAATGAAAAACAAATAGAAAAATTAAACAGCAAGGTGTCCTAGACGTTACTCTAGTTCCTAGACTCTTGTAAACAACAATCTCTCCCCGGCAACGGCGCCAAAAAGCTTTGATGTGTGTGGTTTTTCACATCAAATCTTTTACCTTAAAAGACCTCACAGCTGTTGAAAGTGCACAACTAATCGGTAGTAGTATTTAAGGATCGATCCCACAGAGAGAGAGATGTTGTTCGACCGAATCCAACGGACGTAAGTAAGGCTAGGACTCAATAAAAATAGGGTTTTGTTGTTGTCACGGTTGTAGCAAGGAAGTAAACGAAAATAAGAGCAAGTAAAATAAATGAGACAAGTGTTGGGCATCAAGGGGAATCGCAGGGGTTCAATGATCTATCTATCTAGGAAAGTTTAGGGTTAGTTTGTTTATCTAAAACTCGGACTACGAAACACTAATAAACTGTTAACTTAAAGTTCTCAAGCTAACCGTCTAAGATCACTACACCTCGTAACTTAACTATCGCAGGCTACGACGCATAGATCAAAGCATTTAAAACAGGTTCGACTAACATCCGTGGAATTCCATAGGTAAGGGGTATGTGCTTCCTATGTCTCCCCACACATCTAAGCTAGGTCAAGCACACATGCAAGCTTTTGGCAAAGTACACACACTTTAGATCATAGTTAGTTCATGAGGCTAACTTAAAGCATTAAGTAAAGATTTAGAATTAAAGCATAGAATAAACATAATTTAAATCTAACAAACCCTAAAAATTGCCACCTAAACTAAGATCATTCCCCCCCCCCTTTGATTTATCCCTTTAAACCCAACTAGAAAACTACTCTAGCATGTTTAAGGGAATCATCAAAGCAAGGTTTAAACAATTTATAAACATAAAAGAATAAATAGTAAGAATAACGTTTAGAGATTACTTCTTAGAATCAAAGTACAAGATGTAAAGACTTCTCCTTAAGAAAACTAGTGTATCAAACAAACAAGAGAATGAGAAAGAGTTTGGTGGATTTCAAAGCTTCAAAGAGAGGGACGAGGGAGAGGTCTGGACGTCGGCTGCTCCTCTGGTCGTATCTCTTGGCTGCTCCAATGATTGCACACGCTAAACCCTAGGTTTAGAAGAGTATTTATAGGGTTCTGTCTAGGTTTAGGGTTTTTAAGGGTAGAAACGTCTTCTCTTGATAAGTTGAAACAAGTTTTTTTATTGTGGTTGTTGGTGAAAGTGAATGATGATGAATGTATGCAATGAATGGATGGATGGTAAGGTGTTTCAATTCCCCTTATGCAGTTGCAGTATAAGAGGTGTCAATCCAATCTGAGTGTTTGTGAATAGTCAAGATGTGCATAAATATCTAATTTAAGCCAGATGTAAAGGATGTTTGTCACTAACAATCCGATGATTAAAATGCAAAGTGCAGAAAATAAAACTACAAGAACTAGATGCTGAATGTAAATGAACAGAATGATTGTAACAGTAATGAAGCTAAAACAGGAATAGAAACTACTATAATGCAAGAAATAAATCTATGCAAGACAAGCAATGAACAGAAAACTAAATGAATGCAGCAGAAATGAAACAGGACAATCACAAATCATAAACACAAGCTCTAGGGAAGAACTCGAGCAAGCACTCGACCGAGTGTAGGTCGAGTACAGGGTCGAGCTAGACTAAACGTGAAAACAGAGCAACACAATAAAAACAGAGCAATGCAAAAACGAATCAAACAACAATCAAGCAACAGGATTAAGACTAAGATATCAATAAACAAAGAAGGTCCCGAGGAGGGATTCATGGGCTGAACTAATCATTGTGGTTATTTAACTTGGTCAACAAACCTCAAACAAACTTTGAGCTAATCTCTAGACATACTATTCTAAGACATGTTTAATCCACTCTCATGGCAAGAAACAATCAAACCTATGCATTTCTAGACTTGCTCTCACATAGTAAAGAATCTACACAAGCAGGCATTAAGCAATACATCTCAAACCAAACAAGACCTCTAATCTCTTAGCAAGCCTAATGGTAAGCTCTAGATCTAGCCTTATCTATGCTCCTTAGACATTGGTGTGATGCTAAGATGCTTGAAATCAAACCCTACCTTCTCAGATATAGGATCAGCAATAAAATCATCTAGCCTAGAAGAGATCTACAACAATCAAGCTTGACCAAATCAAAGTCAAACAAACCACAGAATCAACCCAGCCTAACCCATCCTCAAGATCCTAAGCAAACTACTCACAAGAACACATGGTGAACAAAGTCAAAAAACCCAGAAAATAATGAAACTTGCATCACTAGAAAGATAAAACAGAGATCTTCAATATTGAAAAAGAAATGAAACTCGAATTCTCAATATTAAGAAAGTTATGAAACCAACAATATTGAAGAATTTAGTCTTTTTCAAGTACAAGATCTAAGAAATATAAAAAAACAAAAAGAATAATTCCCAAAAGGGTAAAATACTAGGTTTAGAGAATATCTAAAAAGCTGCACACTTTTGTGGCTGCAGGTACAAGGCTTTATATAGGAGGGGAGTGGAAGCCCTAAAAATACTAAAAGACAAAATAGTCAACGGCTCGGTCAACTCGACCTGTGCTCGGTCGAGTGGCAGGTCGAGCTGGCTTCTCTCGTGTGTTCTCCACTCGGTCGAGTCCTCCTCAGCACACGGTCGAGTGTCTGGTCGAGTGTGCGGTCGAGTTGGACTCCGGACCTTGTTATTTCAGCCTTAACTCTCTTGCTTTCCCTTCATGATTGCTTCACTTCTTCCTCAGCATTGCTTCCATGCTCCTTAAGCTTCAAAATCACCTGTTTATGCATGAAAAGATGCAAATGCAATGCAACTAAACTCTAATGCATGATTAGTCCTAAAGCTATGCAATAATGGTGAAAAAGGATAGCAAAAGATGCAAAAGATGCAAAAGATGTGAATATACTAAGGGAAAACAGGGTAAAATATATGAACATCAACACCCCCAAACTTAGTCTTTGCTTGCCCTCAAGCAAATAAGCAAGACATAAGAAGGTAAGTGAGGTTTGAAAGTGGGATCTCAGCTCCTAAAGCTTGCAAATAGACCATCTAGAATCAATGTCCAAGTTACTAGTACTATGATGCAAGTTGAATGAGCTGTACTTAAAGACTTTAGACAAGCATATCACAACCTTTACTGATTTGAGCCTTAGATATCCACATGCATTCAAATCAACCATTTCCTTTAACATTCATTAATCAAGAACATGAATCAATTCTATGCAATGCTTAAACTCATTTGGCTTGGAGGTAAAGGCTTTGAGACAATGATGGTCTCTTTTTAGAGTGGGGCTTATCAATATCAAGGTTCTCTCATAAAAATGGATTGAGCTTTAGAAGAATGCTAAAGGTAAGAACACCTAGACACATACAAGAATAAAACCTTGTCTACCCAAAGGCACCCAAAGTGTTTATCCTAGCAATCTAAACCCAAATGATCCTAGTGCTACCCTTTAACTTCTTCTTTTCTCTTTCACCCTTTTCTCTTTTGGTTTTCAAGTCTTAGGAGAGGTTTCTTATTTGATCTTTCTAGTGGGATGGGGGATTCTTACTTATTTGCTATGGTTCTCTTTTCTTCTTATTCTTAAGACATACAAGCTTTTTGCTATACTCTTCTTTTCTTTCTTTTCTTTTCTTTAACTAGAACCATCTTCAACAATTTTTTCTTCCCATCCTTTCACTAGACCTTGCTTAAACACAATCTCCTCTTTAAGACTCTACCCTTTTTCTTCCTTTTCTCTTTTTTTTTTTTTTTTCTTTTTTTTTTCTTTTCATAACAGCCAAGTCCCAAACGCAACAAGTGAACCACCTAGTCCTATCTAGTTTGAAAAGTGCAAACTAGAACTACACAAGGCTTTACTCTTGTCAGTTCAAACCTAACACTTTCTACCAAGCTCAATCCCAAAATAGGCCTCACACACACAAGAATAAACAAGGCTTGAAAGAAGGGTTGGTTAAGGGTAGGGAAACTGATTCTTAATGAGGAAATCAGCTACTTGGATCAACAAGAGTGGTAAAAAGGAGAAAGATGATCCAAATATGTATATGGTATCCATGAGTTTAAAGCAATGCACACATTGATAATTGAAAGTCAATATTAGGTTCTTATAGATAGGAAATGGTGTCAAATCACAACATGCTTCAATATAGACCAAATACAATGCAGGAATTCAAGGCTTGGTTCAATCTTATGCTTCTAACCACTCAACTAGCATCAAAGTACTATTAACTTGGGCATTGATCCTAGTCTAGTGAATGAGCAAGCTAACAAGGAAATACTCATCATAGATCCCTAATGCAAATATTATACAATCCTACATGAAACATGCTAAACAAGATTCTAATATGCAATGCTAACTACATGAACATTCTTTTTTTTTATAAAGATTTTTTCAAAAAATTTCAAATTTTTATGGTTTTTCTATGCCTTAGATGCTTATGCAAATACTAATATGAGGATGCTAAAAATTTGAAATAAGATCACAAAACACAATGTCAAATGCTATCTCAAACCCTCCCCCAAACTTAAATCACACAGTCCCCTGTGTGAAAGAAATTTGAATGAGGATTCAAGACTAAAAACAAAACACAAATATGAAATGCAATGATATTTACAAGTGAAGGTGATATTGGTACCTTAAGGATTGGAGAAGAAGTTGTCCACATCCTCTTGCATGCTGTCAAAGGTGTAGTTGGGGTCTTGTTGGTGACTTGGAGATGGAGATTGGGGCAGCTCGACGATGGCGATCGACCGTGACTCGGTCGAGTGCGTGTCCGAGTGGGGGGGTCGAGCTGGACTGCGGATGCCATAATTCTGTCCTTGCTGCTGGGAGAACTGCTGGTAGAACTGGTGGTAGAGTGCTGGATCCATGAAGTATTGGGGTGGGATGGGAGGGTAACCTGGATAAGCAGCTGGAGGTGGGAAGCCATATGGTTGTCTGGGCTGGAACTCGGTCGAGTACGTCGGTGGTGCTCGGTCGAGTGGGCGCTCGAGTGACCCGGTCGAGTGCCTCGAAAGCTGCTGTTCTCGGGTACTTGAGCTCCTCTTCCTCTGATTTGGCTCATACATTGAAGCCCTAGCTGGTTCCACAGGGTTCGCAACTCTTGAAAGTGCTCTAGTTGAGCTACTTCTCCTCAAAGGGCTTGATGGTGTAGGTGAAGAATTCCCACTCTTCAACTCAGCAATCTCCTTCTTTAAGCCCTTGATGGACTTAGCCATGTTGGTCACCTTCTTCTTCAGCTTATCAAACCTCTTCCCTTGCCACTTGTTCCACTTTTGCAAAAGTGTCAACCTCTTGCTATTCTCCCTCACTCCTCTACTATCCCTTGGGTTGGGCTCATAATCCTCAAAGTAAAATTGCTCCTCCCCATCAGCCACTTGTGCATTCCCAGCTTCCTCAACTCTAGGTTGAACTACTCCATCAAACAAGTGCTCCTCAGCTGGCCAAAAGTTAATGTTGGCTCCTTCTTGAATGGTGGTGAGCTCTTGGTTAGGCAAGATCAATTGCTTTTTCCCAAGTGTTGGTAGCTCAAAGTTGAAGATTTGATTTTCTTGATGCATCTCCTTAGCTAGGATGAAAGTAGAGGTGAGGTAGCTTGAGTCAATCCATCTTGGTGAGACCCTCTCTCCTCTAAGTGGAACCTTTGCAGCTTGTAGAATTGGAGTAATGATGCCTCCAATGGTAAGTGCTCCTCTTGATCCTTTGTTTTCCAACTTTCCTACCCAACTTCTCAAGTAAACCATGTGGTCAATGAGCACCATTGCAAGATCAGTCTCTACAGTGCTCCCAAGGATGATGGTTCCATCTCTTGCTTTGAGGATGATCCCATTGAGAGCCATGTCAATCATCTTAAGCTCTCCCTCATTGATATTCCCAGTTTCCTTCCTTGCAAAGAAGGTGTTTGCAAGAGCTTTGTGGAAGTACCTTAGGACTGGGCTCCTTATCCTTGAGCTCTTGGAATTGGAGGATGAGTAGAGTTTGTTGTCCCCAATGGTTTCCCAAACTGAATAGAGCTCCTCTCTTGGTATCATCAAGCTCCTATGGCTCCCAACTTCAAAACCAAACACATTGGCTATCTTTTTCATTGAAAGCTCATGCCTCTTCCCTTGATTGTGAAGGTGATGTGACCAGCTCCAACCTCAGGATCTTTCCTTGCATATGTATGCAGCTTGACAGTGGCTAGAAACTCACAACTTTCCTCCTTGTAGCCCTCCATGCAAAGCCCCATGAACTTGGTTAAGTTACTTTTCTCAAAAAGAAACTCCACATCTTCATCAATGGCAAGCTTCTCCATGGTTTCCTTGTGAGGATATCTAGTCCCCAAGAACTCCATTCTCATAAAAGCATCATAAAGCTGCCTCTTTGACAACCCACAAGATTCTGCTTCCCCATCATCCATTAACTCTTCTTCTTCACTTTCTTCCTCACTCTCATTTTCACTCTCCTCTTGCTCAACCTCAACTGTTGGCCTCTTCCCTTTGGCCTTGTGTCTCCTCATGAACTCATTGAGAGTTGGCTCCTTTCCTCCTCACTTTCAGTCCTCTCAGGATCTTCCTCAACTGACTCTCTCCTTGGACACGGCATCTGGCTCGACCGGCTGCTCGAACCACCACTCGGTCGAGTGCATGATCGAGTGGGGCGTCGAGTTGATTTTCCAGCTTCTCTTCTTGATTCAAGGCCAGCATCACGACGTTCCATGGAGCTTGCAGCGATTTGTTGAGACTTTCTGGTGATCCTTGAAGACATTTTCAAAAAGAACTGAAAGGAATAGACTCAAAGCTCAAAGTTAATAGGTTAGTGACCCAAAAACTTGAAAGAACAAAGCTTGAGCACAAGATGAACTTGGGAGAGATTTTAAAACTTGAATTTAGTTGTTTTAAGCAAATGAGAGAGTGTGAGAGGTATAATCTCGTGCAAGCTCTATATAAAGAAGCTAAGGGGACAAGGAGACAAGGGTGGAGCGTCCATACCATTCAAATTCGAATTGGGAATCTTTGACCTGCTTTTTGCTGCCACTCGACCCCACACTCGACTGTACACGGTCGAGCTCCCTTGACCAAAGTTTGAAAATTCAAAATTTTCTTCTTGTTCTTCCCTCCACTCGATCGTTCTAGCGATTTGAAGATCAAATGGGCCTTAGTTCCTTTCCAACTCGGTCGAGTACCTCTCGTGGGCTGGTCGAGTGGGCTTGCGAGTCTCCTTCTCCAAGTCCAAATCTCTCCTTACCCAACTACATTCTCACTAAAAGGCCTGTCCAACACAAACATAAAAGAAAACACATCAAAACTACAAGGAAAATAAACTATATTTACAAAGGATACCTTAGGGACTTCCTCCCTAGTGAGCTTGTTTAAAGTCACTAAGCTTGACTTTGATTTCCTTCTTAGACTTTGTCTAGATACCAAGGAGGTGATGAAATCCTCCCTGGAACCTCTTGGTCACTGTGAAGTTGATCCTTGATAACCTCACCCTTAACACACAAACCATACTTCTTCTTGATTTTGAGCCTTGGTCTTGCTTTCCTCCAAGACCTCTTGTTCAGCTTAACTTTGAGATCCTCAACCATACTAGTCAACTCTTGAACTGACCTCTTAAGCTTTTCCACAGACTCTTCTTGAAGAGAGTGCTCAGCCTTTGGAGTTGCCTTATCACTTAAGCCTTCTTGACCACCTTTATCCTTGATAGTAAAAGGCTGATCATCAATTGTAGGGAGGTTGGTTGGGTTAAAGATGTTGAACCTCATAACTATATCCTCAGCAATGTTCAAGGTCACAAGACCTTCCTTGACATCAATGATTGCTCCAACAGTGGCTAAGAATGGCCTCCCAAGAATGATTGGATCTTCAGGTTCCTTATCCATCTCCAGAACCACAAAATCTGTATGAACTCTTGCCTATCTTGACAGGGACATTCTCCAACTTACCAACTACCTCTCTGTTTGACCCATCAGCTAGGCATACATGGAGGTTTGTGAGTTTGAAATCTGTCCTCCCAAGCTTTTGTGCAATGGAGTAGGGCATGACACTAATTGAAGCCCCTAGGTCACATAGGCATTGGTTGTAGTGGAGGTAACTGAATGTGCATGGTAAATAGAAGGGACCTGGATCCTTAAGCTTGATTGGGATGATAACTCCTCCAAGGTCTTCAAGATCCTTTCATCTTGAGCTTGAGCCTTTTGCTTTGACAAGTCAAGCAAAAAGTCCTTATAGAGAGGATATGGTTCAAACTGTTCCAAGGCAGGTCCTCTCTCCTCTTCTTGGTAAGCAATGATGACCTCTTGTAAAGCCAACACTTCCTCTTGTTTCTCAACCACAGCTTCTTCCTTCAAAACCCTCTCATCCTCTTGTTGCTTAGCCAACATTTCTTTTTTCTCAATGATCTCCCTTAGTTCCTTAATCCTCTGTGCTTTGAAACGCCCTGGGAATGGTAGTGGAGGCTTGTAAGCAGGAGGAATGTACTTAGCAGGTTTGACAGCTTCGGAGTCTCCAGCTCGATCGACCACTCGAGCATGCACACGGTCGAGTGGCTGTTCGAGTACCTGGTCGAGTGCAATGTCGAACTCCAGTTGCTTTGCAAAAACGTCACTTGGGGCTTCAGTAATGATAAATTCCCCAAACTTGGACTTCACTGTCCTCAGTGACTTCTTCCTCATGAACTTGAATGGCCTTGGCTGTGAACTCTCTTGGATTTTGAACAGCTTTTCCAGGGAGTTGGTTGGGTTTAGGAGCTGAAGTAGAGGCAATGTTACTCTCCATATACTTCACTCTTGAGTTAAGACCCTCAAACTTCATGTTTAGATCATTGTACTGTGATGTGAGTCTTTGATTCAACTCAGCAAACTGTTTGGCTTCCTCAATCTTTCCTTGTGTTTGCCCAATCAACAACTGTTGCATCATTGCCCTTAAGTCTTGTTCTTGGCCTTGGTTAGTCTGAAACCCTGGTGGGGGACACAACTGAGGCTGGAACACTTGATGTTGTTGTTTGGGGATGTAGTTTTGCTGCTGAGGCTGTTGAGGTGGATAGACTTGGTCTTGAGGGTTGGCCACATTGGTACTCCTATAAGAGAGATTGTTGTTCTTGAAACCTCCTTGGTTGTAGCCTTTGAATCCTCCCTGGTTTTGCATGTAGCACAACTCAGCAAACTCAGTCTCCTTCTTGAACTGGAACCTCTTCCTCACCAATGAAGTGAATAGACTTTTGTTGGCTAAGAAGGATCTTGTCAAGCTTCTCATTGACCATCTTCAAATCCCTCTTGTACTTGTCCTCTTGATCAGTTGATGATGACCTTATGGTTCTGTCATAGTCCTCATTATAGTTGCCATCTGATTGAGCAAGATTTTCAACCAACTCCCAGCCTTCTTCAACATTTTTGTTGAGGAAGTTTCCATTTGAGGCTGTGTCAAGAAGCATTCTGATCTTGGGAAGCACTCCTCTATACAAAGTACTTAAAGGGACTCATTGCTGAAGCCATGGTGAGGACACTGAGTCTGGAATCCTTTAAACCTTTCCCAAGCTTCACAAAAACTCTCATTATTCCTTTGAGCAAACCCAGAAATTTCATTTCTCAATCTAGCAGTTCTAGCATTGGAAAAATTTGGCCAAAAGCTTTTTGCAAGCATCCCATGTGGTTATTGCTCCAGTAGGAAGAGTCTTCTCCCAAAGGTGAGCCTTATCTCCAAGTGAGAATGGAAATAGCCTTAACTTGAATCCATCCTCACTGACTCCATTGATCTTAGTGAGACCACATATCCTATCAAATTCATCAAGGTGGTCCAGGGATCTTCCATTGGCAACCCATGGAACTTGTTGGCTTGAATCATTGAGATCAATCCACTTTTGATCTCAAAGTTGTTGTTGGCAACAGTAGGAGGCACAATACCAGCTCTCTGGTTATGTGTGTTTGGTGCATCTCCAGCACCAATGTTTCTTGCTCTTGGAGCTTGTTGATCTTGTTGCTCCATTAGCACTTGTTGTTCTTGTTCCTGATAGATCCTTGTTTTCTGCTGTCTCAGGTCCCTTGGTGGTTTGTTGATGTGATCAAGGAGTCTCTGAAGATTGTGAGGACCCTTGGACCTTGTTTGCATCAACAGAGTCGAGGACAGACTCGGACAGGCACTCGGTCGAGCACAGGCTCGAGTGGGTGGTCGAGTCGACTGGGAACTGATGTCTATTTGTATCCGGCTTCTGACTCGATCAGGTGCTCGAGCACACACTCGGTCGAGTGGTGGTCGAGTGGATGGTCGAGCTGGTACCTGAAACTCAATCACAGACAAGCAGAAGAAGAAACAAGATCAGTAGTGAACAAGTGGATAAACGAACTTAATCTTAGACTTTTATGGATCCTAATTGTCACAAAAACACACTCAAATAGGCAACGGCGCCAAATTGAAACAAGGTTTTGGTGGTGGTGAATGTGAATGATGATGAATGTATGCAATGAATGGATGGATGGTAAGGTGTTTCAATTCCCCTTATGCAGTTGCAGTATAAGAGGTGTCAATCCAATCTGAGTGTTTGTGAACAGTCAAGATGTGCATAAAGATCTAATTTAAGCCAGATGTAAAGGATGTTTGTCACTAACAATCCTATGATTAAAATGCAAAGTGCAGAAAATAAAACTACAAGAACTAGATGCTGAATGTAAATGAACAGAATGATTGTAACAGTAATGAAGCTAAAACAGAAATAGAAACTACTATAATGCAAGAAATAAACCTATGCAAGACAAGCAATGAACAGAAAACTAAATGAATGCAGCAGAAATGAAACAGGACAATCACAAATCATAAACACAAGCTCTGGGGAAGAACTCGAGCAAGCACTCGACCGAGTGTAGGTCGAGTACAGGGTCGAGCTAGACTAAACGTGAAAACAGAGCAACACAATAAAAACAGAGCAATGCAAAAACGAATCAAACAACAATCAAGCAACAGGATTAAGACTAAGATATCAATAAACAAAGAAGGTCCTGAGGAGGGATTCATGGGCTGAACTAATCATTGTGGTTATTTAACTTGGTCAACAAACCTCAAACAAACTTTGAGCTAATCTCTAGACATACTATTCTAAGACATGTTTAATCCACTCTCATGGCAAGAAACAATCAAACCTATGCATTTCTAGACTTGCTCTCACATAGTAAAGAATCTACACAAGCAGGCATTAAGCAATACATCTCAAACCAAACAAGACCTCTAATCTCTTAGCAAGCCTAATGGTAAGCTCTAGATCTAGCCTTATCTATGCTCCTTAGACATTGGTGTGATGCTAAGATGCTTGAAATCAAACCCTACCTTCTCAGATATAGGATCAGCAATAAGATCATCTAGCCTAGAAGAGATCTACAACAATCAAGCTTGACCAAATCAAACAAACCACAAGATCAACCCAGCCTAACCCATCCTCAAGATCCTAAGCAAACTACTCACAAGAACACATGGTGAACAAAGTCAAAAACCCAGAAAATAATGAAACTTGCATCACTAGAAAGATAAAACAGAGATCTTCAATATTGAAAAAGAAATGAAACTCGAATTCTCAATATTAAGAAAGTTATGAAACCAACAATATTGAAGAATTTAGTCTTTTTCAAGTACAAGATCTAAGAAATATAAAAAGCAAAAAGAATAATTCCCAAAAGGGTAAAATACTAGGTTTAGAGAATATCTAAAAAGCTGCACACTTTTGTGGCTGCAGGTACAAGGCTTTATATAGGAGGGGAGTGGAAGCCCTAAAAATACTAAAAGACAAAATAGTCAACGGCTCGGTCAACTCGACCTGTGCTCGGTCGAGTGGCAGGTCGAGCTGGCTTCTCTCGTGTGTTCTCCACTCGGTCGAGTCCTCCTCAGCACACGGTCGAGTGTCTGGTCGAGTATACGGTCGAGTTGGACTCCGGACCTTGTTATTTCAGCCTTAACTCTCTTGCTTTCCCTTCATGATTGCCTCACTTCTTCCTCAGCATTGCTTCCATGCTCCTTAAGCTTCAAAATCACCTGTTTATGCATGAAAAGATGCAACTAAACTCTAATGCATGATTAGTCCTAAAGCTATGCAATAATGGTGAAAAAGGATAGCAAAAGATGTGAATATACTAAGGGAAAACAGGGTAAAATATATGAACATCATAAGTGCATGGCAAGGGCAGCGTAGGAAGCTTCTAGAACGGTGGTGAAGACTTGGACTGGGCCGCCGTGGTGGTCGGTGGTCAGGCCTTCAATTAAAAGCCCATGGGCTTGATGGTTCTTCTTTGGTTGGTTTAAGGTACGTCTCGGTAAATCGGGCATAACTTCCGGATGGTTGGATGGATCGACTTGATTTCACTTCGAGGAGAACGATGACTCTCTCAGCTTTTCATAGACACCAAGTACGTCAAAATGTGAGTTCTGGAAGTTCTTCAAACGTTTCTCGTACTGTAAAGCTCTGAAACTTTCCTAAAACGTATTTTCCTTGCCTTTTGGTCCTTTTTGCTATAAAACCTGTAAAACCTTCTTGAAACCTAAAATACTTTATAATAGACATGAAAGGCTTGAAATCATATCAAACTCATCCCAAATGCATACTAAAACTATAGCTAAAATGGGTAAAATAATGATGCTATCAAGACCACTAGCTTAGATAACTATTATATTTATTATTATTGTTATTACTATAAAAAAAACAAGTCGGGTCGTTTCAGCTCTTCAACCTGAAAGAGACCAAATAACTTATGTGCGAGCTTTTAAGATGTGTGGCATAGACCCAACTACCACATTCTAACTAAATTTCCCTCCGCTTGAAATCCACTAGCTGCTTGGACCTATTGTTAGTCTTATGGAATTGGTGTTGCAGGTTTACCAATAACTCATCATGAGATGCGAGTTGCTCATCGACCCCCGGAAGAGTTGATTAACCTACTTCATATGATGGAATCGCCGACGGGGCACGACCATATAAAGCTTGGAACAGAATCATCCCCATCGAGGAGTGATAGGTTGTGTTATACCAAAATTTAGCCCACGGTGAATGAGAGCTCCATTGTGTAAACCGGTTATGAACAAAGCGCCGCAATAGCTGTTTCATGCAACGGTTTATGACCTCATTTTGTTTGTCCGACTGAAGGAGAATGCTGATGATGTTTGTAGCTTTGTTCCGGCCAACTCTCAAAATTCCCGCCAAAACAAGCTCACAAATATAGGGTGTGGATCACTATCGATTGATCGTGGCATGCCATGCAACTTCACCACTGCTTCTACAAACTTTGCAGCTAGCGTTTTAGGCTCTTAGCCGTATATGGATGTGATAGCGGAACTAGGTTAGCCGACTTAGTCAGCCTGTCAATAATTACCATAATAGTCGTATGAACATCCAAACATGGCAGCCCATCAATAAAGTCCATACACATCTTCCCATACCTTATCCAAAATTGGTAACAGCTGGAGTAACTTCGCCGGAGTGAGAGAAGTGGACTTGGTTCGCTGACATACTTCACACTTTGTCATGTATTGCTTCACAACGTGATGCAAAGCCGGCCAGTCAATCTGTCGAGCGATACGTTTGCAATTTCGCATTGGAATGGCCACCCATAGGTGTGTCATGATGCTCATGAAGGAGCTGGAGCACCAACGGAGAATTAGGCGGAATCATCACCCAGTTTTTGTAGCGTAATAGTATGTCCCGCCAAGAGTAAAGTTCAAGGTGTCAAGCTTGCCAAGCACCCCACTCGTTACATATACTCGTCAGTTTTAGCTAACTTATGTATGTCGTCCCACAAAGAAGTGTGTTGTACAAAGACAAAATTTAGAACTGGACTTTCAGTAACTCGTGATAGCGCATCAGCCGCCACAATTGATTCCTCCAATGTATATGTGATCTCATAATCATAACCGACCAACTTAGCAATCCACTTATGCGGTTCTGGTGTCAATATTCGTTTCTCCAACATGTAGCGCAGGCTAAGCTGGTCCATTTGTAGGTAAAAACGTCACCCAAGCAAGTAAGGCTGCCATGTGCGTATAGCAACCAAGATATCGAGCATTTCAAGATCATATGTTGGCCAAGACTTCTTTCTGACTCCTAACAACCTACTCATAAATGCAATTGGGTGCTCCTCATGCGCCAATACTGCCCAAATACCTGCCGCGTCTGTTTGAATAACAAAGGGCTTGGAAAAATCTGATAAGGGCAACTTCGGTGCCGTATTCATTGCAAACATAGTTGTACCTAATTAGTTGTGGTAAGGTTAGAGACAAAAACATGCTAAGATTATACTCAAATCAAGATATAGTAAACCACACATCTCCAAATCAATTTGTGAAATTTAAAATCATGTAAGAAAAAGACAACATTGATAAATGCATCCAGTTCTAACTTCTAAGAAGCCATTTCAGCCTACCCCAATCAAGCTAACATCGCATTTACCAAGAGCAAGCTTCTTTCATAGTTTGGAACCGGTGTTCTTCCATTACCGCTCTTGATCGACTTATCTACCTCTCCAAATATTGTCGATGCTACTTCATCTAGTCTTGTCTGTGCTATTTGAATTAATAAATCTTGTCTAAACATTCCTAATGAGTCTCCAACTCTTATAATTAGCCATTTGGATTTCTTTGTGACATATTTTGACCCTAAAAACACTAAGAAAGCTGTTTACTGCTTCTAAGCAATGTTTTGTTGGTTTTAGTGATATCTTGTGTTTTTATGTGATTTTAAAGCTTAATTATTCATTGTTTTGTGCATATTCTTGAGCATTTAGGTTGTTTAGGTTGCATTTTGCATCAAGTTTGGTATCTTAGGTGTTGCAGAAGAGATGTACAAGGAAAGTGTACTTTGGAGGTAAATAAGTCAAGAATTAGCAATATAATGGAAGACACACATTTGGATACACACAAGATGATTGATGATGCGGGACCAGTCTGCAGTCCCTCAAAGATCGACTCGTATGAAGATTTTTCCTTGGGATTTAGCTCCAGCGTTCTTCATCAAAGTTATTGGAAATTCAGTAAGCTTTGTAATGGAGTTGATTTCAGGACAATCGGATGTGAGTGTACGGAGTTATACATGTTTTAGTGAGCGTATATACAGCCAGAGGAAGATCGCAGCCACACGCGGCCACACCACCCGGCCAAGCCATGGCCACTGGAGATCAGATGGACCAGGATCCAGAGACACACACAGCTATACCACACAGCCAAACAAAGACCGAGTGAAGACACGCGGCCACACCACGCGGCCAAACCAAGACCGATGGAGTTTAAGTGGTTGAGGGTGCGAAGACACACGCGGCCAAACCAAGACCGAGTGAAGAGACGCGGCCACACCACTTGGCCAAGCCATGACCGAGTGAGCCAACACCACACTTGTTTTATTTTTGAACCGGGTTTGACCCAGTTTGTTTTGGATTGACCCAGGTTCTCTTCTACTTTCCTATATATACTCTAAACCTATTAAGGAGACTTATCTCTGATCTTATCTTTTGTTTAGCAGCCACTTAGGGTTCTTAAGCTTGTCTACTCTTGGTTTATTGAATCCTTGGTTGATTTCCCAGTTTTTAATAGCAATTTCTCTTTCAAATTCTTTTAATCTACAAACTCTTATTATGATTTCACAAAGATCAAACTCTTTCCTTTGTGTGATCATGATGAAGAGTGAGTAGATCCCTTAGAACTTTGGGCTAGGTAGATTAGGGAGATAGATGATTGATCTTTGATGTCTAAGGCTTTATTTTTATGTTTCCTATCTTGATTAATGTTAATAATGCTAGATAGCTTTGATCATGCTTAAAATCTAGTTGTTAGGATTTCCATGCCCATAAGGTGTTTGATGAAATTCCTGAACCAAATTAATCAAGAGCTTTGCATTCCTAGCCAATGGAAATTGATGTTTAGGGTGTTTAGTGGTATATGGATTTGATCTTAATGCATGCTTGCTTTGTGATTGCCTTTGGAAATTGTTGGTTATCACTTAGCTAGCATAGGAATCTCTATCATGGAAATGGATTGATTTGCATAAGTGTTCTTAGCCTTAGGATTGTTCTTGTTTGTTACTTAGACATCTAGGATTGATTAGCTATCTCCCAAATCAATAACCTTTCCCAATGTTCATTTATTTAATCTTGATTTAAAGTTTATTGCTAGTTGTGTTATGTTTCTTGAATTTGCTTTGTTTGAGCTGTCTTGTTTTCTTTATTTGAATCAGTTTGTTAATTTAATTGTTACAAAAGAACCTATTCCTGTTTAAGAATCGATTAAGCATTTTTGTGTATTCTTAGTGTGTTAATTAATGCAAATTGTGGATTGATAAAATAATTGATACAAAAACAACTACATCAATTTGGCGCCGTTGCCCGTTTGCATTCAATTTAACCATTAGGATTTCAACTTTGCTTGAGCCTATTCATTTACTTTGCATTGTTACTTACTTGGTTTGCTTTGGTGTTTTGAATTCTCTTTTGCAAGGTGTATGAATTTGAGAAGTCAAGGCCAAGCCAATTTATTTGAGCCTGTTGAAGACATTCACCGACTTGAAAGAGAGATTCGCCGGTTAGCAAGACAAGCTATAGACAACAATCCTCCTCCTGCTGCTGGTCATAATGGAAATGACCAGCCCAATGAAGACAGGGTTCCAAACCATGTGCCAAGACAAGCCCCTCTCATTGGAGCCTATGATGCACCAAATGTCAATGGACATAGAACTGGTATTAGAGCTCCACCATTTGAGAACAATCACTTGAGATCAAGGCCAGTCTTATCAACATGGTGCAAGGATCAAAATTTCATAGTTTGGCAATGGAAGACCCTCTTGATCACTTGGATCAATTGATAGGTTTTGTGGGACTGTTAAGATCAATGGTATCTCTGAAGATGCTTTCAAGCTGCGCCTCTTCCCATTCTCTCTTGGTGACAAGGCTCATATTTGGGAAAAGAATCTGCCTCACAACTCAATTACCTCCTGGGATCAATGTAAGAAGGCTTTCTTATCCAAATTTTTCTCTACTACAAGAACAACAAGACTAAGGAATGAGATATCAAGCTTTGCGCAAAAAGGAAATGAGAGTTTTTGTGAAGCTTGGGAAAGAATCAAGGGGTACATCTCTCAATGTCCACATCATGGTTTCTCCAAAGAGTCACAGTTGAGTACACTCTATAGAGGAGTTTTCCCTAAGTATAGAATGCTTCTTGATACAGAAAGCAATGGAAACTTCTTGGGCCAAAATGCAGAACAAGGGATGTTTTTGGTTGAGAATCTTGCTCAAAGTAATGGGAACTCTGGAGAAGATTATGATAGAACCTCAAGAGATTATTCTGATATGAATGAGCAGCACCGCAAGGAGATCAAAGCATTGAATGACAAGATGGATAAGATGCTTATGGCAAATCAAAAGCAAGTTCACTTTGTCAACGAATGTGAACTTTATCAAGAAGGCATGGAAGCTTGTGTTGAAGGTCAAGAGGAAGTCAACTATGTAGGTGGCCAAGGGTATAACAAGTTCAATCCTAATTACCGCAACCATCCAAACCTCTTTTACCGCAGCACCAATGTGGAGAACCCACAAGATCAGACTTATCCACCACAAAAACCACATGGTTTTCCTTCCCAACCCAACTATCAGCCAAAACCTCAAGGAAACTACCAAGCCAAGCCTCAAACCTATTCTCACCCTCAGCAACAAATGCATGCACCACATCCTCAAGGTCAAGCAGATGACACAACTGCTCTACTTAGACAACTCCTTGAAGGACAAGGAAGAGGTGCCATTGAACTTGCCACACAAATGAAATGTTAGAATCGCGGAATTAATGACAGAATAACCGAGAGAATAAGAGATGAAAGAAATTTAGAATTCAAAAGGCTTGATTAGAATACATCTTATGTTTGTTACATGACCATATATAGGGAGACAATGAGATACTAGCCGTTAGTGATACAAAAAGGAAGGAAAGAAGATATCCTCATGGGATTAGTCTCGATCCGTTTTAATGATGATAGCGACCTTTCCTTACTTGGTTGACTCGACTTCACTCGTCCCCAAGGTACACATGTGACCTCTCCTTAAGATAGGTTGCTCTCCTCTCTTCTAGATCCTTCTCTTCTTATGGGCTTCTTATTACTAAGGCCTCTCATTCTTATTTAATAAACTGAACCATGGCCTAATGGCCTAAGCCGCATGGTCACTTGTACGGACGCTTGTACGGACATCCTTGATTGTATCCTAGATCAATACTCCCCCTCAAGCTTAACCAGGTGAAACGGTTAAGCTTGGAACCCCGCAAGCCATCACCTCATTAAAAACCTCAAAGTAGAAAACCACATGGGACAAAACTATCTTGAGGGAAAAAGAGTGTGATGGTCACGGTTTAGGAGACTTGATCAAGGGTGAGTCAAGTCCACCAGTCCTAGCTTGTGGTGAATGTGAACACAAACTTTACGACAGGCGGCCTTGGTGAAGATATCAGCGAGCTGGTCCACGCTGGGTGTATGATATGGGAGTGTGACTCCTTCTTCAATTTTCTCGCGAACTTTGTGGCAGTCCAACTCGATGTGTTTGGTTCTTTCATGGAACACCGAGTTTGTGGCTATGTGGATTGCGGCTTCATTGTCACAATGCATAGGAATTGACGTTGATGGTTTGATGCCTAGTTCTTCTAACAATGCCTTGAGCCAGGTGAGCTCGGTGGTCAGCTTTCGCATCGCTCTATACTCGGACTCGGCACTTGACATCGACACCACCTTTTGCTTCTTGGTCTTCCATGTGACTAAGTTACCTCCTATGAAGGTACAATAGCCCGTTGTAGACTTCCTATCTGTCCGGTCACCGCCCCAATCCGCATCACAATATCCCACAAGCTCGGTATTGTAATTCTTGCCCATCCATATGCCTTGGCCTGGGTTTTTCTTGAGATAGTGAAGGATTCTATCCAAGAGACTCCAGTGGTAGGTTGTTGGAGCTTTCATGTACTGGCTAACCTGATTCACAGCATAACAAATATCAGGTCGAGTGAGTGTTAAGTATATAAGCTTACCCACAAGACGGCGATAGCGAGAAGGATCTTCGTATGGAGGATCATTCCGCTCCCCCTTGCGCTCGACTTGGTAGCCATCAGGTAGGGGTGTGTCAACTGGTTTAGCTCCTAGCTTTCCTGTTTCACAAAGCAAATCAAGGGTGTACTTTCTTTGTGAGAGAAATAGGCCCTCCGAAGATCGGCACACTTCAATCCCAAGAAAATACTTAAGCTCACCAAGGTCTTTTATATCAAAAACAGTGTTTAAGTGAGCTTTGATCTCCCTAATACCTTCTTGGTTGTCTCCAGAGATGATAAGATCATCTACGTATACGAGCACAACCACTATACCTTTATCATTTTGAAGGGTGAAGAGTGAATTGTCCGAATGAGTTTTCTTGAAGCCGTATCATGTGAGTGTGGTGCTCAACTTGTGATACCAGGCTAGCGGAGATTGCTTTAAACCATATATAGCCTTCCTTAGTCTCAATACTTTTCCAGGAGCAATCATGTCTTCGAGGCCCGGTGGTGGTGTCATGTAAACTTCCTCCTTTAATTCTCCTTGTAGGAAGGCATTTTTGACATCCATCTGCCATAACTCCCAAGATAGGTTTATGGCTAGGGATAGGACTACTCTCACCGTATGCAGCTTAGCCACTGGTGCAAACGTATCTTTATAATTCTGGCCATACGTTTGAGTAAAGCCGCGAGCCACAAGTCGTGCCTTGTATCTCTCGATGTCCCCATTGCTCAAGTGTTTGATCGTAAAAACCCATTTCGAACTCACCGCCTTTTTCCCTGGTGGTAGGTCTGCCTCGTCCCAAGTGTGATTGCGTATCATAGCATCGACCTCATCATCTACTGCTCCGAGCCATTCCTTGCTTTCCTTCGCTTCGTCATAAGTGTTTGGTATTGGTTGTGCGTCTAGCTTCCTAAGAAATACTTGATGATCGGCTGGTAGATGCGCAAGGGAGCACACAGCTTGTATAGGGTGCGCTATAGCATTGTTGTTGTAGTAGACACGCTTGTCTTTCCATGTAGACGGATGTGACCGGACTCGTGTACTCCGACGTAGCGGCTGTGGAACTGGTTGTGGTTCGGGAGCTGGTACAGGCAGTGTTTGGTCTACAAAAGCTGGTTCTTCAGTGACTTGTTCTTCTGGCCTATCGTTCTCCCCTTCCGGCTCTGGGGCCACAACATCAGCCGGGATAGAGGACGATTCGGACAGAGGCTCCGAAGGGCCGGGAAGTGAGTCAGGTATAGTATCCTGGGACAATTGCGAGGGTTGAGTGGTCGAGACACCGATATGATCTAGTAAGAACTTGAGACCGACAGACTGATCCATAGGCGTTGCCAAGTCTCTCAAGCCCGCCCAATCTTTCTTTTCAAAGTAACCTTGGTCTTCAAGGAACTTAACATCACGAGAGACAAAGGTGCGGTTATTGGCCGGATCAAAGCATTTGTAGCCTTTTTGAGTGATGGAATAGCCTAAAAACATGCACTTGGTGCTCTTGGCTTCAAGCTTATTCCGTTGTTCACCTGGTACTAAAACAAAACAAACACAACCGAACACTTCTAGGTGATTAAGTGATGGTTTAAATTGGTTTAGTACCTCAAATGGTGATCGATCTTCCAAGATCTTAGTTGGAGTCCGGTTGATTAGGTAGCAGGACGTCATCACCGCATCTCCCCAATATCTTCTTGGAACATTGGTGTGAAACATCATTGATCTTGCTACTTCCATCAAGTGTCGGTTCTTTCTTTCGGCTACACCGTTTTGTTGAGGAGTGTAGGGACAACTTGTTTGATGAACAATGTCATGCTTTGTTAGGTGTTCTTTGAATCGATTGCTTGTATACTCGCCTCCATTGTCTGTTCTAAACACTTTAATCTTAGCATTAAACTGATTAGTGACATAGTTTTGGAAATTTATAAATGCATCAATCACACGGTCCTTGGAGGGAAGTAAGGTTACCCAAGTATATTTTGTTTTTTCATCTATAAATGTCACAAAATACTTGTTACTATCCCTAGAAACACATGGAGAGGTCCAAACATCTGAATGAACTAAGTCAAAGCATTTTTCATAAAAAGTAGTAGACTTAGAGAAGACAGTTTTACAATGTTTGCCAAGTATACAAGACTCACAACAAGAGTGATCAAAAGAAACATTAGGAATCATTAATTCAAGAGCCCTAGAGTGAGGATGACCTAGCCTAGCATGTCACATTGCATTCAAAGAAATTCCAAGACAAGAACTAAAAGAAACAGATTTTGGTAAACTTGGTGAACTATCTTCAAGAATATAAAGATCATCTTTGGTTCCACCTTCACCAATCAGTTTTCCAGTCTCAATATCCTGAAAGTGAACATCATTAGGCCCAAATATAGCATAGCAATTTAGATCACTGGTGGCTCTCTTAACCGACAAAAGATTTGAAGTAAACTTAGGCATATAAAACGCTTTAGACTCTTTGTTAAACAATTTTAAGTCGCCTATGCCTTGAATTGGTATTTTCTCCCCATTAGCAATAACTACATTTCCCTTAGCCGGTTCTATATTATTTAGCAAGTTCGAGTTACTAATCATATGGTGAGAGGCACCCGAATCTACTACTAAGGAGTTATTAATCTTGAGGGTAGAAAATGTTTTACCACTTGACTCCTTGAGAGCCAAGGACTTGAAGAAGGCCTCCAAGTCAGATTTCCTCACATAGTCTCCGGAGACTGCCTCTTCACCATTCTTCGAGGAACCGCCGGTCTGGGCTTGTTCGTCCTTGGTGTGAGTCACGTTGGCTCTCGGATCTTTGTGATGGTGACTTGGGCGCAAGTGAGGGTGAAGAAACCAACATTTCTCCTTAGTATGGTTCTTCCTCTTGCAATGCTCACATCCTCCCTTTGGCTTCCGATCCTCTTGTTTGAAGACTCCTTTGTTGGCCGTGACAAGCTCCCCTTTCCCACTAAACAAGCCGAGAGAGCCTTGTTCTTTTTGTATCTGTGCGCACACATCATCGAGGTTTGGGAGCTTGTCTGACCTTAGGATGTGTTTGATGAGGTCTTTGAAGGTCGGGTTGAGGGTGAGTAGCAAAGCGAAGACCTTGTCTTGTTCCCTTCGCTCGTTGAGTACAGCCGGGTCCATGGTGTTTGGTCGGAGCATTTCGAATTCAGCCCAAAGTGACGTAAACTTCCCAAAATGTTTGTTAAACTCCATATCCTCTTGACTCAGGTCGTTGATAGACTTCTTGACTTCAAAGACTCGGGTGAGGTTGGAGACATTGCCGAAGACATTCTTGAGAGTCTCCCATAGTTCGCTAGCCGTTTGACAATAAGAATAGGCTTCTAGTATGGGAGCCTCAAGGGAGTTTTGAAGTATGGAGAGGACAGTTTGGTCTTCTTGAAACCACTTAGCCTCTTCTTGATGCTTAGCCTCTTCTTCATGTTCTTTGATGGTTTCTTTTCCATCTTCTTTGGTGACTTTCCTTGGAACTCTTCCACCTTCGATGTGGCTCCAAAGTCCGCGGCCACACAGCGCGGTTTTGGTGGTTCTTGACCACAGTAGATAGTTTCCTCCTTTGAGGACAGACGGTAGAACAAGCGGCTTGGTGTTCTCCATGGTAGAATGCTATTGACCGCCGGGTAAACGTGAGAAAACGAACAAGAATAGAAAGCGAACAACAAGAATGGAGAATCAATGCTAGAATAAAAGAGAATGGATCTGGTTTTGTCAAGAACAGGAACCTAGCTCTGATACCATGTTAGAATCGCGGAATTAATGAGAGAATAACTGAGAGAATAAGAGATGAAAGAAATTTAGAATTCAAAAGGCTTGATTAGAATACATCTTATGTTTGTTACATGACCATATATAGGGAGAAAATGAGATACTAGCCGTTAGTGATACAAAAAGGAAGGAAAGAAGATATCCTCATGGGATTAGTCTCGATCCGTTTAATGATGATAGCGACCTTTCCTTACTTGGTTGACTAGACTTCACTCGTCCCCAAGGTACACATGTGACCTCTCCTTAAGATATGTTGCTCTCCTCTCTTCTAGATCCTTCTCTTCTTATGGGCTTCTTATTACTAAGGCCTCTCATTCTTATTTAATAAACCGAACCATGGCCTAATGGCCTAAGCCTCATGGTCACTTGTACGGACGCTTGTACGGACATCCTTGATCTCGTATCCTAGATCAATATGAAAGCCATGCACCACAAGGTTGAAAATGTCTATGGTGAGTTAAATGCTAAGATTGAAAGGTTGCAAACACAAGTCCAAGGACAAGCTTCTTCCTCTTCAACAAGACAAATGTGTTCTCTACCAGGAAAACCAGAACCAAACCCATAGGAGTTTTGCAATGTCATCTTATTGATGATGCCTTATGTGATTCAGGAGCAAGTGTTAATGTGATTTCTCTTGAGATGGTAAAGAGTCTTGGGATCAAAGATATGAAGCAGCCCTCTTCTTCCATCATGTTTGGAGATGCCTCCTCAAAATCTCCACTTGGTTTGATAGAGAACTACCCACTCAAGGTTGGTGATTGCACAGTTCCAACAGACTTCATGGTAGTTGAGATGAAAGAAACCAACAGACTCCCTCTCATACTAGGAACTCCCTTTCTCAACACTATGGGGGCAAGCATTGATTTCCCAAATAAGAGAGTAACTCTTCTTCATGTGGATCCCAACACATCCTATCCTATCAAACCTTCCCCTACAATGTTTTGTGGAACAGTCACTAGTGAAGAAGAGGCAACTAAGGAAGCCCATAGAGACTTGGATGATCAACATTAAGAGCTCCAAGTTGATAAAGTGGGGATTAAAGAGACTACAAAACTTGATGAAGACATTTTGGATGGTGAGTGTTTAGTATCTTTATTTGATGACCTCAAAGGAGATTCTATAGAAGGGGATTTGGGTCAAGCAAATAAAGTTGTTGACAAGAAGAAGAGGAAGAAGAAACAAAACCAGCTTTCCACCATTGTTTGTTCTCCTATGACTTTGTGTTTGCATCCCTTGGGGCTTGTTGATGGAGCAATAGAGTACAAAGTGAAGCACAAAGGTCCTTCTTCATCCTTTGCAAGTGTCAAAGCCAAGCTGGATCCCAAGTATCATTATGACAAGGATAAGCTTCATGAACTTCTCTCAAGTGACATTACTATCAACCTCCAATCTCCTTCCACCAATTCAACAGGATCTCAAGGGAGCACTAAAGCTCCTCCAATTACTCTATTCCCTAAAGTTCACAACTAGGGCCAAGGTATGGTCCTAACTTTCCATTGTATATATCATTTGAGTCTTGTTTTCTTTATTTTGTTAGTCTTTCTCTTGGACATTTCTCACACAGGGACGGTGTGAATTAAGTTTGGGGGAGGGACTAGCCATCTAACATTGTGTTCTGTTTTGATTTTCATGTTTTGTGTGATGCATTGTTAATAGCTATGTTTTGGAGAAAAATCAAAAAAATTTTGAAAATTTTCAAAAACCAAAAACAAATGCATGTAGCTTTGCATATTCATTCTTGTGTTTAGGATTGAGTCTAGAAGCATTTAGTATGCATTTGCATTTGCATTTGGGGATAATAATGAAGTTACCTTGTGAAAGTAGAGTTTTAGGATTGAACCCACAGCCCTCATCTATAGTTCATTGGTGCTTGTTTAATCTTTGGGAAAAAATGAAGAGTCTAAGCTTAAAGCATTGTGTCACTTGAAAGCATTTTCTTCTAGTGTAAAGCTTGCATGATCATTGCTGCATCTCTATATAATTTGGACTTTAATTTGATCTATAAATTATCTTGCTTATGGACTATGAATGCTTGCTCATGGAATTTTCATTTGGGTTAACTATCTCTATTTGCCACTCTATTT
Organism: Camelina laxa; assembly: GCA_024034495.1. Lineage (NCBI taxonomy): Eukaryota > Viridiplantae > Streptophyta > Magnoliopsida > Brassicales > Brassicaceae > Camelina > Camelina laxa. Next base: position 8,436,779 of record CM043884.1, read on the forward strand.
TGCTTAGCCCAATCTTTTGCCATACCTTTGAACCCCAACCTTTTTTTTCAAGCCTTGTGTTGATTTGTTGAGTGAGGCCTCTTTGTTGATAATGCTATAGGTTGTGAAATCTTGAGAGTATTGAGAATGACAAAGAACTGGCTCTTGTTTTAGCTAGGTTTGGAATCTTTTTAACTAGCTAATAGGACTGGTTTTGAAAGAAGTAGGTGGTTAGAATGTTGATTTGGGTTCAGTTTTGGGAATAAGAAGCAAAGAAAAGGGAAATAAAGGTTTACTTGGTTAAAAGAAAAGAAAAAAAAAATCTCTAAGGTTAAGTTTTGTTATAAGCTCTAAGTAACAAAGAGAAAGGTTAAAAAGTCTTGTTATAGTCCCCTAAAATCAAAGGAAAAAGAAAAGTTAAGGAAAGTTAAATAAGAAGGGGGGTATAGCAAAGAAAGATTAAGAAAGAAAGGGAGCTAATGTTTAAAATAAAAATAGCCTTAGAGTTTTGCAAAAAGAATAAAGCCAGAAGTAAATACAAAAGGAAGGGTTTTAAGAGATCAAAATTTGAGTTTTGGGGTTGATAACAAAGAAAAGAGGATTGAGAAAAGGGTAGCAAAGTTTCTAGGTGGGTAGAACATCAAGAGCTAAGCTTTGTATGCCTAAATTATTCTCAGTCTTAGATTGATTTCACGACTGTGGTAGTATTCCTCCTTGTTTGAGAGTTAGCCACCCTAAAAACACTATTATTAGCCCACCTTCAAAAGCCTTACCCTTAAAGCAATTGAGCTTGATTCATGTTCCATTTGCAAGATCACACCAAACACTTTAATGAATGTGAAAGAGATGTTCAATAGGATTGCAAGTCTTTGCCAATAGATAGAAAGTGAACTAGAGTGGTGCATTGTGATAAGCATTAGCAAAATATTTGTAAGCACTTTGATTGATCGTAGCACAATTGAATTACATTTAAGGACAGTGGTTTGAATCCTTTGATGATACTTTTTGGTTCTTAATCCCTTTTTCAAACCTCTCTCTCTCTCTCACTTTATGTTTGGTTCTTTCTTGAGGACTAGCAAGAGATAAGTTTGGGGGAGTTGATATCTTGTGTTTTTATGTGATTTTAAAGCTTAATTATTCATTGTTTTGTGCATATCCATGAGCATTTAGGTTGTTTAGGTTGCATTTTGCATCAAATTTGGTATCTCAGGTGTTGCAAAAGAGATGTACACAGAAAGTGTCCTTTGGAGCTAAATAAGTCAAGAATTAACAATATAATGGAAGACACACATTTGGATACACACAAGATGATTGATGATTCGGGACCAGTCTGCAGTCCCTCAAAGATCGACTCGTATGAAGATCTTTCCTTGGGATTTAGCTCCAGCGTTATTCATCAAAGTTATTGGAAATTGAGTAAGATTTGTAATGGAGGTGATTTTAGGACAATCGGATGTGAGTGTAAGGAGTTATACCTGTTTTAGTGAGCGTATATACAGCCAGAGGAAGATCGCGGCCACACGCGGCCACACATGGCCGCACCACCCGGCCAAGCCATGGCCACTGGAGATCAGATGGACCAGGATCCGAAGACACACACGGCTATACCACGCGGCCAAACAAAGACCGAGTGAAGACACGCGGCCACACCACGCGGCCAAACCAAGACCGATGGAGTTGAAGTGGTTGAGGGTGCGAAGACACACGCAGCCACCACACGCGGCCAAACCAAGACCGAGTGAAGAGACGCGGCCACACCACTCGGCCAAGCCATGGCCGAGTGAGCCAACAGCACACTTGTTTTATTTTTGAACCGGGTTTGAACCAGTTTGTTTTGGGTTGACCCAGGTTATCTTCTACTTTCCTATAAATACTCTAAACCTATTAAGGAGACTTTTCTCTGATCTTATCTTTTGTTTAGCAGCCACTTAGGGTTCTTAGGCTTGTCTACTCTTGGTTTATTGAATCCTTGGTTGATTTCCCAGTTTTTAATAGCAATTTCTCTTTCAAATTCTCTTAATCTACAAACTCTTATTATGATTTCACAAAGATCAAACTCTTTCCTTTGTGTGATCATGATGAAGAGTGATTAGATCCCTTAGAACTTTGGGCTAGGTAGATTAGGGAGATAGATGATTGATCTTTGATGTCTAAGGCTTTATTTTTATGTTTCCTATCTTGATTAATGTTAATAATGCTAGATAGCTTTGATCATGCTTAAAATCTAGTTGTTAGGATTTCCATGCCCATAAGGTGTTTGATGATATTCCTGAACCAAATTAATCAAGAGCTTTGCAATCCTAGCCAATAGAAATTGATGTTTAGGGTGTTTAGTGGTATTTGGATTTGATCTTAATGCATGCTTGCTTTGTGATTGCCTTTGGAAATTGTTGATTATCACTTAGCTAGCATAGGAATCTCTATCACGGAGATGGATTGATTTGTATAAGTGTTCTTAGCCTTAAGATTGTTCTTGTTTGTTACTTAGACATCTAGGATTGATTAGTGATGTTCATATATTTTACCATGTTTTCCCTTAGTATATTCACATCTTTTTCATCTTTTGCTATCCATTTTCACCATTATTGCATAGCTTTAGGACTAATCATGCATTTGAGTTTAGTTGCATTGCATTTGCATCTTTTCATGCATAAACATGTGATTTTGGAGCTTAAGGAGCATGGAAGCAATGCTGAGGAAGAAGTGAAGCAATCATGAAGGGAAAGCAAGAGAGTTAAGGCTGAAATAACAAGGTCCGGAGTCCAACTCGACCGCACACTCGACCAGACACTCGACCGTGTGCTGAGGAGGACTCGACCGGGTGGAGAATGCACGAGAGAAGCCAACTCGACCTGCCCCTCGACCAAGCACAGGTCGAGTTGACCGAGCCGTTGACTATTTTGTCTTTTAGTATTTTTAGGGCTTTCACTCCCTTCATATATAAAGCCTTGTACCTGCAGCCACAAAAGTGTGCATCTTTTTAGATATTCTCTAAACCTAGTATTTTACCCTTTTGGGAATTATTCTTTTTGCACTTTTATATTTCTTAGATCTTGTACTTGAAAAAGACTAAATTCTTCAATATTGTTGGTTTCATAACTTTCTTAATATTGAGAATTCGAGTTTCATTTCTTTTTCAGTATTGAAGATCTCTGTTTTATCTTTCTAGTGATGCAAGTTTCATTATTTTCTGGGTTTTTGACTTTGTTCACCATGTGTTCTTGTGAGTAGTTTGCTTAGGATCTTGAGGATGGGTTAGGCTGGGTTGATCTTGTGGTTTGTTTCATTTGGTCAAGTTGGATTGTTGTAGATCTCTTCTAGGCTAGATGATCTTAATGCTGATCCTAAATCTCAGAAGGTAGGGTTTGATTTCAAGCATCTTAGCATCACACCAATGTCTAAGGAGCATAGATAAGGCTAGATCTAGAGCTTACCATTAGGCTTGCTAAGAGATTAGAGGTCTTGTTTGGTATGAGATATATTGCTTAATGCCTGCTTGTGTAGATTCTTTACTATGTGAGAGCAAGTCTAGAAATGCATAGGCTTGATTGTTTCTTGCCATGAGAGTGGATTAAACATGTCTTAGAATAGTATGTCTAGAGATTAGCTCAAAGTTTGTTTGAGGTTTGTTGACCAAGTTAAATAACCACAATGATTAGTTCAGCCCATGAATCCCTCCTCAGGACCTTCTTTGTTTATTGATATCTTAGTCTTAATCATGTTGCTTGATTGTTGTTTGATTCGTTTTTGCATTGCTCTGTTTTTATTGTGTTGCTCTGTTTTCACGTTTAGTCCAGCTCGACCCTGTACTCGACCTACACTCGGTCGAGTGCTTGCTCGAGTTCTTCCCCAGAGCTTGTGCTTATGATTTGTGATTGTCCTGTTTCATTTCTGCTGCATTCATTTAGTTTTCTGTTCATTGCTTGTCTTGCATAGGTTTACTTCTTGCATTATAGTAGTTTCTACTTCTGTTTTAGCTTCATTACTATTACAATCATTCTGTTCATTCACATTCAGCATCTAGTTCTTGTAGTTTTATTTTCTGCACTTTGCATTTTAATCATAGGATTGTTAGTGACAAACATCCTTTACATCTGGCTTAAATTAGATCTTTATGCACATCTTGACTGTTCACAAACACTCAGATTGGATTGACACCTCTTATACTGCAACTGCATAAGGGGAATTGAAACACCTTACCATCTATCGATTCCTTGCATACATTCATCATCATTCACATTCACCACCACCAAAACTTTGTTTCAATTTGGCGTCGTTGCCTATTTGAGTGTGTTTTTGTGACAATTAGGATCCATAAAAGTCTAAGATTAAGTTCGTTTATCCACTTGTTCACTACTGATCTTGTTTCTTCTTCTGCTTGTCTGTGCTTGAGTTTCAGATACCAGCTCGACCATCCACTCGACCACCACTCGACCGAGTGTGTGCTCGAGCACCTGATCGAGTCCGAAGCCGGATACAAATAGACATCAGTTCCCGGTCGACTCGACCACCCACTCGAGCCTGTGCTCGTCCGAGTGCCTGTCTGAGTCCGTACTCGACTCTGTTGATGCAAACAAGGTCCAAGGGTCCTCACAATCTTCAGAGACTCCTTGATCACATCAACAAACCACCAAGGGACCTCAGACAGCAGAAAACAAGGATCTATCAGGAAGAAGAACAACAAGTGCTAATGGAGCAACAAGATCAACAAGCTCCAAGAGCAAGAAACATTGGTGCTAGAGATGCACCAAACACACATAACCAGAGAGCTGGTATTGTGCCTCCTACTGTTGCCAACAACAACTTTGAGATCAAAATTGGATTGATCTCAATGATTCAAGCCAACAAGGTCCATGGGTTGCCAATGGAAGATCCCCTGGACCACCTTGATGAATTTGATAGGATATGTGGTCTCACTAAGATCAATGGAGTCAGTGAGGATGTATTCAAGTTAAGGCTATTCCCCTTCTCACTTGGAGATAAGGCTCACCTTTGGGAGAAGACTCTTCCTACTGGATCAATAACCACATGGGATGCTTGCAAAAAAGCTTTCTTGGCCAAATTCTTTTCCAATGCTAGAACTTTTAGATTGAGAAATGAAATTTCTGGGTTTGCTCAAAGGAATAATGAGAGTTTTTGTGAAGCTTGGGAAAGGTTTAAAGGATTCCAAACTCAGTGTCCTCACCATGGCTTCAGCAATGAGTCCCTTTTAAGTACTTTGTATAGAGGAGTGTTTCCCAAGATCAGAACGCTTCTTGACACAGCCTCAAATGGAAACTTCCTCAACAAAAATGTTGAAGAAGGCTGGGAGTTGGTTGAAAATCTTGCTCAGTCAGATGGCAACTACAATGAGGACTATGACAGAACACTAAGGTCCACCTCCATTGATCAAGAGGAGAACTACAAGAAGGACTTGAGGATGGTCAATGAGAAGCTTGACAGGATCCTCCTTAGCCAACAAAAAACTATTCACTTCATTGGTGAAGAAGAGGTTCCAGTTCAAGAAGGGGAGAATGAATTTGCTGAGTTGTGCTACATGCAAAACCAGGGAGGATTTAAGGGCTACAACCAAGGAGGTTTTAAGAACAACAATCTATCTTATAGGAGTACCAATGTAGCTAATCCACAAGACCAAGTCTACCCACCTCAGCAGCCTCAACAGCAACAAACCTACATCCCCAAACAACAACATCAAGTGTTCCAGCCCCAGTTGTGTCCCCCACCAGGGTTTCAGACTAACCAAGGGCAAGAACAAGACATAAAAGCAATGATGCAACAGTTGTTGATTGGGCACACACAAGGAAAGATTGAGGCAGCAAACAGATTTGCTAAGTTGAACAGGCGAATATTTGATGTTTACAGTGACCTCAATGCCAAGTTTGCCACATTGACTTCCAGGATTGTGACTATGGAACACCAACTAGCTAATGCCCCAAACAAAAAAGGCAAGGCCATTATGAACTCTATAGAATCTGCTCATGCTATCAATCTACGCAGTGGAAGGGTTCTACCAACAATAGAGGGAGCATTACCAGACACTGAGGACAGTGGTGATCCAGAAGGGGAGGGTTTTCAACAAGAAGAAAATCAGAATGAAAACGCCATCGAACTCGACCAACCACTCGACCACTCACTCGATCGAGTGTGCGATCGAGCACCCGATCGAGCAGCCTCCCAGGAGAAAACTAAGCCAGTCATTCCCAAAGAAAAAGAAGTCTGGTTCATTCCTCCTCCTTACAAGCCTCCACTACCTTTCCCAGGAAGATTTAAGAAGCAGATGGTTGAGAAATACAAGGCATTGTTTGACAAACAAGTTAGGGAGATTGAGCTTAGAATGCCTCTAATAGATGCATTTGTGATGTTCATATATTTTACCCTGTTTTCCCTTAGTATATTCACATCTTTTGCATCTTTTGCTATCTATTTTCACCATTATTGCATAGCTTTAGGACTAATCATGCATTAGAGTTTAGTTGCATTGCATTTGCATCTTTTCATGCATAAACAGGTGATTTTGGAGCTTGAGGAGCATGGAAGCAATGTTGAGGAAGGAGTGAAGCAATCATGAAGGGAAAGCAAGAGAGTTAAGGCTGAAATAACAAGGTCCGGAGTCCAACTCGACCGCGCACTCGACCAGACACTCGACCGTGTGCTGAGGAGGACTCGACCGAGTGGACAATGCACGAGAGAAGCCAGCTCGACCTGCCACTCGACCGAGCACAGGTCGAGTTGACCGAGCCGTTGACTATTTTGTCTTTTAGCATTTTTAGGGCTTCCACTCCCCTCCTATATAAAGCCTTGTACCTGCAGCCACAAAAAAGGAGTCAGCTTTTTAGTGAGCTTTTTAGATATTCTCTAAACCTAGTATTTACCTTTTTGGGATTTATTCCTTTTGCTTTTTATTCCTAAGATCTTGTACTTGAAAAAGACTAAATTTCTCATTATTGTTAGTTTAATAACTTTCTTAATATTGAGAATTTAAGTTTCATTTCTTTTTCAATATTGTAGATCTTTGTTTTATCTATCTAATGATGCAAGTTTCAATCTTTTCTGGGTTTATGATTTTGATGTTTATCATGTGTTCTTGTGAGTAGTAGTTTAGGATCTTGAGGATGGGTTAGGCTGGGCTGTGAATGAGGTTTGTTTGGCTTGATCAAGCTTGATTGTTGTAGATCTCTTCTAGGGTAGATATTCTTAATGCTGATCCTATATCTGAGAAGGTAGGATCTGATTTCAAGCATCTTAGCATCACACCAATGTTTAAGAGGCATAGATAAGGCTAGATCTAGAGCTTACCATCTTGCTTGCTAAGAGATTAGAAGTTTTGTTTGGTATGAGACATATTTCTTACTGCCTGCTTGTGTAGATTCTTTACTATGTGAGAGCAAGTCTAGAAATGCATAGGTTTGATTGTTTCTTGACCATGAGAGTGGGAGAAACTTGTCTTGGATTCATATGTCTAGAGATTAGCTCATGTTGTTTGAGATTTGTTGATCAAGTTAGATAGCCTCAATCATTAGTCCAGCCCATGAATCCCTCCTCAAGTCCTTCTTTGTTTATTGATTTTTCAGTCTTAATCCCGTTGCTTGATTGTAGTTTGATCTGTCTTTGCATTACTCTGTTTTTATTGCATTGCTCTGTTTCTGCGTTTAATCTAGCTCGACCACTCACTCGACCTACACTCGGTCGAGTGCTGGCTCGAGTTCATCCCCAGAACTCTGTTATTTGTGATTTGTGATTGTCTTGTTTCATTCCTGTTCCATTTCTGCTGCATTCATTTAGTGTCCTGTTCATTATTGTCTTGCATTTGTTCTTTATCTCAGTTTCTGTTTCTGTTGATTGCATCATTACTGTCTTAATCATTCTATTTCATTTGCATTTAGTTCTTAGTTCATTTAGTTTACCTTCTGCACTTTACACTTTCACCATATGATTGTTTAGTGGCAACATCCTTTTCATCTGGCTTAAATTAGATCTTTATGCATATCTTAACTGTTTACAACCACTCAAATTGGATTGATACCCCTTATACTGCAACTGCATAAGGGCAATTGAAACACCTTACCCATCATTGCATACATTCATCATCATCTATTCCATCTTTCACCTCATCACCATAAAATAACTTGTTTCACTTTGTGATGATACCCCTTACCAGAAATTCTTGAAAGATGATGTGATGGAAAGGATCAAAGAAGTTGAGGGGATGGTGATCCTTAGACAAGAATGCAGTGCTATCATCACAAGCAAGTTTCAAAAGCTAAGAGATCCTGGTTCCTTTACTCTACCGTTCTCTATAGGCCTTAACTTCGATAGATGCCTTTGTGATTTGGGAGCCTCAGTAAGCCTAATGCCTCTATCAATTGCTAAGCGCCTAGGGTTTACAAGGTAGACATGCAATATATCCTTGATCTTGGCTGATAGATCAATAAGATTACCACATGGTGTTTTGGGGATCTACCGAGTGCTGTAGAAGTCCCAACAGACTTGTAGTCTTGGAAATGGATGAGGAACCAAAAGACCCTTTGATATTAGAAGACCTTTCCTATCACAGCAGGAGCAATAATTGATGTGAGACAAGGGAAATTGATCTTAACAGAACAAGAACAACAAGTGACATAATGGAGGCTATGAAGAAACCAACCATTGGAGGGCAAGTCATTGGATTGAGGAGATGACAAATTATCAGGAGAATTGATGGAAGAACTAGCAGAATTAGTCACCTTAAGACTGCTTTAACAACAAGTGGGGAGGAAAAGGATTCATTCATAAAGAAACCAAACTTATGAAGAGATATTGGACTCCAATGGAAGATCCCCTGACCACCTTGATGAATTTGATAGATATGTGGTCTTACTAAGATCAATGGGGTCAGTGAGGATGGCTTCAAGTTAAGGCTATTTCCATTCTCACTTGGAGATAAGGCTCACCTTTGGGAGAAGACTCTTCCTACTGGAGCAATAACCACATGGGATGCTTCAAGAAGCTTTCTTGGCCAAATTCTTTTCCAATGCTAGAACTGCTAGATTGAGAAATGAAATCTCCTGGGTTTGCTCAAAGGAATAATGAGAGTTTTTGTGAAGCTTGGGAAAGGTTTAAAGGATTCCAGACTCAGTGTCCTCACCATGGCTTCAGCAATGAGTCCCTTTTAAGCACTTTGTATGAGGGTGCTTCCCAAGATCGAATGCTTCGACACAGCCTCAATGGAAACTTCCTCAACAAAAATGTTGAAGAAGGATGGGAGTTGGTTGAAAATCTTGCTCAATCAGATGGCAACTACAATGAGGACTATGACAGAACCATAAGGTCATCCTCCACTGATCAAGAGGAAAAGTACAAGAGGGATTTGAAGATGGTCAATGAGAAGCTGGACAAGATTCTTCTTAGCCAACAAAAGTCCATTCACTTCATTGGAGAGGAAGAGGCTCCAGTTCAAGAAGGAGACTGAGTTTGCTGAGTTGTGCTACATGCAAAACCAAGGAGGATTCAAAGGCTACAACCAAGGAGGTTTCAACACAACAATCTCTCATATAGGAGTACCAATGTGGCCAACCCTCAAGACCAAGTTTATCCACCTCAACAGCCTCCACAGCAACAAAGCTACATCCCTAAACAACAACATCAAGTGTTCCAGCCTCCATTGTGTCCCCCACCAGGTTTTCAGACTAACCAAGGCCAGGAACAAGACTTAAGGGCAATGATGCAACAGTTGTTGGTGGGCAAACACAAGGAAAGATTGAAGCAACAAACAGATTTGCTGAGTTGAACAGAGGATATCGATGTTTACAGTGAACTCCATGCCAAGTTTGATACACTTACTTCCGGATTGTGACTATGGAGAATCAACTAGCTAATGTCCCAAATAACAAAGGCAAGGCCAATATGCAATCTATAGAATCTGTTCATGCTATCAATCTACGCAGTGGAAGGGTTCTACCAACAAGGAGGGAGCTTTACCAGACACTGAGGACAGTGGTGATCAAGAAGGGGAGAGTTTTCAACAAGAAGAAACTCAAAATGAAAACGCCATCGAACTCGACCCATCACTGACCACACACTCGATCGTGTGTGTGATCGAGCACCCGATCGAGCAGCTTCTCAAGAAAAACTAAACCAGTTGCCCCCAAAAAAAAGAAGTCCGGTTCATTCCTCCTCCTTACAAACCTCCACTACCTTTCCCAGGAAGATTTAAGAAGCAGATGGTTGAAAAATACAAGGCATTGTTTGACAAACAAGTTAGAGAGATTGAGCTTAGAATGCCTCTAATAGATGCATTTGTGATGATTCCTCCTTACCAGAAATTCTTGAAAGATGCTGTGATGGAAAGAATCAAAGAAGTTCAAGGGATGGTGATTCTTAGCCAAGAGTGCAGTGCCATCATCACAAAGCAAGTGAATCCTCAAAAGCTAAGGGATCCTGGCTCCTTCACTCTACCTTGCTCTATAGGCCCTATAACTTTCAATAGATGCCTATGTGATTTGGGAGCCTCAGTAAGCCTAATGCCTCTATCAGTTGCTAAGCGCCTAGGGTTTACAAGATATAAGCCATGCAATATATCCTTGATCTTAGCTGATAGATCAATAAGATTACCACATGGTGTTTTGGAGGATCTACCAGTTAGAGTTGGAGAAGTAGAAGTCCCAACAGACTTTGTGGTTTGGAAATGGATGAAGAACCAAAGGATCCTTTGATACTAGGGAGACCTTTCCTAGCTACAGCAGGAGCAATAATTGATGTGAGACAAGGGAAGATTGATCTTAACTGGGAGAGGACTTCAAAATGACATTTGACATTGTGGAGGCTATGAAGAAACCAACCATTGGAGGGCAAGTCTTTTGGACTGAAGAAATGGACAAACTATCGAGGAATTGATGGAAGAACTAGCAGAACAAGATCACCTTAGAACTGTTTTAACCAAGAGTGGGGAGGAAGGATTCATTCATCAAGAAACCAAAGCTTATGAGAAGATATTGGACTCCAGTAGAGAATCAGACCACCCAGAGGTTTTTGAGGGATTACCAGCACAAAGAGAGGAAGTCTGGTCAGTTCAATTAGCAACTTTGGATAGCTCGACCATCAGCTCGACCGTCAGCTCGACCACCAACTCGACCGAGTACCTAAGTCACTCGACCGAGTGCAACGCCGAATCCTGCACAAACGATTGGTCCGAGCTAAAGGCACCAAAAGTAGAGCTCAAACCTCTCCCATCTGGGCTAAGGTACGTTTTTCTAAAAAACTCTACCTATCCTGTGATAGTAAATGCTAAGTTGAGTGAAAATGAACTTGATTTACTAGTTGAAGAGTTAAAGAAGTATAGGAAAGCAATTGGTTATACCTTGGATGACATTCAAGGCCTTTCACCTAGTCTTTGCATGCATAGAATCCATCTTGAAAATGAATCCTACTCTAGTATTGAACCTCAAAGAAGATTAAACCCCAACTTAAAAGAAGTAGTAAAAAAGGAGATCCTTAAGTTGCTTGATGCTGGTGTAATCTATCCTATCTCTGATAGTACTGGGTTTCACCAGTTCATTGCGTCCCAAAAAAGGAGGAATAACTGTGGTAAAGAATGATCAGGATGAGTTAATTCCAACTAGAACCATTACAGGACATAGAATGTGCATTGACTATAGAAAGCTTAATTCAGCTACTAGGAAAGATCATTTTCCTCTTCCTTTTATTGATCAAATGCTGGAAAGATTAGCTAATCACACTCACTACTGTTTCTTGGATGGATATTCTGGATTTTTCCAAATTCCTATTCATCCTAATGATCAAGAGAAGACAACATTCACATGTCCTTGGTACTTTTGCTTATAGAAGGATGCCATTTGGATTATGTAATGCTCCAGAACTTTTCAAAGATGCATGATGTCTATCTTCCTGATCTCATTGAGGATGTTGTGGAAGTTTTTATGGATGACTTCTCTGTCTATGGAGACTCTTTTCCTTCTTGTCTTGCTAATCTATGTAGGGTTTTAAAGAGATGTGAGGAGACAAATCTTGTTTTGAACTGGGAAAAGTGTCACTTCATGGTCAAGAAGGGATAGTTCTTGGTCATAAGATTTCAGCAAAGGGGATTGAGGTTGATAAGGCAAAGATTGAAGTAATGGTTCAACTCCAACCACCAAAACAGTCAAGGACATAAGAAGCTTTCTTGGGCATGCTGGGTTTTATAGGAGATTCATCAAGGATTTCTCAAAGATAGCTAGGCCATTGACAAGGTTGCTATGTAAGGAGACTGACTTCAACTTTGATGAAGATTGCTTGAAGGCTTTCAAGGAGATCAAAGCTGCTTTGATTTCAGCTCCGATAGTCCAAGCTCCAAACTGGGATCTTCCATTTGAGATTATGTGCGATGCTTCAGACTTTGCAGTAGGAGCAGTCCTAGGTCAAAAAAAGATAAGAAGCTGCATGTGATTCACTATGCAAGTAGAACCTTGGATGAGACACAAGGAAGATATTCAACAACAGAGAAAAGAGCTCCTAGCAGTGGTATTTGCCTTGAAAATTCAGAAGCTACTTAGTAGGGTCCAAAGTGATTGTGTACACTGATCATGCTGCTCTGAGACACATCTACTCAAAGAAGGATACAAAACCAAGGTTGTTGAGATGGATTTTGCTTCTCCAAGAGTTTGACATGGAAATAGTTGATAAAAGGGGATAGAGAATGGAGTAGCTGATCACTTGTCTAGAATGAGGATAAGAGGAGATCCAATTGATGATTCAATGCCTGAGGAGAAACTGATGTTGATTGGCTCAACACGGCTCCCCACTCGACCTCTCACTCGAACAGCACCCGGCCGAGTACTTTTGGGCACCCGATCGAGCAGGACGAGATGGAGGAGTGGATGGCACTGAGAGTGAAGATCTGCCTTGGTATGCTGATATAGTCAATTACAAGGTATGTGAAGAAGTTCCAGCAGATATGGACTCCTATAGGAAGAAGAAACTCCTCAAGGACATCAATGGATACTATTGGGATGAACCTTACTTATACAAGAAGGGATCAGATGGATTGTTTAGAAGGTGCATAGCAGAGAATGAAGTTGAAGGAGTATTAGGACATTGCCATGGTTCTGCCTATGGAGGCCATTTTGCAACTTTCAAGACAGCCCAAAAGGTCTTACAAGCTGGTCTATGGTGGCCTACATTGTTCAAGGACACTCACAAGTTCATCACAAAATGTGATGCTTGCCAAAGGATGGGGAATATCACAAGGAAGAATGAGATGCCTCAAAATCCAATTCTTGAAGTTGAGATATTTGATGTATGGGGAATTGATTTCATGGGACCCTTTAATCCCCTTCAAATGGGAATGCCTACATCTTAGTAGCAGTGGACTATGTCTCCAAATGGGTGGAAGCCATTGCTAGCCCCACTAATGATCACAAGGTAGTGCTTAAACTCTTTAAGAACATAATCTTCCCAAGGTATGGAATCCCAAGAGTTGTCATAAGTGATGGAGGATCACACTTCATCAATAAGATCTTTGAAGGAATGCTAAGAAAGTATGGAGTCAAGCACAAGGTGTCTACAGCATATCACCCTCAGACAAGTGGGCAAGTTGAGGTGTCAAACAAACAGATCAAGGCCATTCTATCAAGAATAGTAGGAGCAACAAGGAAGGATTGGTCTAGTAAACTTGATGAAACACTTTGGGCTTATAGAACAGCTTTCAAAACACCTATAGGAAGAACCCCATTCCAGCTTGTGTATGGAAAATCTTGTCACCTTCCAGTTGAAGTTGAATACAAGGCTCTATGGGCAATCAAACTTCTGAACCTAGATCTTGAAACAGCACAAGCTAAAAGAAGCCTTGATTTGCATGAACTTGAGGAGATCAGATTGGAGGCCTATGAAAACTCCAAAATCTACAAGGAAAGGACTAAAGCTTTCCATGACAAGAAAGATTCTCATAAAGGACCTTAGACCTGGAGACCAAGCCTTGCTTTACAATTCAAAACTCAAGTTATTCCCTGGAAAGTTGAAAAGTAGATGGGGAGGTCCTTTTGAAATAAAGGAAGTTTTACCATATGGAGCTGTCACACTTCTCAACAAGGATGGTAGTGAGTTCACAGTTAATGGTCAGAGGGTTAAGAAGTATTTGGGAGAGAAAGAGACACATGAGAAGTGCTCAATACTTCTCATGGATGCCCCTCAAGTTTAAAGAGTCATAGAAGTCAAGCTTAGTGACTATAACAAGCTCACTAGGGAGGAAGTCCCTAAGGTATCTCTGTATATATTGCTTAATATTTTGGTATTTTGACTTTTGTTTTGATGTTTTCATGGTCGGGAAGCAAGGGAGTCTAAACAGAAGAAGAGAGGGACATCCGCAGTCCAGCTCGACCCCCACTCGGACATGCACTCGACCGAGTCACGGCCGATCGCCATCGTCGAGCTGCCCCAATCCCCCTCTCCAAGTCACCAACAAGACCCCAGCTACACCTTTGATAGCATGCAGGAGGATGTGGATAGTTTCTTCTACAATCCTTGAGGTAACACTATCACCTTTCCATTGTAAATACCATTTGCATTTCATATTGTGTGTTTTGTTTTAAGTCTTGAATCCTCAAACAAATTTCTTTCACACAAGGGACTGTGTGATTTAAGTTTGGGGGAGGGTTTGAGATAGCATTTGACATTGTGTTTTGTTTTCTTATTTCAAATTTTTAGCATCATCATGTTAATATTTGCATAGCATCTAAGGCATAGAAAAACCCTAAAAATTTGAAAATTTTTGCAAAAATCTTTATAAAAAAAAAAGAGTGTTCATGTAGTTTGCTTTGCATATTCAAGTATTTTGTTTATCATATAGACTGCTTGCATTAGGGATCTATGATGAGTATTTCCTTGTTAGCTTGCTCATTCACTAGACTAGGATCAATGCCCAAGTTAATAGTACTTTGATGCTAGTTGAGTGGTTAGAAGCATAAGATTGAACCAAGCATTGAATTCCTGCATTGCATTTGGTCTAAATTGAAGCATGTTGTGATTTGATGCCATTTCCTATCTATAAGAACTAATATTGACTTTCAATTATCAATGTGTGCATTGCTTTAAACTCATGGATACCATATACATATTTGGATCATCTTTCTCCTTTTTACCACTCTTGTTGATCCAAGTAGCTGATTTCCTCATTAAGAATCAGTTTCCCCTACCCTTAACCAACCCTTCTTTCAAGCCATGTTTATTCTTGAGTGTGTGAGGCCTATTTTTAGGATTGAGCTTGGTAGAAAGTGTTAGGTTTGAACTGACAAGAGTAAAGCCTTGTGTAGTTCTAGTTTGCATTTTTCAAACTAGATAGGACTAGGTGGTTCATTTGTTGGGTTTGGGACTTGGAAGTTAAAGAAAAGAAAAAAAAAAAAAAAAAAAAAAAAAGGAGAAAAGGAAGAAAAAGGTAGAGTCTTTAAGAGGAATTGTGTTTAAGCAAGGTCTAGTGAAAGGATGGGAAGAAAAAATGTTGAAGATGGTTCTAGTTAAAGAAAAGAAAAGAAAGAAAAGAAAAGTCTAGCAAAAAGCTTGTATGTCTTAAGAATAAGAAGAAAAGAGAACCATAGCAAATAAGTAAGAATCCCCATCCCACTAGAAAGATCAAATAAGAAACCTCTCCTAAGACTTGAAAATCAAAAGAGAAAAGGGTGAAAGAGAAAAGAAGAAGTTAAAGGGTAGCACTAGGATCATTTGGGTTTAGATTGCTAGGATAAACACTTTGGGTACCTTTGGGTAGACAAGGTTTTATTCTTGTATGTGTCTAGGTGTTCTTACCTTTAGCATTCTTCTAAAGCTCAATCCATTTTTATGAGAGAACCTTGATATTGATAAGCCCCACTCTAAAAGAGACCATCATTGTCTCAAAGCCTTTACCTCCAAGCCAAATGAGTTTAAGCATTGCATAGAATTGATTCATGTTCTTGATTAATGAATGTTAAAGGAAATGGTTGATTTGAATGCATGTGGATATCTAAGGCTCAAATCAGTAAAGGTTGTGACATGCTTGTCTAAAGTCTTTAAGTACAGCTCATTCAACTTGCATCATAGTACTAGTAACTTGGACATTGATTCTAGATGGTCTGTTTGCAAGCTTTAGGAGCTGAGATCCCACTTTCAAACCTCACCTACATTCTTATGTATTGCTTATTTGCTTGAGGGCAAGCAAAGACTAAGTTTGGGGGTGTTGATGTTCATATATTTTACCCTGTTTTCCCTTAGTATATTCACATCTTTTGCATCTTTTGCTATCCATTTTCACCATTATTGCATAGCTTTAGGACTAATCATGCATTAGAGTTTAGTTGCATTGCATTTGCATCTTTTCATGCATAAACAGGTGATTTTGGAGCTTAAGGAGCATGGAAGCAATGCTGAGGAAGGAGTGAAGCAATCATGAAGGGAAAGCAAGAGAGTTAAGGCTGAAATAACAAGGTCCGGAGTCCAACTCGACCGCACACTCGACCAGACACTCGACCGTGTGCTGAGGAGGACTCGACCGAGTGGACAATGCACGAGAGCCAGCTCGACCTGCCACTCGACCGAGCACAGGTCGAGTTGACCGAGCCGTTGACTATTTTGTCTTTTAGCATTTTTAGGGCTTCCACTCCCCTCCTATATAAAGCCTTGTACCTGCAGCCACAAAAGGAGTCAGCTTTTTAGATATTCTCTAAACCTAGTATTTACCTTTTGATTTATTCCTTTGCTTTTTTATTCCTAGATCTTGTACTTGAAAAGACTAAATTTCTCAATATTGTTAGTTTAATAACTTTCTTAATATTGAGAATTTAAGTTTCATTTCTTTTTCAATATTGTAGATCTTTGTTTTATCTATCTAATGATGCAAGTTTCAATCTTTTCTGGGTTTATGATTTTGATGTTTATCATGTGTTCTTGTGAGTAGTAGTTTAGGATCTTGAGGATGGGTTAGGCTGGGCTGTGAATGAGGTTTGTTTGGCTTGATCAAGCTTGATTGTTGTAGATCTCTTCTAGGGTAGATATTCTTAATGCTGATCCTATATCTGAGAAGGTAGGATCTGATTTCAAGCATCTTAGCATCACACCAATGTTTAAGAGGCATAGATAAGGCTAGATCTAGAGCTTACCATCTTGCTTGCTAAGAGATTAGAAGTTTTGTTTGGTATGAGACATATTTCTTACTGCCTGCTTGTGTAGATTCTTTACTATGTGAGAGCAAGTCTAGAAATGCATAGGTTTGATTGTTTCGATGAGTGAGTGGGAGAAACTTGTCTTGATTCATATGTCTAGAGATTAGCTCATGTTGTTTGAGATTTGTTGATCAAGTTAGATAGCCTCAATCATTAGTCCAGCCCATGAATCCCTCCTCAAGTCCTTCTTTGTTTATTGATTTTTCAGTCTTAATCCCGTTGCTTGATTGTAGTTTGATCTGTCTTTGCATTACTCTGTTTTTATTGCATTGCTCTGTTTCTGCGTTTAGTCTAGCTCGACCACTCACTCGACCTACACTCGGTCGAGTGCTGGCTCGAGTTCATCCCCGAACTCTGTTATTATGATTTGTGATTGTCTTGTTTCATTCCTGTTCCATTTCTTGCATTCATTTAGTGTCCCGTTCATTATTGTCTTGCATTTGTTCTTATCTAGCTCGTTTCTGTTGATTGCATCATTACTGTCTTAATCATTCTATTTCATTTGCATTTAGTTCTTAGTTCATTTAGTTTACCTTCTGCACTTTACACTTTCACCATAGGATTGTTTAGTGGCAACATCCTTTTCATCTGGCTTAAATTAGATCTTTATGCATATCTTAACTGTTTACAACCACTCAAATTGGATTGATACCCCTTATACTGCAACTGCATAAGGGCAATTGAAACACCTTACCCATCATTGCATACATTCATCATCATCTATTCCATCTTTCACCTCATCACCATAAAATAACTTGTTTCACTTTGTGATGATACCCCTTACCAGAAATTCTTGAAAGATGATGTGATGGAAAGGATCAAAGAAGTTGAGGGGATGGTGATCCTTAGACAAGAATGCAGTGCTATCATCACAAAGCAAGTGAATCCTCAAAAGCTAAGAGATCCTGGTTCCTTTACTCTACCTTTCTCTATAGGCCTTAACCTTCGATAGATGCCTTTGTGATTTGGGAGCCTCAGTAAGCCTAATGCCTCTATCAATTGCTAAGCGCCTAGGGTTTACAAGGTATAAGCCATGCAATATATCCTTGATCTTGGCTGATAGATCAATAAGATTACCACATGGTGTTTTGGAGGATCTACCAGTTAGAGTTGGAGCAGTAGAAGTCCCAACAGACTTTGTAGTCTTGGAAATGGATGAGGAACCAAAAGACCCTTTGATATTAGGAAGACCTTTCCTAGCTACAGCAGGAGCAATAATTGATGTGAGACAAGGGAAATTGATCTTAACTTGGGAGAGGACCTCAAAATGACATTTGACATTGTGGAGGCTATGAAGAAACCAACCATTGGAGGGCAAGTCTTTTGGATTGAGGAGATGGACAAATTATCAGGAGAATTGATGGAAGAACTAGCAGAAATAGATCACCTTAAGACTGCTTTAACCAAAAGTGGGGAGGAAGGATTCATTCATAAAGAAACCAAAACTTATGAAGAGATATTGGACTCCTATAGAGAATCAGACCATCCAGAGGTTTTTGAGGGATTACCTGCACAAAGAGAGGAAGTCTGGTCAGTTCAATTAGCAACTTCGGATAGCTCGACCGTCAGCTCGAGTACACATCCGACCGAGCACCAAAGCCACTCGACCGAGTGCAACGCCGTGTCCTACACAGAGGATTGGTCTGAACTAAAGGCACCAAAAGTAGAGCTCAAACCTCTCCCAACTGGGCTAAGGTACGTTTTTCTAGGTAAGAACTCTACTTATCCTGTGATAGTAAATGCTAAGTTGAGTAAAAAAGAGCTTGATCTGCTAGTTGTTGAGCTAAGGAAGTATAGGAAAGCAATTTGTTATACCTTGGATGACAGTCAAGGACTCTCACCTAGTCTTTGCATGCATAGAATTTATCTTGAAAATGAATCTTACTCCAGCATTGAACTCCAAAGAAGATTAAACCCCAACTTAAAAGAAGTAGTTAAGAAAGAGATCCTTAAGTTGCTTGATGCTGGTGTAATCTATCCTATCTCTGATAGTACTTGGGTTTCACCAGTTCATTGTGTCCCAAAAAAAGGAGGGATCACTGTAGTAAAGAATGATCATGATGAATTAATTCCCACTAGAACCATTACAGGGCATAGAATGTGCATTGATTATAGAAAGCTTAATTCAGCTACTAGGAAAGATCATTTTCCTCTTCCTTTCATTGATCAAATGTTGGAAAGACTAGCTAATCACACTCACTACTGTTTCTTGGATGGATATTATGGATTTTTCCAAATTCCTATTCATCCTAATGATCAAGAGAAGACAACATTCACATGTCCATATGGTACTTTTGCTTATAGAAGGATGCCATTTGGATTATGTAATGCTCCAGCAACTTTTCAAAGATGCATGATGTCTATCTTCTCTGATCTCATTGAGGATGTTGTTGAAGTATTTATGGATGACTTCTCTGTCTATGGAGACTCCTTTTCTTCTTGTCTTGATAATTTGTGCATGGTTTTAAAAAGATGTGAAGAGACAAACCTAGTCTTGAATTGGGAAAAGTGTCACTTCATGGTTGAAGAAGGGATAGTTCTTGGTCATAAAATTTCAGAGAAAGGATTGAGGTTTATAAGGCAAAGATTGAAGTCATGGTTCAACTTCAGCCACCAAAAACAGTAAAGGACATAATAAGCTTTCTTGGTCATGCTGGATTTTATAGAAGATTCATCAAGGATTTTTCAAAGATAGCTAGGCCATTGAGAAGGTTGCTTTGCAAGGAAATTGAGTTCAACTTTGATGAATACTGCTTGAAAGCTTTCAAGGAGATCAAGGCCGCTTTGATTTCAGCTCCAATAGTCCAAGCTCCTAACTGAGATCTTCCATTTGAGATTATGTGTGATGTTTCAGACTTTGCAGTAGGAGCAGTCCTAGGACAGAAAAAGACAAGAGGCTGCATGTGATTCACTATGCAAGTAGAACCTTAGATGAAACTCAAGGAAGATATTCAACAACAGAGAAAGAGCTCCTAGCAGTGGTGTTTGCCTTTGAAATATTCAAAAGCTACTTAGTAGGGTCCAAAGTGATTGTGTACACTGATCATGCTGCTCTAAGGCACATTTACTCAAAGAAGGATACAAAACCAAGGTTGTTGAGATGGATTTTGCTTCTTCAAGAGTTTGACATGGAAATAGTTGATAAAAAGAGGATAGAGAATGGAGTAGCTGATCATTTGTCCAGGATGAGGATAGAAGAAGAGATTCCAATTGATGATTCAATGCCTGAGGAAAAACTGATGCTGATTGGGACAACTCGGCACACAACTCGACCACCTACTCGTACAGGCACTCGGCCGAGTTGGTTTGAGTACTCGATCGAGCAGGATGAGATGGAAGAGTGGATGACACTTGAGAGTGAGGATCTGCCTTGGTACGCTGATATAGTCAATTACAAGGTGTGTGAAGAAGTTCCAATAGATATGGACTCCTATAGAAAGAAGAAACTCCTCAAGGACATCAATGGATACTATTGGGATGAACCTTACTTATACAAGAAGGGATCAGATGGATTGTTTAGAAGGTGCATAGCAGAGAATGAAGTTGAAGGAGTGTTAGGACATTGCCATGGTTCTGCTTATGGAGGACATTTTGCAACTTTCAAGACAGCCCAGAAAGTCTTACAAGCTGGCCTATGGTGGCCTACATTATTCAAGGACACTCACAAGTTCATCACAAAGTGTGATGCTTGCCAAAGGATGGGGAATATCACAAGAAGGAATGAGATGCCTCAAAATCCAATTCTTGAAGTTGAGATATTTGATGTATGGGGAATTGATTTCATGGGACCTTTTAATCCCCCTTCAAATGGGAATGTCTACATCTTAGTACCAGTGGACTATGTCTCCAAATGGGTGGAAGCCATTGCTAGCCCCACTAATGATCACAAGGTGGTTCTTAAACTTTTCAAGACCATAATCTTCCCAAGGTATGGAATCCCAAGAGTTGTGATAAGTGATGGAGGAACACACTTCATCAACAAGATCTTTGAAGGAATGCTAAGGAAGTATGGAGTTAAGCACAAGGTGTCTACAGCCTATCACCCTTAAAAAAGTGGGCAAGTAGAGGTGTCAAACAAACAGATCAAGGCTATTCTATCAAGAATAGTAGGAGCAACAAGGAAGGACTGGTCTAGTAAACTTGATGAAACACTTTGGGCTTATAGAACAGCTTTTAAAACTCCTATAGGAAGAACCCCATTCCAGCTTGTGTATGGAAAGTCTTGTCACCTTCCAGTTGAAGTTGAGTACAAGGCTCTATGGGCAATCAAACTCCTAAACTTGGATCTTGAAACAGCACAAGCTAAGAGAAGCCTTGATTTGCATGAACTTGAGGAGATCAGATTGGAAGCTTATGAAAACTCCAAAATCTACAAGGAGAGGACTAAGGCCTTCCATGATAAGAAGATTCTCATAAAGGACCTTAAGCCTGGAGACCAAGCCTTGCTTTACAATTCAAAACTCAAGTTATTCCCTGGGAAGTTGAAAAGTAGATGGGGAGGTCCTTTTGAAATAAAAGAGATTTTACTATATGGAGCTGTCACACTTCTCAACAAGGATGGTAGTGAGTTCACATTAAATGGTCAGAGGGTTAAAAAATATTTGGGAGAGAAGGAGACACATGGGAAGTGCTCAATGCTTCTCAAAGATGCCCCTCAAGTTTAAATAGCTATAGAAGTCAAGCTTAGTGACTCTAAACAAGCTCACTAGGGAAGAATTCCCTAAGGTATCCCTGTATATATTGCTTTGGAATTTTGGTATTTTGATTTTTGCTTTAGTGTTTTCATGATCAGGGAGGCAAAGGAGTCTGAATAGAAGAGGAAGGAAAAGGTAATGGGCATCCGCAGTCCAGGTCGACCCCCCCACTCGGACACGCACTCGACCGAGTCACGGTCGATCGCCATCGTCGAGCTGCCCCAATCTCCATCTCCAAGTCACCAACAAGACCCCAACTACACCTTTGACAGCATGCAAGAGTATGTGGACAACTTCTTTTCCAATCCTTAAGGTACCAATATCACCTTCACTTGTAAATATCATTGCATTTCATATTTGTGTTTTGTTTTTAGTCTTGAATCCTCATTCAAATTTCTTTCACACAGGGGACTGTGTGATTTAAGTTTGGGGGAGGGTTTGAGATAGCATTTGACATTGTGTTTTGTGATCTTATTTCAAATTTTTAGCATCCTCATATTTGTATTTGCATAAGCATCTAAGGCATAGAAAAACCATAAAAATTTGAAAAAGTTTGAAAAAATCTTTATAAAAAAAAGAGTGTTCATGTAGTTTGCATTGCATATTAGAATCTTGTTTAGCATGTTTCATGTAGGATTGCATAATATTTGCATTAGGGATGTATGATGAGTATTTCCTTGTTAGCTTGCTTATTCAATAGACTAGGATCAATGCCCAAGTTAATAGTACTTTGATGCTAGTTGAGTGGTTAGAAGCATAAGATTGACCCAAGCCTTGAATTCATGCATTGTATTTGGTCTATATTGAAGCATGTTGTGATTTGACACCATTTCCTATCTATAAGAACCTAATATTGACTTTCAATTATCAATGTGTGCATTGCTTTAAACTCATGGATACCATATACATATTTGGATCATCTTTCTCCTTTTTACCACTCTTGTTGATCCAAGTAGCTGATTTCCTCATTAAGAATCAGTTTCCCTACCCTTAACCAACCCTTCTTTCAAGCCTTGTTTATTCTTGTGTGTGTGAGGCCTATTTTGGGATTGAGCTTGGTAGAAAGTGTTAGGTTTGAACTAACAAGAGTAAAGCCTTGTGTAGTTCTAGTTTGCACTTTTCAAACTAGATAGGACTAGGTGGTTCACTTGTTGGGTTTGGGACTTGGCTGTTATGAAAGAAAAAAAAAAAAAAAAAAAAAAAAAGAGAAAAGAAAGAAAAAGGGTAGAGTCTTTAAGAGGAGATTGTGTTTAAGCAAGGTCTAGTGAAAGGATGGGAAGTGAAAATTGTTGAAGATGGTTCTAGTTAAAGAAAAGAAAAGAAAGAAAAGAAAAGTCTAGCAAAAAGCTTGTATGTCTTAAAGAAGAAGAAAAGAGAACCATAGCAAATAAGTAAGAATCCCCCATCCCACTAGAAAGATCAAATAAGAAACCTCTCCTAAGACTTGAAAACCAAAAGAGAAAAGGGTGAAAGAGAAAAGAAGAAGTTAAAGGGTAGCACTAGGATCATTTGGGTTTAGATTGCTAGGATAAACACTTTGGGTGCCTTTGGGTAGACAAGGTTTTATTCTTGTATGTGTCTAGGTGTTCTTACCTTTAGCATTCTTCTAAAGCTCAATCCATTTTTATGAGAGAACCTTGATATTGATAAGCCCCACTCTAAAAAGAGACCATCATTGTCTCAAAGCCTTTACCTCCAAGCCAAATGAGTTTAAGCATTGCATAGAATTGATTCATGTTCTTGATTAATGAATGTTAAAGGAAATGGTTGATTTGAATGCATGTGGATATCTAAGGCTCAAATCAGTAAAGGTTGTGATATGCTTGTCTAAAGTCTTTAAGTACAGCTCATTCAACTTGCATCATAGTACTAGTAACTTGGACATTGATTCTAGATAGTCTATTTGCAAGCTTTAGGAGCTGAGATCCCACTTTCAAACCTCACCTACCTTCTTATGTCTTGCTTATTTGCTTGAGGGCAAGCAAAGACTAAGTTTGGGGGTGTTGATGTTCATATATTTTACCCTGTTTTCCCTTAGTATATTCACATCTTTTGCATCTTTTGCTATCCATTTTCACCATTATTACATAGCTTTAGGACTAATCATGCATTTGAGTTTAGTTGCATTGCATTTGCATCTTTTCATGAATAAACAGGTGATTTTGGAGCTTAAGGAGCATGGAAGCAATGCTGAGGAAGAAGTGAACCAATCATGAAGGGAAAGCAAGAGAGTTAAGGCTGAAATAACAAGGTCCGGAGTCCAACTCGACCGCACACTCGACCAGACACTCGACCGTGTGCTGAGGAGGACTCGACCGGGTGGAGAAATGCACGAGAGAAGCCAGTTCGACCTGCCACTCGACCGAGCACAGGTCGAGTTGACTGAGCCGTTGACTATTTTGTCTTTTAGTATTTTTAGGGCTTCCACTCCCCTCCTATATAAAGCCTAGTACCTGCAGCCACAAAAGTGTGCAGCTTTTTAGATATTCTCTAAAACTAGTATTTTACCCTTTTGGGAATTATTCTTTTTGCACTTTTATATTTCTTAGATCTTGTACTTGAAAAAGGCTAAATTCTTCAATATTGTTGGTTTCATAACTTTCTTAATATTGAGAATTCGAGTTTCATTTCTTTTTCAGTATTGAAGATCTCTGTTTTATCTTTCTAGTGATGCAAGTTTCATTATTTTCTGGGTTTTTTACTGTGTTCACCATGTGTTCTTGTGAGTAGTTTGCTTAGGATCTTGAGGATGGGTTAAGCTGGGTTGATCTTGTGGTTTGTTTGATTTGGTTAAGCTTGATTGTTTTAGATCTCTTCTAGGCTAAATGTTCTTAATGCTGATCCTATATCTGAGAAGGTAGGGTTTAATTTCAAGCATCTTAGCATCACACCAATGTCTAAAGAGCATAGATAAGGCTAGATCTAGAGCTTACCATTAGGCTTGCTAAGAGATTAGAGGTCTTGTTTGGTTTGAGATGTATTGCTTAATGCCTGCTTGTGTAGATTCTAGAAATGCATAGGTTTGATTGTTTCTTGCCATGAGAGTGGATTAAACATGTCTTAGAATAGTATGTCTAGAGATTAGCTCAAAGTTTGTTTGAGGTTTGGTGACCAAGTTAAATAACCACAATGATTAGTTCAGCCCATGAATCCCTCCTCAGGACCTTCTTTGTTTATTGATATCTTAGTCTTAATCATGTTGCTTGATTGTTGTTTGATTCGTTTTTGCATTGCTCTGTTTTTATTGTGTTGCTCTGTTTTCATGTTTAGTCCAGCTCGACCCTGTACTCGACCTACACTCGGTCGAGTGCTTGCTCGAGTTCTTCCCCAAAGCTTGTGCTAATGATTTGTGATTGTCCTGTTTCATTTCTGTTTCATTTCTGCTGCATTCATTTAGTTTTCTGTTCATTGCTTGTCTTGCATAGGTTTATTTCTTGCATTATAGTAGTTTCTACTTCTATTTTAGCTTCAGTACTATTACAATCATTCTGTTCATTCACATTCAGCATCTAGTTCTTGTAGTTTTATTTTCTGCACTTTGCATTTTAATCATAGGATTGTTAGTGACAAACATCATTTACATCTGGCTTAAATTAGATCTTTATGCACATCTTGACTGTTCACAAACACTCAGATTGGATTGACACCTCTTATACTGCAACTGCATAAGGGGAATTGAAACACCTTACCATCCATCCATTCATTGCATACATTCATCATCATTCACATTCACCACCACCAAAACCTTGTTTCAATTAGCTATCTCCCAAATCAATAACCTTGCCCAAGGTTCATTTATTTAATCTTGATTTAAAGTTTATTGCTAGTTGTGTTATGTTTCTTGAATTTGCTTTGTTTGAGCTGTCTTGTTTTCTTTATTTGAATCAGTTTGTTAATTTAATTGTTACAAAAGAACCTATTCCTGTTTAAGAATCGATTAAGCATTTTTGTGTATTCTTAGTGTGTTGATTAATGCAAATTGTGGATTGATAAAATAAATGATACAAAAACAACAACATCATTTAGTCAGTTTTTGGGAAAAAATCATAACAAGTCTTGCCTAAACACTCCTAATGCATCTTTACTCTTATAATTAGTCATATGCATTGGAATGTGATTATTTTGACACTAGAAGTACTAACAAAGTTGTTTTCTGCTCGTAAGAATTGTTTTGTTGGTTTTACCCAATTTTTTTGCTGGGAGTTGGTTTTACCCAATTTTGGAACAAAATGGTAATAAATCTTATCTAAACACTTCTAATGTTATGACACATTTTGATCTGATAAACATTTGCAAAGCTGTTTACTGCTTCTGAGAACATTATGCCCTCATTGATCACAAACTCCTTCTTATTTATACAAAGATGTGTGACGTTGCGTAAGTTGTTGACATGTCATTTTTTGATATTGCAGGAGATGAGTAAGCCTTTGTTGATTTATGTTCTTGTCTTGTTGTTCAGTCTTGAAGTTTTCATTTCTTAGTCGTGAAGTCTTTTGTCAACAATCTTGAACTGTTGCGTAGCTTTTTTTTTTTTTTTTTTTTTTTTTTTCTTTTTCTTATTTTTAAAGGTTTGAAGTCTTCGTCCTGAATTCTTTTGTCCACAATCCTAAACTGTTGCGTAATTGAGTTTTTATCTACATGTTGTCCTTGAAACGGAGTCTTGATGGAGTCGGTGGGAGAGATAGCGTCTCTCTTTCTTCATTTACTATAATACTTAATTAGTAGTATCGAGCTTGAATTACGGACTAGAACATGACCTTACCACACTCAACTAAAATCGTAAGACTAATTAATCCCTAAAATGAGGTAGTTCACAATTGAAAGAATCTAATTCAAAAAGTTTTGTAAACCACAAGAAATTTAACCCGCAACATATTTTATTCTAACCTCTCCTTATTTCTACCGTGAATGATATGTAATAGGCTTTTTCTAAGATGTCGTGAGAGAGATTTTTCATTTTGGTATTTATTACTTGGTTCTTTCTTACGTCAAATCGTATGCAAAGGGTATATCTTAGGGATCTTGTTTATTGGAAAGATTATCATATATAATATCTTCATAGTTGATAGGTCACAATCAGAGGTTTAAGAACGCAGGTCACAAAAGTGTTTTAATGGGTAGTTAAAACTACCTATTTTCTAATGTTTCTTTTTGCTTTTATATGGAAGAGGTCTATTGAGTTCCAAAAGGATAAGGAGAGCACCAAAAGATAACACCAAAGCAACAACGAAAATGATTTAAAACAACTTAAAAACAAAAACACAAAACACCAAGTCACCCATGCTCCTCTACCGCCTAATACTTGTATCATGGATTATGCCTCCTAACTCGTACGGGATGCTTGTCACGGTTGAGCCCATCAATATCCTCCCCACCAACATTGGCCTTGTCCTCAAGGTTCGGTGTAAAATTCTGGGAAGCTATCCGCCAATTCCTGCTCACTCTTCGAGGTGGCATCTTCATTTGTTTGACCCTTCCATTTAATCAAAATCTTGGCATGTGACTTACCCCCAAGCTGCTTGGACCTTTGCTAGCCTTATGGAGTTGGTGTTTCAGCTCCACCAATATCTCATCAAGAGGCACGAGCTTCTCATCGACCCCCGCAATAGTCGATGAACCCACGGGGGGGGGGGGGGCGTGACCATATAAAGCTTGGAGCAGAGTCATCCCCGTCGAGGAGTGATTTTGTGTTATCCCAAAATTCATCCCACGGTAAAA
This sequence comes from Camelina laxa, assembly GCA_024034495.1. Classification (NCBI taxonomy): domain Eukaryota; kingdom Viridiplantae; phylum Streptophyta; class Magnoliopsida; order Brassicales; family Brassicaceae; genus Camelina; species Camelina laxa. The sequence continues at coordinate 8,464,332 of CM043884.1, forward strand.
GAGAGATCCAATGTGTAGTCCGGTTATGAACAAAGTACCACAAGAACTGTTCAACGCAACAATTTACAACCTAAGTTTCTCCGTCCAACTGAGGGTGATATTGAAACAACCCGACCCATTTTTTATAAAAAATATCCTAATCTCTAGTGATCCCATACTCACTAGCAACCTACCCCAATCAATAACAAATAAATAATTCCAATACCAACAATGAATAAATAAATAACATTTCACCAATTCAGCAATAATCCAAACATAAAACAAATTCATAGAACCAGCATCCTAACATCCGTTCTAGACCACTAAGTTCCACTCTAGAATCTAAACAAAGACACAGAGCAAACAACTGAGCCTCTAGAACATCCTCCTCTTCACAGTCTTGATTCCATGATCACACCTTGCCTTTACCTGCACCATAAACACAAATTGAGATGCATGCATGAGTATTTTATAAACACTCAGTGAGGCAATCCTCCCATCTACGGGCTATACACACAAGCAATTGAGATACTCTAACCATCAAACAACAATCAACAAACAAACCAAGAATTGCATCGACCGATACCAACCACGCATCGACCAACACCAACAGGGGTTGCATTGACCGACACAAGCTTGCATCGTCCAATGCAATACTTAGCTGCATCAACCGACACTAACACTGTATCGACCATTGCATGCTTGACATTTCACGAAATCTCTAAATGCGTCAATCGTCACCTCCACATGGCATCGATCAATGCTCCTAGGTCAAATCGTGTTGTCCTCGCATTTGCATCGACTGACGCACATAGTGCGTCGATCGACGCACATGTTGAGTATCCACTTTCTTGATGCTCCTCGCCGTATCTTCGTTCCTAAACCACCAAGACAAGATCCAATGCCACAAAAGAGTCTCCCTAGGCCCCAAAGTGATGCATAAACACTTTAACAAGCCAAACAAATTACCACATAGCACATAAACCACAAAAATCAGAGAAATCTCAAGCTTAGATAAGCTATGGTCATGCACAAACCTTTGCCAAAGAAGATTCTGACTCTAAAAAGACAGATCTACGCTTATAGCAAGCTCCTACAACGTTCCCAGCTACAGATCTCCCCAAAAACAGCAACAAATCTCCCAAAATCCTCAAGAACAGCGTCTCACTTTCTTTTCTCTCCAAAACCGGCTAAACTCGGCCACAAGACGACAAAAACCTCATTTATTATCGAATCAAGGGTTTCCAAAATCCCAAAACGCAGCCAAACACGCGTTTAACTTAGGTCATTCCGCACAAAACGGACCATGCATTGACCGATGCACCTCCCAAACCAGGAATATGATTCGCGGTTGTTACAGATATGCAGACGACATGCGCAGCTTCGTTCCGGCCAACTTCCAAAATTCCCACCAAAAAAAGCTCACAAATATGGGGTATCAGTCACTGATTATTGACAGTGACAAATACAACACTTCTTCCAGAAACATTCCAGCTAGCGTCTTAGCCGTATATGAATGTGATAGTGGAACTAGGTGAGGCGATTTGGTCAGTCTGTCGACAACCACCATAATAGTCGTATGAACATATGACCGTGGTAGCACATTAACAAAGTCCATTGACACATCCTCCCACACCTTGTCCGAAATTGGTAACGTATGGAATAACCCCATTAGAGCAAGAGAAGTGGACTTAGCTCGCTGACATACTTCACACTGTAACACATATTGCTTTACAACATGATGCAAAGCCGGCCGGTAAAATTGTCGAACAATGCGTTTGCAAGCTTGCAATACCCCGAAATGGCCACCCATAGTGTGTCACAATGCTCACGAAGGAGTTGGAGCACCAACGGAGAATTAGGCGGAAGCATCACCCGATTTTTGTAGCATAACAATATGTCTTGCTAAGAGTATGGTTCGCCAGGACTTGAACTTGCCAAGCGCCCCACCCGTTGCATATACTCGTTGGTTTTAGCAAACTCACGTATGTCATCCACAAAAAAATGTGTTGCACAAAAACAACATTTAGTACTAGACTTTTGGTTCCTCGCGATAGCGCATCAGCCACCACATTTGATTCCTCCAATTTATATGTAATCTCATAGTCATAACCAACCAACTTAGCTATCCACTTCTGCTGTTCTGGTGACCATATTCGCTGCTCCAAGATGTAGCACAGGTTACGCTGGTCTTTTTGTATGTAAAAACCTTGCTCAAGCAAGTAAAGCTACCACATGCATATAAAAACCACGATAGCGAGCATTTTCTCGATCAGAAAATGACCAAGAATTTATTGTGACTCCTAACGACCTACTCATAAAAGCAATTGGGTGCTCCTCCTGCACCAATACTGCCCCAATACCATCACCTGACGCATGTGTTTGAATAACAAAGAGTTTGGAAAAATTCAGTAAGGCCAATGTCGGTGTCATAGTCATTGCAAACATAGTTGCACCTAATTAGTTGCGGTAATGTTAGAGACAAAAACATGCTTAGATTATACTCAAATCAAGATATAGTAAACCACACATCTCCAAATCAATTTGTAAAGTTTAAAATTACGTAACAAAAAGAAAACATTTATAAATGTATCTAGTTCTAACTTCGAAGGAAGCCAATTCAGCCTATCCCAACAACAGCAACATTGCATTTACGAAGAGCAAGCTTCTTCACAGCTTGGAACTGGTGTTTTTCAATTATCGCTTTTGATCGACTTATCTACCTCTCCAAATATCGTCGATGCTGCTTCACCTAGCCTTGTTTGTGCTATTTGAATTTATAAGTCTTGTCTAAACACTCCTAATGCATCTCTAACTCTTATAATTAGTCATATGCATATCTTTGTGACATATTTTGACCTTAGAAACACTAACAAAGTTGTTTAGTGCTTTTAAGCAATTCTTTGTTGGTTTTAGCCAGTTTTGGGACAAAATTGTAAGTCTTGTCTAAACACTTTTAATGAATCTTTAACTCTTAGAATTAATCATATGCATTGGATTGTGACACATTTTGACCTTAGAACATTAACAAATATGTTTTCTGCTTCTAAACATTGTTTTGTTAGTTTTATCAAGTTTTGAGATAAAATGGTAATAATTCTTGTTTAAACACTTCTAATGCATCATATAATTAGTCATATGCATTGAATTGTGACACATTTTGACCCTACAAAACAGTAACAAAGCTATTTTACTTATTTATATAAAGATGTGTGAAATTGCGTAAGTTCTTGTTGAAGTGTCATTTTTTGGAGATTGTAGGAGATGATTAAGCCTTTCTTGATTTATATTATTATATTGTTGTTTATTTTTGAAGTCTTCATTTTTTTTGTCTTGAAGTCTTTTGTCAACAGTCCTGAACTGTTTCATAATTGCTTTTTTTTTTTTTGTCTTTTTCTTAGTTTTGAAGTCTTGAAGTCTTTTGTCGATAAAGCTGAAGTGTTGCATAATTGGGTTTTTGTCTTCATGTTGTCTTGAAAACGGAGTCTTGATGGAGTCATTTAGAGATATAGCGTCTCTTTTTTTTCCTTTACTATAATACTTAATTAGTAGTATCGAGGTTAAATTAGTGACTAGAACATGACCTAACCACATTCAACTTAAACTGTATAACTAATTAATCTCAAGAATGATAGTTCATGAGAGAGAAATTAATTTTCAGAGTTTTAACTGAGTTTGACACCAAATTGAAAGAATCTGATTCAACAAGTTTTGTAAACCATACACAATAAAATTAACCCGCAACACATTATATTCTAACCTCTCCTTCATTTTTACTGTGCATGATATGTAATTAGGCCTTTTCTAAGATGTCGTGAGAGAGACTTTTCATTTTTTAATGTGTTAATTGGTTCTTTGTTACATCCAATATTATGCACACTGTAGGCAACGAACATATGCACATTGTATGCAACGAACATACGCACACTTTCTGCATATGCGTAAGTACCAATCGACTCCTTTTGTGTCCATCCTTCAAATTTGTTCTAAAGCCGCTCAAACTCTCGCTGGTACTCGTGTAAGGTTCCTGTTTGTTGGATCTTTGACAACGCTTCATCGAAATCCTCCCCTTCCGTAGGTCCAAAGTGAACCCACAACTCCTCTTCGAAACTTGCCAAGTGATAACGATAGCATTGATGTGTCTTGTTTTATAGAGTTTTAAATATGGTTTTTACTTTAGTTTTGAGTCTTTTGTTGAGTCAGTGTGTGCTTTTAGAGTCTTTTCTGTTCTTTATGATTATATACAGGTTTTAGGTTACAATAGTAAATTGTGATCATATAGCTACGATTTTTGGTTAAAGAAAAAATAATAACAAATCTTAACTACAAATAGTAACAGATTAGTGACAAAATTGTAGGTGATAGATTTTGTAACTAATTGGTTACTAAACGTAGCTATAAAATTACAAATAGTAACAGAGATATATTGAAGAAAATTTGCTACAAATTTAGAGACACAAATTGTTGTGGTACAAGTGCACACAACACAAGAAGTGGCAAATTGTAGTAAAAAAATTACAAAAATAATGCAAAACTTTGAAAGTAAAATTATAACAATTTGATACAAATTAGTTGTACGTAAAGTAACAATTTGTGTCGTAGGAAAAATAACTTCAAGTTAAATGTAGCAATTGAGGACGTAGTGGTTTGTCTTGTTAATATACCAATTCAAAGATGTTGTTATGTTTTCCATTTTGTGTTTTGTGGTAACTGCCAATTTTTTCCATGAGCTGAAATTTATATGTCATCTCTCTCTATCAGCCAAAACCAAAAAAATCTTACCACGACAAAACATAAATAAGAAAGAAAAAAAATCTCTAAATCTAAAATTAGGTCTCTTCAACTCTGCCATGGACTCCACAGTGAACTCGTCGCTGGCTTCATTTTGCGCCCACTCCATCATAATCCTCTAGTCTCAGACTCATTGTGAAAGAAAAGATTGAGCCGCAGCAACAAATTTGCAACGACGGTGTCACAGATGCGGAAGATTAAAGTCTGATAGCCCATCCTTTGCAGCTGCGACCACAAAACCCACCTGTCTCAGCCAAAACCTCTTTGCTTCCCCATCTTGCAGATGAGATGTGGGTAAGAGAGAATAGCGAGAAGCTAGGTTTATGATTGATCAGCCATGAGCGAGTTGAAAGAGGACTATTGCGACGGCGGGGGTAGAGAGATATGCAACGTAGGTTTAATCAGCGTCGGGAAGAGGTGGAAGATGTAGATTTTGTGTCCTTGGTGCTTACAGTCCCATTTGCAGGTGAAGTTTCAATTTTTTTCAGATTTATCCTTCAAAACTAGTTGTATAAGATGTGGGTTTTGATATTTAGGTGATAAATCCTTAGATTTGATTCAATTTGGATTTGTAAAATGTAAGTTTTACTCTAGAATCATGATTGTTGTTTATATTTATAGGTGGACAGCTTGTTCATTAGGAGTTATGCAAATCTCATTCATGTGGGAGCTGCTCCACATGGCTAAGCAGAAGATACAAGCACATGTAATGAAAGAAGATGAGTATGAGAAGATGTAACTCATGGAGCTCTGAGCTTAAACCGTAGAGTTACTGATATCACTCTGGTTTATAAATATGAGAAATTTATTACTAATATTGAAGATCAGTTTAGCTCTAAACTGCTCTAGGAGATTAATGAGATGGTGGAGTCTGGCTAATCTTTTTTTGCTTGAAATATTATTACACTCTTCACTTCTAACTCACATGTCTTCTATGATTAATGCAACCTTGTTTATGTGTTCTTCCTTCTTGTAATGTTATGTATATTGTCAAGTAAACATATGAGTAGATGATTACATGTCATTGTTTGACTAATTATGGGTGTATGTTTCAGATTGTGGCCTTTATCTTGCAGCCGTTCTTTACTGATCATGAGGAAGAAGAATAATCGTCAAAGACAGGTTATTTATTCATATGTACTATACTGTACTGGGTGAGTTTGAATTTTGTTTTGTTTGGTATGGTGGAGAATATTTCACCGCATTGTGATCAATTACTACAGCCAAAGCTCTGCATCATTCTGTTCTTGGTTTTGGTTTCTAGAGTTAGTTAGTGACTAGAATAACTTAATTGGAGATTAGGAGAGTTGATTTAATGGTTGATACTTCATATTATGATTTATTCATGTTTCAGGGAGATGTATACTTACTAGCTCAAGCAACAATGTGGTGGACAGTTTACTTCTAAGATGAATGGCATGGTTAGTTTTCTTATGTTTCTTATCTTAAACTAGTGCTTGTTCTAATGATTTATGTTCTCTATGTCATCTATATTGAAGATCTGTTTAGCTCTAAACAGCTCTAAGAGATTATTGTACTGGGTGAGTCTGGCTAAAGAATATACCTTTGATTGGGATTGAATCTTTTATGCAGACAAGAAAATACCTTTTGGGATATCTAATTTGTTGGTATTTTTCTATCTTTAGAGCTATTTTGAGGAAGAAACTGCAGCTGTAGTGAAGAAACTACTGCCGGAATATGCTGAAGGTAATCTAGCATCTGTTTGCTCAGAGCCTAATGAGATTAAACACCACTGGCAATGGCGATGGACCGGTGTGTGACAGGAGCGATTATTATAGTCCACAGTGAGTGAGATTATTATACTTAATCTGATTCTAAAGCCTCAGTCTGAGTTATGTGACGCATTGAGCCATTATTTGTGTTTGTCTAACCAAAATGTATATCTAATATCTTTGTACAAAATAATTTTTTATATTATGTTTTGTGTAATGAATGTTCTCCATAATTTATGAAATATTTTTATATAAAAATCCAATTAAATAAATTTTGTAAACCGGGTTCAAATATTCAATTAAATTCATATATCAAAAAAGTAATGCTAAGACATTCTAAAGATAATTTGTGACAATTTGTAACAAATTTATGACAAGTAATTTTGAAGATTCTTGGAAATTAGCCACGAAATCTTGTAACTTTTTATAACTGTAAGTTACTGATCTTTCTGTCGCAATTTGTAACTGATAGTTACAGAAAAATGTAACAACTAGTAGCAGTTGGCTATATTTTTTACAGTGACAAATTTGTAGCAATTTGTAAAGTTATAAAGTTTATTTGTAACAAAATTGTAACAAAACTTTTGTTGTTACGAAATATTGGATATATGTACAAAAGTTTTAGTAACTATAAAAATTAAATTTTGTAATGTTATTTTTGAAGAAAACTTAATGTTTTGGAATGAAAACATGCATTTTGAGCTAATTTGGTGAAGACTGATCATTCTAGCAAGCAGATGGAGCAGACGCAGAAGAAGCACCAAGGATCGACTGGTCTCGTATCTGAAGCAACTTTTTTTTTTTTTTTAAATCGAGCACTTGTAAGCTTGAGAGAAGATCTCTAACCTTTTTTAACAGTTTGGAGAAGAATTTTAAACCCTTCTATTTCTTTTGAAATTCAATTATGTCTTCTTCATCATTGATTTGCTGTTCTTTCCTCTCCACGCCTGAGTAGTTTCTCTGTTGGGTTTAGGGTTCCTTAAGAGATTTATGATTTAATTGATGTTAGGTTGCTAGATTAAAGTTGATCTTGTTGTTCTTCATCTTTGTTGCTCTTATTGCTGGGACTAGATTAGCTACCTAGTTTCTGTTCTTAGAATTAATTCATCTAGGCATCGAAAGTGTTGTAGAATTTCCTAAAAAATAACAAAGGTGATCAAAGTGATTCTTAGACAATGGGAGTTGAAGAAGTTAAGACACTTTGTGAACATATCAAACTTGAACCTTGTTAATGCTTGATGTTCATATATTTTACCATGTTTTCCATTAGCATATTCACATCTTTTGCTATCCATTTTCACCATTTTTGTGTAGCTTTAGTACTAATCATGCATTAGAGTTTAGTTGCATTGCATTTGCATCTTTTCATGCATAAACAGGTGATTTTGGAGCTTAAGGAGCATGGAAGCAATGCTGAGGAAGAAGTGAAGCAATCATGAAGGGAAAGCAAGAGAGTTAAGGCTGAAATAACAAGGTCCGGAGTCCAACTCGACCGCACACTCGACCAGACACTCGACCGTGTGCTGAGGAGGACTCGACCGAGTGGAGAATGCACGAGAGAAGCCAGCTCGACCTGCCACTCGACCGAGCACAGGTCAAGTTGACCGAGCTGTTGACTATTTTGTCTTTTAGTATTTTTAGGGAGTCCACTCCCCTCCTATATAAAGCCTTGTACATGCAGCCACAAAAGACCAGCTGTTTAGATATTCTCTAAACCTAGTATTTTACCCTTTTGGGAATTATTCTTTTTGCACTTTTATTTTTCTTAGATTTTGTACTTGAAAAAGACTAAACTCTTCAATATTGTTGGTTTCATCACTTTCTTAATATTGAGAATTCGAGTTTCATTTCTTTTTCAATATTGAAGATCTTTGTTTTATCATTCTAGTGATGCAAGTTTCATTATTTTCTGGGTTTTTGACTTTGTTCACCATGTGTTCTTGTGAGTAGTTTGCTTCGGATCTTGAGGATGGGTTAGGTTGGGTTGATCTTGTGGTTTGTTTGATTTGGTCAAGTTGGATTGTTGTAGATCTCTTCTAGGCTAGATGATCTTAATGCTGATCCTAAATCTGAGAAGGTAGAGTTTGATTTCAAGCATCTTAGCATCACACCAATGTCTAAGGAGCATAGATAAGGCTAGATCTAGAGCTTACCATTAGGCTTGCTAACAGATTAGAGGTCTTGTTTGGTATGAGATATATTGCTTAATGCCTGCTTGTGTAGATTCTTTACTATGTGAGAGCAAGTCTAGAAATGCATAGGCTTGATTGTTTCTTGCCATGAGAGTGGATTAAACATGTCTTAGAATAGTATGTCTAGAGATTAGCTCAAAGTTTGTTTGAGGTTTGTTAACCAAGTTAAATAACCACAATGATTAGTTCAGCCCATGAATCCCTCCTCAGGACCTTCTTTGTTTATTGATATCTTAGTCTTAATCCTTTTGCTTGATTGTTGTTTGATTCGTTTTTGCATTGCTCTGTTTTTATTGTGTTGCTCTGTTTTCACGTTTAGTCCAGCTCGACCCTGTACTCAACCTACACTCGGTCGAGTGCTTGCTCGAGTTCTTCCCCAGAACTTGTGTTTATGATTTGTGATTGTCCTATTTCATTCCTGTTTCATTTCTTCTGCATTCATTTAGTTTTCTGTTCATTGCTTGTCTTGCATAGGTTCATTTCTTGCATTAAAGTAGTTTCTATTTCTGTTCTAGCTTCATTACTGTTACAATCATTCTGTTCATTTACATTCAGCATCTAGTTCTTGTAGTTTTATTTTCTGCACTTTGCATTTTAATCATAGGATTGTTATCCTTTACATCTGGCTTAAATTAGATCGTTATGCACATCTTGATTGTTCACAAACACTCAGATTGGATTGATACCTCTTATACTGCAACTGCATAAGGGGAATTGAAACACCTTACCATCCATCCATTCATATCTCATTGCATACATCCATTTCATTCACACTCCACCATTAAAAACCTTGTTTCAATTTGGCGCCGTTGCCTATTTGAGTGTGTTTTTGTGACAATTAGGATCAATAAAAGTCTAAGATTAAGTTCGTTTATCCACTTGTTCACTACTGATCTTGTTTCTTCTTCTACTTGTCTGTGCTTGAGTTTCAGGTACCAGCTCGACCACCACTCGACCGAGTGTGTGATCGAGCACTTGATCGAGTCAGAAGCCGGATACAAATAGACAACAGTTCCCAGTCGACTCGACCACCTACTCGAGCCTGTGCTCGACCGAGTGCCTATCCGAGTCAGTCATCATGTTTCACAACAGTATGTTCCATTCTGTACCATGGCAACATCAACCAGGATTCCAGGCTCAATGGTGCCACCCTCCAGTGTTTCAAACTTCACAAGCCCAAGAACCTGACTTAAGAGCTATGATGCAGCAACTTTTACTTGGGCAAGCAACTAGGCATATTGAGGTAGCAAAGCAGTTTGATGAGCTGCACCAAACGTTGAATTCCTATTCTAATGACCTAAACTCTAAGGTCACGTACATGGAGAGCTCCATTGGTTCTACTTCAGCTCCTAAGCTAAACCAACTTCTTGAAGAAGCTATTCCAAACCCAAGGGAGTTTACAGCTAAAGCTCTTAATCTCTATGAAGATGCTGTCACTGAGGACAGTGAGGTTAAAGGTGGGGAGGATTGGTCATTTCTTGAAGTTAAGAGTGAAGTTTGTGCAAAGCATATTGGATCCGGTATTTCACTCGACCAGGTGCTCGAACCGGCACTCGACCGAGTGCCTGATCGAGTGGTCGATCAAGCTGAAGGACCAGAAGCTGTCAAGCCTGCTAAGTACATTCCTCCTGCTTACAAACCGCCTCTACCATTCCCAGGACGTTTCAAGGCACAGAAGCTGAAAGAACTAAGGGAAATCATTGAGAGAAAGGAAATGATGGCTTTGCAACAAGAGAAAGTAATGGCCATTCAACAAGAGGTTGTCATTGAGGAGAAGGAGGAAGATAGAGGACCTCCTTTGGAAAAATATGCTCACCATCCTGCACTCAAGGACATGCTTCTTGAATTATCCAAGCAGAAGGCTCAAGAGCAAGACATGAAAGATTTGAAAGAGATTGGGAAAGCTGTTATCCCAACCAAGCTTAAGGATCCAGGCTCATTCAACCTACCTTGCTCCATCAGCTACATGCACTTCAACAAGTGCCTATGTGATTTAGGAGCTTCAGTGAGCTTAATGCCATACTCAGTGGCTGAGAAGCTGGGTTATGAAGATTTTAAGGCCAGCAACTTCTATATAAGTCTAGCAGATGGGTCCAAGAGAGATGTGGTTGGAGTGATTGAAAGCTTCCCAGTCAAGATAGGAGGAGCAAGGATTCCAACTGATTTTGCAATAATGAGCATGGAACATGAGCCTGAAGACCCTCTTATCTTGGGAAGGTCATTCTTAGCCACAGCTGGGGCTGTAATTGATGTGAAGATGGGGACTATCAAGCTCCACCTGACTGAAGACTTCACTATGAAGTTTGACATCAACAACCCTACTAATCTGCCTTCCATCAATGATCCACCTTCCACTATCAAAAGAAAAGAGGATCATGAGGTCTCAAGTAAGGAAACACCTTCAAGTGCTAAGCTATCCTTTCAAAAGGAATCAGTGGAGAGGTTTAAGAATTCTGTTCAAGAGCTGACTAATTTGGTGAAGGATCTCCAAGTCAAGCTCAACAAAAGGTATTTGAAGAAGGCAAGACCAAGACTCAAGTTTAAGAAGAAACATGTTTCAAGTGTCAAGAAAGTAGTGATCAAGAAGGAACACCAAGGTTATCAAATAGAACCAGGGGGGTTTTCATCACCTCCTTGGTCTCCAAATCAAGCTTGAAGAGCTATAAGAAGTCAAGCTTAGTGACTCTAAACAAGCTCACTAGGGAGGAAGTCCCTAAGGTATCCTTTGTAAATAAGCTTTATTTCCTTGTAGTTTTGATGTGTTTTCTTTTATGTTTGTGTTTGGCAGGCCTTTTAATGAGAGTGTAGATGGGTTTGGAGAGAATTGGACTTGGAAATATGGACTCGCAAGCCAACTCGACCTCCCACTCAGACACACACTCGACCGAGTCACGGTCGATCGCCGTCGTCGAGCTGCCCCAATCTCCATCTCCAAGTCACCAACAAGACCCCAACTACACATTTGACAGCATGCAAGAGGATGCGGACAACTTCTTCTCCAATCCTTAAGGTACCACTATCACCTTCACTTGTAAATATCATTGCATTTCATATTTTGTTTAGTTTTATTTTTTTATTTCTATTTTTTAGTCTTAAATCCTCTATCAAATTTTTTTCACACAGGGGACTGTGTGATTTAAGTTTGGGGAAGGGTTTGAGATAGCATTTGACATTGTGTTTTGTGATCTTATTTCAAATTTTTAGCATCAACATGATAGTATTTGCATAAGCATCTAAGGCATAGAAAAACCATAAAAATTTGAAAAAATTTTGAAAAAAAATCTTTATAAAAAGAGTGTTCATATAGTTTGCATTGCATATTAGAATCTTGTTTAGCATGTTTCATGTAGGATTGTATAATATTTGCATTAGGGATCTATGATGAGTTTTGCCTTGTTAGCTTGTTCATTCACTAGACTAGGATCAATGCCCAAGTTAATAGTACTTTGATGCTAGTTGAGTAGTTAGAAGCATAAGATTGAACCAAGCCTTGAATTCCTGCATTGTATTTGGTCTATATTGAAGCATGTTGTGATTTGAAGCCATTTCCTATCTATAAGAACCTAATATTGACTTTCAATTATCAATGTGTGCATTGCTTTAAACTCATGGATACCATATACATATTTGGATCATCTTTCTCCTTTTTACCACTCTTGTTGATCCAAGTAGCTGATTTCCTTATTAAGAATCAGTTTCCCTACCCTTAACCAACCCTTCTTTCAAGCCTTGTTTATTCTTGTGTGTGTGAGGCCAATTTTGGGATTGAGCTTGGTAAAAAGTGTTAGGTTTGAACTGACAAGAGTAAAGCCTTGTGTAGTTCTAGTTTGCATTTTTCAAACTAGATAGGACTAGGTGGTTCACTTGTTGGGTTTGGGACTTGGCTGTTATGAAAAAAAGAAAAAAAAAATAAATAAAAAGAGAAAAGAAAAAAAATGGGTAGAGTCTTTAAGAGGAGATTGTGTTTAAGCAAGGTCTAGTGAAAGGATGGGAAGTGAAAATTGTTGAAGATGGTTCTAGTTAAAGAAAAGAAAAGTCTAGCAAAAAGCTTGTATGTCTTAAGGATAAGAAGAAAAGAGAACCATAGCAAATAAGTAAGAATCCCCCATCCCACTAGAAAGATCAAATTAGAAACCTCTCCTAAGACTTGAAAACCAAAAGAGAAAATGGTGAAAGAGAAAAGAAGAAGTTAAAGGGTAGCACTAGGATCATTTGGGTTTAGATTGCTAGGATAAACACTTTGGGTGCCTTTGGGTAGACAAGGTTTTATTCTTGTATGTGTCTAGGTGTTCTTACCTTTAGCATTCTTCTAAAGCCCAATCCATTTTTATGAGAGAACCTTGATATTGATAAGCCCCACTCTAAAAAGAGATCATCATTGTCTCAAAGCCTTTACCTCCAAGCCAAATGAGTTTAAGCATTGCATAGAATTGATTCATGTTCTTGATTAATGAATGTTAAAGGAAATGGTTGATTTGAATGCATGTGGATATCTAAGGCTCAAATCAGTAAAGGTTGTGATATGCTTCTCTAAAGTCTTTAAGTACAGCTCATTCAACTTGCATCATAGTACTAGTAACTTGGACAATGATTCTAGATGGTCTATTTGCAAGCTTTAGGAGCTGAGATCCCACTTTCAAACCTCACCTACCTTCTTATGTCTTGCTAATTTGCTTGAGGGCAAGCAAAGACTAAGTTTGGGGGTGTTGATGTTCATATATTTTACCCTGTTTTCCCTTAGCATATTCACATCTTTTGCATCTTTTGCTATCTATTTTCACCATTTTTGTGTAGCTTTAGGACTAATCATGCATTAGAGTTTAGTTGCATTGCATTTGCATCTTTTTATGCTTAAACAGGTGATTTTGGAGCTTAAGGAGCATGGAAGCAATGCTGAGGAAGAAGTGAAGCAATCATGAAGGGAAAGCAAGAGAGTTAAGGCTGAAATAACAAGGTCCGGAGTCCAACTCGACCGCACACTCGACCAGACACTCGACCGTGTGCTGAGGAGGACTCGACCGAGTGGAGAATGCACGAGAGAAGCCAGCTCGACCTGCCACTCGACCGAGCACAGGTCGAGTTGACCGAGCACAGGTCGAGTTGACCGAGCCGTTGACTATTTTGTCTTTTAGTATTTTTAGGGCTTCCACTCCTCTCCTATATAAAGCCTTGTACCTGCAGCCACAAAAGACCAGCTTTTTAGATATTCTCTAAACCTAGTATTTTACCTTTTTGGGAATTATTCTTTTTGCACTTTTATTTTTCTTAGATTTTGTACTTGAAAAAGACTAAATTCTTCAATATTGTTGGTTTCATAACTTTCTTAATATTGAGAATTCGAGTTTCATTTCTTTTTCAATATTGAAGATCTCTGTTTTATCTTTCTAGTGATGCAAGTTTCATTATTTTCTGGGTTTTTGACTTTGTTCACCATGTGTTCTTGTGAGTAGTTTGCTTAGGATCTTGAGGATGGGTTAGGCTGGGTTGATCTTGTGGTTTGTTTGATTTGGTCAAGCTTGATTGTTGTAGATCTCTTCTAGGCTAGAGGATCTTGTTTGGTATGAGATGTATTGCTTAATGCCTGCTTGTGTAGATTCTTTACTATGTGAGAGCAAGTCTAGAAATGCATAGGTTTGATTGTTTCTTGCCATGAGAGTGGATTAAACATGTCTTAGAATAGTATGTCTAGAGATTAGCTCAAAGTTTGTTTGAGGTTTGTTGACCAAGTTAAATAACCACAATGATTAGTTCAGCCCATGAATCCCTCCTCATGACCTTCTTTGTTTATTGATATCTTAGTCTTAATCCTTTTGCTTGCTTGTTGTTTGATTCGTTTTTGCATTGCTCTGTTTTTATTGTGTTGCTCTGTGTTCACGTTTAGTTCAGCTTAACCCTGTACTCGACCTACACTCGGTCGAGTGCTTGCTCGAGTTCTTCCCCAGAACTTGTGTTTATGATTTGTGATTGTCCTGTTTCATTCCTGTTTCATTTCTGCTGCATTCATTTAGTTTTTTGTTCATTGTTTGTCTTGCATAGGTTCATTTCTTGCATTAAAGTAGTTTCTATTTCTGTTCTAGCTTCATTACTGTTACAATCATTCTGTTCATTTACATTCAGCATCTAGTTCTTGTAGTTTTATTTTCTACACTTTGCATTTCAATTATAGGATTGTTAGTGACAAACATTCTTTACATCTGGCTTAAATTAGATCTTTATGCACATCTTGATTGTTCACAAACACTCAGATTGGATTGACACCTCTTATACTGCAACTGCATAAGGGGAATTGAAACACCTTACCATCCATCCATTCATATCTCATTGCATACATCCATTTCATTCACACTCCACCATTAAAAACCTTGTCTCAATGCTTGTTTGATTTTCTGAATTCAAACGGGAGTTTAGGGTTTAGAAAATTCATTGCATAGATAGTTAACACAGCGGGAGCGAGTTAGCTTTACACTAGTGATTTGAGTTCAAGAACAATCCTTAATGCATTCCATCTAATTATCTGCATTTGTTATCATAATTCTCTGATGATTCCCTGTGCCCAATGCTTTTTTTTTGTTGATTGATTTAAACACTCTTTAATTTACAACTTTTATTAGCAATTTTTTAAGCATAAACTCTTTTTTGTCTTAGCTAGATTTATTATTCCTAATTTATAGTTTGACTGTTTGGTCTCTATGGATTCGATCCTGAAGTGTTACGACGATAACACTAGATCGTGGTTGAGTACACATTAGGTTATTAATTTACTTTTGATTAAGCATCATCCCGCAGTGCCTTGGATGTAGCCTACCACCATTCGTTTGCCTCCTCCCTTAAGGTGATATGATGCAAACCTGACTTTCTGATCCCCTGGAGTATGGTTGTAATTGAAGTACTGTTTCACTTTACTCAACCAAGTCGTTGGATCGCCTTCTTTGAACCTTTGAAAACCGAGCTTTACCGTCCTCCCTGCCGCAAGCGGATTGGCAGTGTCATCGCAAAATGCTGTCTGTAATTGCTGCTCATGATATCTATTTCTCGTGGTCGAACGTAGAGTGCTACCATCACTGTCACGACTACCGGTTATTGTCACGGTTAACATGTCAACAGCCGCCTCCATCGTCTCAAATCTGCCTGAGAATCCTAAGTTCATCTACTGAACCTCTTCCTTCAACTCCACCACGTTAGCCTCCACGTCTTCAATCGTCTCCGTATTAGTGCTTGCCATGTTTTATACCGCAAGAGACGTGGTCCAGATAAAAAATGATATTGATGGTGGATGTAGAAACTGAGTTTCACACAATGAATTTGTTTAAAAGGGGAAACAAATTCGATATAGCTTTCTCTCTAAGAAATCAGATCAAATTTAACAAGCAAAAGGAAATTGAAATCTTTTAGAAAACAAACTAGGGTTTTACTCAACAACAATGAAGAATTTAGGGTTTCTGTATTAATTGCTGGATGCTTTACAAGAAGAGGGATGTCCCTTATTTATATCTCTCTCTAGATTACAGAATATAGCTACTTTCCTAATAGAATGGACCAAAATTAGGAAAGTTTCTTCTTCGTTGTTAGGTCAGCCGCTAGGCGATCTGAGAAGTCGGCTCCTCGCACCCGAACTGGGCTTTTTGACTCCATTGGGCCTTCGTTCGAAGGCTTTATCCAACTATGAGTCGAACTTCCATTTTAAATAACTGGTTTAACTTATTGGTTTAAACCGGTGTGATGGGGGTGCTAATTCCCGCACCAACAATTAGTCCCCCCCCCAGTTCAGAATATTCGAAAGTTAATTCGAATGCTTGAAATATAGGAAGAAGATATCCGATCTAAACTATAAGGAAAACAAATTTATTTACCCGGACTTCCGCACCGCTTCGCCATCCATTGTTAGCATGACACATGTCGTGTACGTCACTTCTATCAAATCGGAAGTCGAAGCCTCGCATAGGTCATAATGACCCAGCGTAGGGTTGCCGCCCACTCGTTTCTATAAATACCTCGTTCGCGTCTTCATTTTTCATTTTTCGCCAAATGCTCTAAGGAATTTGCTCTTTTCTCTCTCCTCTTTGTTTATTTATTTTTCGTTTTTATCCGAACTCTCCGACCTCCTTCCACACTCTCTGGCGACCTTTTATAGCACATTGGGCCTCGTTTCTCCTTCTGATACTGAAAATGACCAACTGATTCGTCGTAACTCCAAGTGTAATACCCTCAGGTCGACAAGTACCAACCAGGTCGGAGGATCTGTTAGGTCGACTAGTGGGGCACTGATCAACTCAACGGCTACCTCTGCTACGCAAGCTCAACCCTTGGATGATGAGTTGAATTGCGATGGTGGTGGAGGATTCTGAACCCCCATTTATCAATTTGTATTATGAAGAATAGCCCTGAGCATTCGGGTAATCGGGTCGGGTTCGGGTTTTTCGGGTAGAGGAGTTTAAAACCCAATAGGATAAACAGAAAATAACGGTTCGGTTTCGGTTCGGGTCTTATCGGGTTCGGGTCGGTTCGGATCAAAAATTTCAGAACCTATAAATACCCAAAAAAATCGGGTATCATCGGATTCAGGTTTTTTGTACCCGATTACCCGAAATTTAATCCAATAACCTGAATTTTACCCGATTATCTGGAAATCTTAATCTTAAATATTAAAATAAAAAATTTTAAAATTAAACTTTTTAAAAATTGGTTAGTTTTTTTTAAAAAAATATAGCTAAACATTTCAATAAAATTTTGGTTATTTTGAGTATTTTAATCAAGGAAGAACTAATATTTTTGAATTTTAAGTTGTAACTTTGAATAACTATGTTATATAAAAAAAATATATATATAACTAGTATTTTGTGTATATTATTTTATTTTGGGTTTGTCGAGTATCCATTCGGTTCTCGGTTCGGTTCCGGGTTCGGTTCCGATTCTTCGGGTTTAGGAGATTAGGACCCAATAGGGTATTCTACCGGTTTCGGGTTCGGATTCGGGTCTATATTTTTGGGTCGGTTTCAGTTCGGGTTTTCGGGTCCGGTCTTTTTGCCCACGCCTAATGAAGAAGATCGATTCATTCCTCGTGGGATCATGGTTGCGCATACCCCACCTTTATTAGACCACCGAGGCCGAATTGGATGTAACAAGACCTTAAGCTCCATCAAATCGGTCAACGATATGCTGAATTTATGCGGCTTGGGTGGTAGCGGTGTTTCCATCATAATTCCTCGGGACGACCAACACCCGTGGAATCCCCCAAAAGGATATATCTGTCTCTAGGAAGTCTATTTTTACATATGCCGCCTCTAACTTCTTATGCTCATCAACGTAGAATGGCGATTTGCCAGCTCGCCCCTGCCAGTATTCTGCAATTTTACTGCGGCCCTGACTATCGCAGCAGAGGTTGGGATTTGGATCGGAGTTCAATGCTTCGAGCAGTTGACCACCTTTAAGTCATCAAAAGTTTCGGGATTTTGGACGGTGAACATGAGACCGACACACAACTTCATTCTCGGCTAAAAAGTCAGCAACTTTAAGTCGTGGACCTCTCGATATTTTTTCGTCTGAGTCGATCAATACTCATTCGAAGACCCGTTAGGCGGGATGCGGAGAGTGTGGAATGAGAAACCTGGTAAATTTTATTACCCTATTCGTTTTGAACTGGTCACGTCTCGTCTAATCGCATTTTAGCTTTTCATTCCTTTGGCAGATCGCCCCTTTTGTCCAACCAGACTAGCCCGGGATTACATTCGAGTCAAAGAAGCCTTGTTCTCCGGTTCTAATCGACAGTGGGATTTGATTACCCGTGTCCGCGTCTAGCAAGCTATGGACAAAGCGAGGTCCAACTTTCCAAGCTTCACGAGTTCGCTAGGACAGTCATCAGGTCCCACCAAGGTATCCGTTGTCGTAGCTGACTGTCCCCAACATGTGGATCCGACTCCCCCGACCGATGTCGTACCTGAACCTACGACTAAGCTGGTTGAAGATGAGTTTGTTGACATTGAAAATATCGGAGATAACCCAGAAGAGATCGCCCACACGGTTTCTGAACAAACTTCTCCCGATCAGGCTACTCTTGATCAGATCGCTCCTGACCAGACCGCTCCTGGAGTGGGAATCGTCGAGAAAAGGCAGAAGAAAAAGAAAAGAGACAAGGGAAAAGGGGTTGAGATCAACGAGGATGCTACTGTTGGCCTGCGGCCCAAAGCTAATCACAAGTGCCCAGCCGAGGAAGTCGGAAACGAATCCGCCGATCGGTTTCGCGTTAAGAGAAGAGATGATTGAAGTAACCGATTTGCCTTGAATATTTCGGCGATAGTCCTTTAGTCACAAATCAGGAAGCTGCCGGGGAGCTATTCTGAAATTTAAAAATTTCTCACCAAATTCTCTCTGTAACGGACGAGTTGGAATACAAGCAGCAGTTCCTCGACATTGCTTAGTCCTTGCTGATGGTTGGCACTTTTTCTTTTAAAATCCTTTAGTATACGTTTATCAGGAAATTTTGTTTGTCTGATCACCCTAAGCACGTGTCAACTCGATGACTCAGATGTACGACAGGCGAGTCAAAACGATGTCATCTTACGAACTGGAGTTCCCGAAGATAAAAGAATGCCTTGAAAAAATTCGAGCGGCTGACAAATTGAAGGAAGGCAAGATCAAGGAACATGAAGCTATCATCGCCTGGAATGATGAGGTCATTGCCTAATTGGAACTGAAGATCTCCAATTTAGAATCTCACGGGAAAACTCTTGAGGTGGATAAAATTAAGCTGCAGCAGGAACTCGGCGAATTGGAGTCAAAGTTCAACTCGGAAGTAGCTCGCCTTCGTCGAGACCGCCAAGCAAAAGTGGAAAGGACGGCAAGAAAGGCCCAAGATCAGATGGACAAGGTTAAGGCTTATTTGGCCGAACATGAGACGGTAGCTCGTCCTAAGGAAGACGTGCTTAATCAAGCTGTTGGGGTTAAGGAGACCATGAAATATTTGCTCGAAAAGGTTTTGAGGGGAAACAGGAGAAAGCCTTAGAAGCCATTGAAGCCCTGGACATCATCGAGTTAGAGGAAGGCGATCTCACCATATCTAGCTCGGCTTCGGACTCCTCCACCCTGGGACTGCAGCTCCAGACTCCGTTAGGCATCAACACGGATCTAATGCGCCAATTTTCCAAGCTGATATTTCTGACGCTCCAGAAGTTTGATCATTCGCTCTTAACTTTTTCCATCTATTGTTGATGAACACATTCGAGTCCGGGTTCTAAAACTCCTTGTAATAACATTGCCTATTTTATGACCCGTCTTCTTTATCTCCATTTTACTTGTTTGTTTGGATAGAAAACTTCCTTTTGGCCAAAAGGACCATCCTAAAGGGTAACTTTCCAATTTCAAAATTGGAAATCCGGCCTCCTAGGATTAGTATAAATATACTAACTCCGTTCCTTTTCTGATCATAAATTTTGATTGAAGGAGAGTTTGCATAGAAAGATGCCAAGCTCTGTAGGTAGCGTTGACCCTCTAGTTGAAGTCGGGAACGACGTTCCAACATTTTTCAACGCGGAAGCTATCGAAAGAGGGATGCCCTTCTACCCAAATATCCGGATTCCATGGATGTTGATGTTTTGCGTTAATCCGGAGGTGAGGTCAAATTTAGAGAATTTATTTTCTCGCATTGAGGAACGCCATTCCGAATATCACAGCCTGCTTGTTGCGGCAGAACAAACACAGAACGATCTGCTGTTTAAACTAAAGTTACTCGAGTCCCATCCAAGGTTCTGGATTGGAAACGGACTTGGTAGAGTGGCGTACTGCAACGAGTGTTATTACTCGACGAACTCAACCCTGGATCACCCGAGTTTCTTCTTGAGTGGCGAATATGTGCCTTCGGATGTTAAACAGTTTTATATGAATAAACGTGTCGTTAAGACTAAATCTGCTGAAGCTCATGCGTTTGTTCGCCAAGTAACTTTGTCGAGCTCTCCTTTTACTATTATTTTCAAATGTTTGAACTAACCAAAAATCTCGGCTTGTAGGTCGAGTCTGCAGATCAGTAGCAATGCTATAACCTTTACTATCATCGTGTGAAGGAGCGTAAGATCGATGATCGCCTAGCTGAACTTGAGGCCGAGATCGTCATTTTGAAGGCAAAAAAAAGAAACACAAGACGTCTTAATGAGGCCGAACAGAAGATCAGAACACTGGAATCTCGCCCTGAACAGTGGGAGAAAACAAGACTTCAGCTGCTGTGGCCTATGCCGAAACGACTCAGGACTGACACTCGAAAGATTGTAGCAGGGATTGCCAAAATTCGGGATAACAGATACATTTGTAATGGCGATTTGAGCAGGGATTGCCAAAATTCGGGATAACTATTAATAAAATTGTCACGTTTGGACAAATTGCTTTTGCGAGAAATAAAATGTTATTTTTATTCGAAATTTTACACGAGGCAGAACGTTTCCTGGCTTACATCGTGTAATCCTTCGTAAATTAGGTAATTTTATTCCAAACACAAACGTGCTTTTGCGGAGGGCGAAGTGCTGGACTTCGGCTTGTCTCCTTTGCTCCAGCTCGGAAGTCGGGCAGCGAAACAAAAAGACTCTATGTTAATGCGTGGTGACGCAAATCGATCATCTGGCCAGGATCTTGATGAAAAGTCAGTTCGATTCCAAACTGTTAGACATACATATATATATGCGCGTAGTAGTTTTTTTTTTTTGAGGCGTTAATGCAGCATTTAATGCAAACGCGGTTTCGTGATGCAATCTGATTGGTGGGAAAAACCATGGGACGCAGCGAATATGCTTTTGCGATGTGATTGGTGCAAAAATCTCGGGACGCAGCGGTTAGACAAAGTGCAAAAAATGCCGATAACTAGATCTGCATGGTTGGAGCGAGCCCGAGATCTGACCACCGCTAGAGTCAATGGATTTGACCCAAAAGAGTCGGATGTTGCCCTCCCCCTCCGGAAGGGACGGTTTTGTTCCAATCTCGTGAACTCGCTGTTACTAGAGCGAGTGTATCGTGGAACCTGAAGAGATCCTCTACAGAAGGAGATCCGTATGTATAGAGCCCGCTGTCAAAGGTTGAGCTCATCTTCCTGCTCTGCCGCTCAGAAGGAACCATCCAGGTTCTTGACGAGCTTATCGCTGACGTCTTCTATTTGGCAAGTTGGTGTATGGCCCGACTACTCGCCGACCGTGCCCGATGTAAAGAATAGGTCGCCAGAGCAACATTATCCGATCTGCTAGAGGGTGATTATGAACCTCTGGGTGACTCGGAACATCTGCACATCACGGAAGTTACTGCCTACAGGAGTCGCCTAGAGACGTTACGGCAATACGTCCTCTACCTGGAATCTACGGATCTCTTTTTCCGGGAGAGCAACACTATAGAGGGTCCATGTGCGTTCCTAGAGGAGATTGCAGCCAAAGGTGTGGAGGTCACAACAGCTCGATTGGAAGAACTGAGACCGGAGCGTCGGATCTAGCGATCTCTCGAGCTCGGCGCCTATAAGTCGTCGAGGGCATTGAAGCCACAATAGGACACAATGTCACTGCGGGCCGGCTCCCTGAGATCAGAAGGCTAGTGATTCAGTGCGTCCATAAGAAGCGGGCTTGCTGCTCATGCCGAAAATTCTCAAGTTATATTGACGTTTCGTTTTTTATTTTTTGTTTGTTTTGTGATTGACGATGTGCCGGGCTGTTCGTAAGCAACTTAAGTCGACCAAAATGTCTTTTTCTAGAAAAATTGCTTCTGTTTTGCTTTTCCTTTTTTTATTTGGCGAAATGTCGAGCTGAGAGTAATTGACTCGACGTAAATAAAGATTCTCTTTTAGTCAAAATAAATTCCATTATTTTTTTAGCTTTACGCACTAAATCCTAGTGAAAAGGTTAGGAGCTGCCTACGTACCCAAAATAGGGATCAAGCCAGTCGTAGGTCACAGTACAAGTAATATTGAAATGGAGGTCGGGTTTCCGAAGCCTTCTTATTGTGGCTGTATAGGCGATCTAGTAGTAGTAGCGCTTGAGATGAGCCGCATTCCAAGAGTTTTTGACTTGCGTGCCATCCATGGTAAAGAGTTCGTAAACTCTAGGGCGAACTGCTTTGGAGACGAGGTATGGCCCTTCCCAACGAGCACCGAGTTTACCGGCGTTTACTTTATTGGTATTCTCGTAGACTTCGCGTAGAACCAGGTCGCCCTCGCTCAAACGCCGCTGACGAACAGTCTTGTTATAATACTTGGTTGTAGCATTTTAATAGTTCAGGATTCAGACCAAAGCCTGATCGCACAGCTCTTCGGCGAAGTCGATGTAATCGAGCATCATGTCGTCATTAAGGTCGGAATTGTCGACCATCATGGTGCGGCGAAGTGTTGGCACACCCGCTTCCGCTGGAGCTAATGATTTTATGCCGTAAGCCAAAGAGAACGGAGACTGCCCCGTAGATCGCCTTGGAGCAGTCCGATAAGACCATAGCACGCCGTCGAGCTTATCTGCCCAAGCTCCTTTCTTTCGCCCGAGACGTTTCTTCAGTCCATCTATTATGGTCTTGTTTGTGGCTTCGGCTTGACCGTTCCCCTGAGGATATCGGGAGTCGAAGTGCTCAAACAAATCTACCATTTACTCATAAAATGCAGGGTGATCAGCGAGCTGAACTGCGTTCCATTGTCAGTGACGATCTCATACGGAAGTCTGTGGTGAAAAATGATATTCTTCCAAATGAAGTTGGTCACGTCCAGCTATTGCACTTTGTGAAATGACTCAGCCTCCACCCACTTGGTGAAATAATCGGTCAAGACCAAAAAGAAGCGCTTTGACTTTGATGGCGGCAGTGGCCCGACGAGGTCCATTGCCCAGCTTATGAATGGGTATGAGGTTGTGACTGTGTTTAGCAACTCAGGTGGACCGTGCTTCATTGGTGCGTGACCTTAGAACGCTTCGCAATCGGTAACCATCGTTGGCCAGTAATGACCGTCTTTTTTATTTTTAACACAAGTTCGCGGCCGCCGGAGTGGTTGCCACCTTCGCCTTTGTGAACTTCCATCATTATGTGTTCCGCCTCTTCGTGATCGACTCAAGTGAGTAGGACTCCAGAAGAACTTTGTCGGAAAAGACTGTCCCTTAACATAACATAGTGTGCACTTCGGGCTTTAAACCGTGGAGCTTGCCAGCGATCTGCTGGGACTTTGCCATCCAAGTTGTATAGTTTGATCTTGAGTTGCAAATCGTCTGGAGGCTGTGTTTCATCTGCCAAATATTTGACTGCCTCATCAACTTCCATTGATACCGTGTCGTCGCGGATAGCGAAAGTCATACCTGCCAGATCAATGCTTAGTGTTTCAAGGCATTCGACCGGGACTGTTCGTCGCAGGTCGAGACCCGAACAGTTCGCCAGGGCAGCGAGAGCATCTGCCGACTCGTTTTCGCTCCTATGAACCTTGATCAATGAGAACGAGACAAACTGCTCTGATAGAGTTTGGAGTAATTGGCGATATGCTCCCATGCGCTCGTTTTTAGCATCGTATTCTCCGCTGAACTGGCTAACTACTACCTGTGAATCACAGAAGACTTGAATGCTGGTTACTCCTAGTCCTTGTGCCAACCGTAGTTCAGCCAATACGGCCTCGTATTCGGTTTTGTTGTTCGACGCCTTGAGTTGAGCTTCAGAGCCTGCTCGAGGACTTCACAGGTCGGAGATCGGAGGATAAATCCTACGCCGGATCCCTGATTGGAGGAAGAACCATCAACGAAGAGCGTGCAATGTTCCTCCTTGGGTGTGGCCTCTTCTAGTTTAGGAGATACCTCCATCATGAAGTCTGCTAGGACATGCGATTTTAGGCTCGGACGATAGTGATATTCAATATCGTACTCGCTTAACTCGATTGCCCACTTTGCAATTCACCTAGACTGAAGAGGATTATGAAGAACAGTTCGGAGTGGTTGATAGGTATAGAAGACGATGGAATGCGACTGGAAATAAGGCCAGAGTTTCCAAACAACGACGACTAAGGCAAGGGCAAGTTTTTCCAAGGTTGATAACGTGTTTCCGTGTCGTTGAGAGCGTTGCTTGTGTAGAAGATCAGCTGCTGATCGCCGCGATCATCTCAGGCCAGTACCCCACTAACTGCTGAGTTGGAGACAGAGACGTAGAGGTATAGTATCTCCCCGTCCTCAGGCTTGACAAGTACCGGATGGCTGGTCAAGTATTCTTTGAGTTGCTGGAAGGCGATCTCGCAGTCGTCGTCCCAGTGAAAATCCTTGTTAACATTTTTCCGTTGATCGGGCAATGAACCGATTTAGAGCGGCTATTCGACCTGTCAGGCGTTGAATCTCTCGCTTATTAGTTGGAGATGGGAGTGCAAATACTGCTTCGATTTGCTTTGGATTCGCCTTGATGGCTCGCTCGGTTGAAATATACCCTAAGAATTCTTCTGAAGTTTCACCAAATGTGCATTTGGGTTCAGCTTCATCTGGAATCGATCGAGGATGTCGAAACATTCGGCGAGATGTTGGACGTGTTGTTCTGAGATCAGGGATGTAGCATGTTGTCAATATAGACTTCCATCGTTCGTCCTAACAGATCGGTAAACCTCATGTTTACCAAACGCTTGTTAGTCGTCCCTGCGTTCTTTAGCCCAAACGGTATCACCTTATAGCAATAAGTCCCTCTATCAGTGATGAATGCATGATGAATGCGGTTTTCTCACGATCTGCTGGGCTCATCACGATCTGATCCTAGCCTAAGAAGGCATCCATGAACAAGAGCAGGTGGTTCCCCACGGTAGCTTCTACGAGACGATCAATATGCGGTAAGGGAAAGCAATCCTTGAGACAAGCTTTGTTGAGGTCGGTAAAGTCGACGCAGACTCTCCACTTCTTCGCTCCCACCAGATTTGCCAGCCAATCAAGGTATTGTACCTTCATTATTTGGTCGGCTTTGAGGAGTCGTTCAACTTTGTCTTGCACCGCCTTCGCCCGATCCGGTCCTAGACGTCGACACTTTTGTCGGACTGGTTTGAACATGGTGTCGATTTCTAGCTTATGGCAAGTAACCGAGGGATCGATTCCGACCATATCTTCAGTGGACCAGGAGAACGTCAAAGATCTGGATCTCAGGAAAGCAATCAGCTCGGTCTTGATCCGGTCTTCGAGTTCGGCTCTGATCCCAACTGTTCGTGAGGAATCTGTATCGTCGATGTTGACCTGGACAATTCAACATCCTGTGGATTTTAACAGATCTCGCTCCGGTTTATGGGGATCGACCAGGTGATCCCCGCTCTGTAATTGATATGCTTCCTCTATCTGCATTTGCTTTTTCTCAAGGACAGAGTAGGTTATGGCCATCTTTTGATCGCCATAGAGCGTGTAAATTCCGGTAGCATTCAGAAATTTGATGTAGAGGTGATAGGTGGATGGGATTGCTTGCATTGAATAGATCCATGGTGATCCCATAATGGCATTACAGATTGGTGGTGCGTCTATGACCATGAACTTAGTTTTGCGAGTGACTCCGCCAGCGCGGACTTGCGACTTCATGTCAACCATCGACATCTTGGCTATTCCGTCATATTTGGTCAGCATTTTGGACTCCGGCATGATTTGCTCCACTGTAACACCCATTTTTTCTAACGTCTGCCAAAACATGACGTTTACCGTGCTTCCAGTATCAACGAGAACTTGCTCCACGTCAAACTCACCTATTGCAACTTCCACAACCAGGGGATCGTTATGGGGATGATGAATCCCTTTAGCATCTTTGGTCTTGAACGTGACAGGGTCGGTGCTGAGTGGTTGTTCCTCCGACATCGCCTAAACGCTACAGATTTGGCGCGCTCGCTTTGTAGGACCTGAACAGAATCTTTACATTCTTTCGTCTGACCAATAATCATGGTAATGCGGCCCCGAGGCAGAGAGTTTGCACGCTCAGCTTGCTGCCCTTTTTGGCTTTTTGGTGGTCCCGGGAGTCCTTCCGCCAGTGCTGAATTATTTTGTTGTGCGACGGGAGGAGGGTGCTTGTTGATTGTTCGGCACGCTGTTTGAAGGAAGGTTGCTCTTCATACTTTGCCCTGGGTTAGGTCGTCCAGACTTTCCTCCGCAACCTCTCCTTCCGCCACGGAAGGCTTTGGGATGATAGACAGCTTCGATCTCACCGGACAAATACTTGTCGAATAGATAGTTGGACAGATGTTTGCACTCAGCAGTGGAGTGGCCCGAGATCATATGGAAGTCACAATATAGTTCTGCTCGTGCATCCGAAGTCTGCTTCTCCTGCCCAGCGTCCTTGGAAATCGCATGGACTACGCCGCGTTTAGGGTCCCTTGGTTTGTGATGTCGGCGAGGCTCCTGGTAGCTGTCCCAATTTTTATCTTTCGCAGAGGTCGAATGTGTGGGAGGGGCCTTCGCGATTCGCCTCTCCTCGTCTTCTTTGACGTATGCAAACCGAGTTCTCGATGAAGTGTGTTGTCCAAATCCTTGGCTTCCTGTATAATGAGATCCACTTGTAAGGGTGACCCAGGGATAAGTCCTTTTTTGAAAGCGGCGATCGCGACGTCCTCAGAGACCAAAACGTTGGCGCATTTTTCCTTGAACTTGGTCAGATATTGTCGCAAGGGCTTGCCAGGTTCCTTAACCGTTTCCCAAAAACACCGCGTTCGATGAAGACTCGATAATTCTGCAGAGAAGTTGTCGATAGCTGAGCGAAGCTGTCGATCGAGTTTATCGGAAGTATCGGGCGAACCAGGTTACTGTGTTTCCTGACAAGCTCTCGACGAACAGCTGGAAGTATCCTACATCCTTCTGTTCTTTGGTGAATGTTGCTTTGGAAATGATAGCCATGAACGAGGTCATATATTTTACTGGATCCTTCTTCCCTTCGTAGATCGGAATCTTTAGTTTTACGGCCGGGATGGCCGTCTTCAGGATCCGTTTAGTGAACGGGGTCCGTTGCGCGGCTTCAAACATCTTATCGATCTCTGGAGCCGAGCTCACGGCGCGGTGCAGGAGTGATCCCATATCTTGAATTTTGGAGCGGAAAATAAATTCGATATAGCTTTCTCTCTAAGAAATCGGATCAAAGTTAACAAACAAAAGGGAATTGAAATCTCTTGGAAAACAAGTTAGGGTTTTACTCAAGAACAATGAAGAATTTAAGGTTTCTGTATTAATTGTTGGATGCTTGGATGCTTTACAAGAAGAGGGATGTCCCTTATTTATATATCTCTCTACATTTACAGAATATAGCTACTTTCCTAATAGATTGAACCAATATTAGGAAAATTTCTTCTTCGTTGTTAGGTCCGCCGTCAGGCGATCTGATAAGTCGGCTCCTCGCACCCGAACTAGGATTTTTGACTCCATTAGGCTTTCGTTCGAAGGCTTTATCCAACTATGAGTCGAACTTCCGGTTTAAATAATTGGTTTAACTTATTGGTTTAGACTGGTGTGATGAGGGTGCTAATTCCTGCACCAACAGTGGACGTAAGTTGCTAATGACACCACAATGTGATCCGAATCAACAGCGATATAAGCTCTAATACCAAATTTATAGACCCGACACAAGACATAAAAGTGTTTTAATAGATAGTTTAAATTATATCTTTTCTAATTTTTCTTTTTTTTGTTTTATATGGAAAATGGCTATTGAGTCCCAAAGGATAATAAAAGCACCAAAAGATAATATCAAAACAACAACAAAAAATTATCTAAAATAAAATTAAAAAAAATATACAAAACACAACACACCAAATCATCCATCCTCCTCCACCGCTTAATCTTTTTATCGTGGATAAAGCCTCCTAACTCATGTGAGTCGCTTATCACGGTTGAGCCCATCAATATTCTTCCGTATATGAGCGAATTAAAAATGCAGTGTCCGCCGTTATGTCGACCTGCACTCCTCGTGGGATGGGGGTTGACTTTCTTATTCTCACTTAATTACATTGATTATAATGTCTCCCCTATCGTTTGATTTTTGCGTCTATTCTAACTATAGAAGATTTGCGTTCTTTAATTATTAATTTACAATTAATGTCTTTATATAATCATGAGACTAGTAACGTTTTTGTTTCTCGTTTCGTAAGTTGGTTGGAGACTTGGAGCTGTCGTAGTGTCGTGACATTAAGAGGTTGAAACGATTCAGCATCATGTGGATAGTATAAGATAACAAAAAAAACAGTGAGTTATAGACTTATAGTTAATCAGTCTACC
This sequence comes from Camelina laxa, assembly GCA_024034495.1. NCBI lineage: Eukaryota > Viridiplantae > Streptophyta > Magnoliopsida > Brassicales > Brassicaceae > Camelina > Camelina laxa. Next base: position 8,493,201 of record CM043884.1, read on the forward strand.
AAATAAATAACTTTGAGAGATTTAGGGGGTGTATTCAAATCATGATTTTGGAGAATTTGATGGGATTTAGGAAATTTAGAATTGTGATAAATTTTAGGGAAGTTCATATGATTTTCTGTAAAATTCTTTCAAATCCCACCTAAAACCATGAGATTTGGGAGGGTGTATTCAACTTGACATTTTAAGTGATTTGTGTAAGAGTTACAAATCCTATGTTATTTAATTATGTATTTTAAAAAGTTTTCTGAAATCCACTGTTATTGAACTGATGATTTAAAAATCTACTTTAAAATCCATTAAAATCCCTTGTTATTGAACTGATGATTTAAAAATCTACTTTAAAATCCACTGTTATTCAAAACAGTTTTGTGGATTAGGATTTTAATAACTTTTAGGATTCTCGAGGATTTTAGAGGATTTGTTTAGTTAAAAATACATAAATCCAAATCTCATGGTTTTAGGTGGGATTTGAAAGAATTTTACAGAAAATCATATGAAATTTCCTAAAATCTATCACAATTCTAAATTTCCTAAATCCCATCAAATTCTCCAAAATCATGGTTTGAATACACCCCCTTAGATTTCTGTATTTTTAACTAAACAAATCCTCCAAAATCCTCCAGAATCCTCCAGAATCCTAAAAGTTATTAAAATCCTAATCCACAAAACTGTTTTGAATAACAGTGGATTTTAAAATAGATTTTTAAATCATCAGTTTAATAACAAAGGATTTTAATGGATTTTAAAGTAGATTTTTAAATCATCAGTTCAATAACAGTGGATTTCAGAAGACTTTTTAAAATACATGATTGAATAATATAGGATTTGTAACTCTTACACAAATCACTTAAAATGTCAAGTTGAATACACCCCCTAATTAAGTTGTCGTATGGATTACCTTCACACTAACATAATTTCTGCATTACATAAAGTTTACCCTTATGAACAAAATTCATTAATGTAACAATAATTTTGTTAGATTTTACAAGAAAAGAAAAAGAGACTGTATACATATGTGTAAAATGTGACATCCCTTATATAATAAAACGGAAGTACACAACTTTTTTTTGTAGACTATATAATTTTTATAAGTTAGTTATAAATGGGTTACAGATTAAATATAGGTTGGTTATAAAAAAATGGTTACAAATTAATTTGTCAATCCATAGCGTATATGAATACACTTAAAAATATTCCAAAGAATTTTCTTAAAAAGAATATTTCACTGTTAGACATAAAAAATGAATAAAATCTTAGCAATTTATTACACTTAATCGTAATTTCCGAAATTTTATTATGCAGTTGAAAATAAAAAGCACGGGTCATATTAAAGCACTTTCACCAAACATTTTCAAAAAGTAAAATAAAAAAACAACAAACATAACCATTTTTCATACATAAAATTACAAAATTAACAATAAAATAAGTGTTTTTTTCAAGCCATCATATTTAGCATATGATTTTATTGCATAATGTTTTATCCAAAAAATTTTTAAAAATAATCATATAAATTATATTTTATTCTAAAAATATAATATAAATAAAAAATTTTAACCCGTACTCTAGCATGATCCTAATCTAGTTTAATTTTAAAGTAGAAGTAAACAAATTAATAATTTGAATTTACAAAAAAAAAAAAAAAAAAAAAAATCAAGGGTGTGAAAATAATACCCACATACATGCATCATTAGTTTTGGGCAAAACCCAATGTCGTAGGTTCAAATCCTACAGAGCGTGATTTCACTCTTGTAAGGACAGGGGCAAGGGAGTCGAAGAAAGCAAATAGCCCCTACCTTCTTTATCACTGAGCGGCCATTTAGGATAAACCATCAATATATGTATTCCAAAAACCAAACACCATTTATCACTTTATCCTCTAAAAAAAATTAAGAAATAATCATGGAAAAAGATGGATATTTGGGTTTGTCCAAGAAAAGAAAAGAAGGATATTTGGGTAAATAAAACTGAATACACATGCATGTACATATGTTATAGACTATATAGGATGCTTAAAAGTTGAAACAGGTAGATCCGAACATGTGGACGTATTCATTACAAACGTGGACCATGTCTTCAAAGTTATAAACACTTGAAAATAAAATAAAATAGAAGATTACTTTTTCTCTTTATCAAATTGTTGTTGGTTAAGGTTGTTTCACAAATTCAGCAAATTATTAAATTTTTTGTTTTATCATTATATATAGAACTTGGTTTCTAAATTTAGTAATTCACACTGACGGACCCAGAAATTTTTTTAAGGGGTATCAAAAATAGTTGAGTTATTATTAATGGGGTGTCAAATACGAAAATGAAACGACCGACCTTTTTTTTTTTTAATAAATAAATAATTAATAATAATATAATAGCTAACTACAACTAGTGGTCCCATACCCACTAGCCACCTAACCACATTCACAATCCAACAGCGGAACAACATACCAATAAATAACCAATAAAACAATAACCAATAACCAAATTAGTAATATCCAGCATAAATTCCAAACAGCATAAATCAAACAACCAGCAATCCTAACAATGCCAGGTAAGCATACAATCAAGTCCCTAGAACATCCTCCCCTTCATTGTCTTTGATTCCACGATCACATTTTGCCTTTACCTGCACCACAAACACAAATTGAGATGCATGAGTATTTGATAAACACTCAGTGAGGCAATCCTCCCATCTACTGGGCTATACACACAATCAATAAGATCTCTACATGCCACAAACAACAATCAATAAAACAAACCAGGCAATATACAAAGCATGCAACATCCATCGTAACTGAACAAGGGGTGTCGACCGACACCAGATGGTGTCGATCGACACTGACTATCTGGTGTCGACCGACACCAAACTGGTGTCGACCGACACCCTGCCCGACACTCCCGAAAAACCTAGTTTGGGTCGACCGACACCTCCACATGGCACCGATCGACACTCGCCAAAGTCCCGAGCCGTCCTCGCGTTGGTGTCGACCGACACCCCTACTGGTGTCGACCGGCACCGATACCGAGCAGCGATTTCCCTCGATCAGAAACTCCGAATCTCGCCTCCAATCTTCTCCAATCCGCTCCTTGCACTCCCAGAAGCCAAACCCAGCCCAGATAGCAACGAAAACTCATAGAGAACTCAAAGAAACAACCACATAAGCACCAAATCACATAGAATCTAGAGATCTTAGCTTAGATAAGCCATGGTCATGCACTCACCTCTTTGCAGGAAGTTTCTGACCAATAAGAACGAATCCCTCACTCCTAGCAAGCTTCTAGCACCTTCCCAGCCTCCAATCTCTCAAGAACAGCCAAGAAATCTCCCAATCTCACTCACAAACTCCAGAACACCTGTTTTCTCTCTTTTCTCTTTTCAAACAAAAACGGCGACCACAACCTCTGGAACACGACCTAGGTCGTTTCCTTCCTTTTAAGACCCGATTCAATGGTTTTCCTTAAACCAAACCGAACCAAATCGATTAAAAACTCATTCTGATCGAACCGAAAAATAAGTGGTGTCGACCGACACCCCCTTGGTGTCGATCGACACCCATCCCCAAAAACAAATTTTTGGTTTGCGGATGTTACAATTCTCCCCCACCAATCTAGATTCGTCCTCGAATCTCGAACAACCATCAGTCAAGGACTCCCGTGCAACCGTCTCCACGGCCCACACTCCTCCGACCGGTCTACAGAAGGTCACCTCTAGGCGATAGACTCACGCTCCAGGCGTCATTTGCTCTTGACTTTTTGGACTTTCCTTTACTCATAGGCCTAAACCTTGAGTTTTTATTGGCTCCTCATCAGACCTAAGTCTGCATGCCAAATGTTGGCTCCTCATCAGGCCGAAGCCCGCATGCCATAATATATAAGGAAAAGTCCAAACTCGTCTCTCGGGTTGCCACCCTACAGCGCGCCCGGATCGTCATCCGAAGTCGATATACCAACCATACTCCCGAGCCACAAAGTCTCTGAACATGGCAGTACTAGGAGAACCTAAGTCCCCAAGAGTCGCGAGCAAACGATTCTGAACACGTCCGAGTCCTATCCCTATCCAGGTTTCCTTCCCGTGGCTCGCGTAAAAACATCTCAATGTCCTACCAACCACATATTCCCTCACTGGAATACCTCATGACCACACAAGGATCATATACGCCTCAAGGGCCGCCACAAAGGCCAAACAAAATGTCCTAAAGAGGACCGCCACCAAGGCCAAACAAATGTCTTAAAGAGGACCGCCACCAAGGCCAAACAAATGTCCTAAAGAGGACCGCCACCGAGGCCAAACAAATGTCCTAAAGAGGACCGCCACCAAGGCACTCTGACTCAACAGCCCGCCACAAAGGCCATCTGTCCCGAAGGACCGTCACAAAGACCATCTGTCCCGAAGGACCGTCACAAAGACACTCTGGCTAAACTGCCCGCCACAAAGGACATCTGTCCCAAAGGACCGTCACAAAGACACTCTGGCTAGACAGCCCGCCACAAAGGCCAAACAAACGTCCTAAAAAGGACCGTCACAAAGACACTCTGGCTAAAAGCCCGTCACAAAGACCCCACAATATCTAAAAAGACCGCCACACACGGGCACACTGACTCAAAAGTCCGCCACTAAGGGCACACCCAAGCCCCTTTTAAGGCTCTCCACCGCTAAAATGGGCAAATTCTAACTCCCATAAAACTTTCCATATTTAGCACTTTCCATCTTTAGAAAACTTCTATTTCAGGAAACTTTCTTCAAAACCCCGCCTCACAGAAACTTTGTACCCCGAACACCACCTCATCTTGTTACTGAGTCGCACAACCAACCACCCCAAGCGACCGAGTAACAAGAGAGATGGGCTGGAATACTCCATTCCCGCTCCAGCCACGGATACAGATGGGACCAGGCTAAACAAGCTCAAGTCGCGGCTTGCTTCTCATACCACCTCTTGAACCTTGCCTTCATCTTTGCCTCAGGCTCCCAAGTCTGCTCCTCCACACCATCACAGTCCCACAAGACTCTCATCAAAGGAATCTTCTTCTTCCGAAGTTCCTTGATCCTCCTCTCGAGAACCCTCACTGGTCTCGCCTCCAAAGTCATGTTAGGCTGAAGATCCTCAGGAATCTTAGCCAACACCTCCTCTCCCTCACGGAGACACTTCCGCAACATAGACACATGGAAAACCTTATGGAATGCACGCATCACCTCAGGTAACTCCAATCTATATGCCACTGGTCCAACCCGCTCAATCACTCTGAATGGACCCATATACCTCGGACTCAACTTAGTCTCTGACAATGACCTGTTCGGACCCCGCAACATGGCCATCTTGAGGTACACTCTGTCTCCTACCTGAAACTCAAGATCTCTCCTCCTCCTATCTGCATAACTCCTCTGCCTATCCTGAGCCTCCTTCATGTTCAGCTTGAGAACCCGAATCTTCTCTGAGGTCTCCTGAACAAAACTAGCACCAAACATGCTCCTCTCCCCCACCTGAGTCCAGCATAATGGTGTACGACATGGCCTCCCATACAAAGCCTCATAAGGAGCCATCTTAATACTTGCCTGATAGCTGTTGTTGTAAGCAAACTCTACCAGGTTCAGATGATCTGCCCAATGGCCACCCCAATCCAACACACACATCCTCAGCAAATCCTCCAGCGTCTGGATCGTCCTCTCTGACTGTCCATCAGTCTGGGGATGATAAGCTGTACTCATATGCACCTTAGTGCCCATCTCTGTCTGAAATGCCTTCCAGAACACTGAAGTGAACTTAGAATCCCTATCAGACACAATGCTCGCTGGCACCCCATGCAACCTGACTATCTCCCTCACATACTTCTTAGCCAAGACCGCTGCTCCATCAGTCTTCTTAATGGCCAGAAAATGTGCTGACTTAGTCAACCGGTCCACAATGACCCAAATAGCATCAAAGGTCCGTGACACTGGCAATCCTACCACGAAATCCATAGTGATCATATCCCACTTCCACTCAGGAATGGGTAAACTCTTCAGTAACCCGCCAGGAACCTGATGCTCAGCCTTCACCAGCTGACATACATCGCACCTCGAAACCCAACTAGCCACATCCTTCTTCATCCCGACCCAATGATAGTACCTCTTGAGGTCACGGTACATCTTGGTCGCTCCTGGATGAATGGATAACTTGCTCGCATGAGCCTCTCTCAGAATCTCCTGTCTCAACTCCTCATCCTTGGGCACACACACACGACCGTGCACCAAGATAGTACCATTATCTGAGACCTGATACTCTGAATCCACATCCTTAGAGGCATTCACTAGCCCCAAATCCTTCTCCTGAGCCAACCGCACTCTACTCAGAAGATCTGCTCTATCTACTGCTTCCAAATCCAACGGTTCCTGTGAAACAGCACATAAGCTCAAAGCACTGATCTCCCCTACCAAAGACTCCATCTCCTGCTCCTGAGCCGAAGCTACCCTCTTCCGACTCAGAGCATCTGCAACCGTGTTAGCCTTACCAGGATGATAGGCTATCTCCAAATCATAATCTGCCACAAGCTCCATCCACCGCCTCTGTCTCAAATTCAGCTCAGGCTGAGTGAATATATACTTCAGGCTCTTATGATCTGTAAACACCTGTACCTTTGCACCATAAAGATAAGATCTCCAAATCTTCAGGGCAAAAACTACAGCACCCATCTCCAAATCATGAGTAGGATAGTTGCCTTCATGCACCCGCAACTGCCGCGAAGCATAAGCAATCACCTTCCCATGCTGCATCAGAACACAACCCAACCCAACTCTAGATGCATCTGTATAAACCACATAGGGTTCTCCCTGCTCAGGCAAAGCCAACACTGGCGCAGTAGTCAACATCTCCTTCAGGCTTGCAAAGCCTTCCTCACACTCTTATGACCAGACAAAAGGAACATCCTTCCCTATCAACTTAATCATAGGACGTGCTCTGCTTGCAAACCCCTGCACAAATCTCCTGTAGTAACCTGCCAATCCAAAGAAACTCCTGATCTCTGTGGCATTCTGCGGTCTACGCCAATCTCTGATAGCCTGAATCTTCTCTAGATCTACTGAAACCCCCTCAACAGAAACAATGTGACCCAGAAAGCCCATCTCACGCTGCCAGAAACTACACTTGCTCAACTTGGCAAACAACTTCTGCTCCCGCAGCTTCTCCATAACTGCCCTCAAATGCACTGCATGCTCCTCAGGACTCTTAGAATAAACCAGGATATCGTCGATGAAAATGATGACAGATACATCCAGAAACTCCCGAAACACACTTTTCATCAATCTCATAAACGCTGCTGGTGCGTTAGTCAACCCGAAAGGCATCACCACAAACTCATAATGTCCATACCTCGTCCTGAAAGCAGTCTTCCTCACATCTGCCTCATCTATCGGTATCTGATGATAACCCGATGCCAGATCCACCTTGGAGAACCAAGTAGCACCCCTCAACTGATCCAACAACTCGTCAATCCTCGAGAGAGGGTACTTGTTCTTCACAGTGACCCGGTTCAAACCCCTGTAATCAATACACAACCGGAAACTCCCATCCTTTTTCTTGACAAGCAACACCGGCGCTCCCCACAGTGACACACTTGGACGGATGAATCCCTTACTCAACAAATTCTCTAGCTGCTTCTTCAGCTCTGCCATCTCTGCTGGAGCCATTCTGTACGGAGCCTTGGATAACGGTGTCGTCCCCGGTTCCAGTTCAATGGTAAAAGGATCTGACCGAGATGGTGGTAATCCCTGTAAAGACTGAAACATATCCTCAAACTCCTCCACTACTGGGATACCGCTAACCGTAGACTTCCCCACTGACTCTGGCATAGATATAATAACCAAATAAGCCTCACGGCCCTTCTCGACCATCTTCCCAGCCTGAATGGCTGAGATCACGAGACTCCCTGAAGTCGGTCTAATACCCTGAAAAACCAACTTCCCTCCTAGACGCTCAAACTCCACTCTACCCCGATAGCAATCTAAATGCACCATATGCCGATGCATCCAATCCATCCCGAGAATAACATCATACAGCTCCACGGGACTGATAAGCAAATCCGCTAGCCATGACTCTCCTGCGATATGAATATCAATTCCTCTAGCTTGTCCAATAACTCTCAGGAACTTGCCTCCCGCAACTCTAACAACTCCTGTACGCTCTCCAGGATCCCCGCTGATCCCCGCACACTCTGCACACTCCGGAGTAATGAAGCTATGCGAAGCTCCAGAATCAAACATAACGTGGGACTTAAACCCGCCCACCAACAAGGTCCCTACACAAACCTCATGTGTTGAGAACCTAACACTTTATCACAGGAAACATAAAATCTGACCCTACTAAAATTCACAAAGATTAAGTACCAGAAATTATACCTATGATCGCCCCGGCACTGGTTCCACCAGTCTCCACTGTCGTGTAAGCCCGAGGCCCCTGCTCAATCCGTGCCACCTGCTGACCCCCAGGCTGCACCTGCTGCAACGCTGCCACTGCTGCCGGCTGCAGCTTGGGACAAAAAGGCCTGATGTTCCCTGTCTCCCTACAATGATAACACACCCGAGGTCCTGCCGTCGGAACACTCCTCTTGGGACAACTAGCAACCCTGTGATCCCTGCTCCCACAACCGAAGCAACCCGCACCACTCGGCTTCTGCGTAGCCTCCCACTTCCTCTTGGTTCCCTGAGCATGCCTATCGCCCCTGCTAGAACCACCCTGCTGCTGAGCCTTACTAGGCTGAACTGCTGGAGCTACCGCCACTGACTGTGCCCGGATATCCTCCTCAATCTCTGCTGCAGTCTCAACCAGCTCTGCACGCGTAGCATAACTCCTCCCTCTACAGTGAACTCTCAAGTCATCACGTAGAGCCCTCAAGAACCTCCTGATCTGAGCCTCCTCAGGCTCCATAGCCCGACCTCCATAACAAAGAAGTCGACTGAACTCCAAGTCCAACTCCCGCACTGACCGTGTCCCCTGAGACAACTGAAGGAACTGCACCTCCAAACGATCCAATGCCTCTCTAGGAAAATACTTGCGGTTGAACTCCAAAACGAAGTCAGCCCAATTCATCTCCCGCTGCACCCTCCTAGCAGCCACAGATCTCCACCACAACTCAGCATCACCACTCAAAAAGTAGACCCCTATGTCCACCCAAAACTCCTCAGGACATCTCAGAGTGTGGAAGTTACGTTCCACTCTCGTCCTCCACGCATCCGCAGTAGTAGGATCTACACCTCCTGAAAACTGCTCAATACGCAACCGACCCATCTCTGTCAACATGCTGAGATAACGAGCATGGACCCCCGCATCCGCAGCCACTGGCTGCCGCTCCTCCGCCACCACTGGTGGCACTACCTGAGCCTGAGCCGGTACCACTGGTGGTAACCGCTCTAACACCTGTGCTAGCAAAGCCGCAAGGTCAACACCAGGGACTCCACCCGCTGGGACCCCCACACCTGGGACTCTAGCATCACCGGCCACTGGAGCATCAACATCGCCCCCTCCTGCCACACTCACGGAATCCCCCGGAACACCCTGCGACTCGCCAACACCCTCAGCTGTCACACTCTGGTCTTCGGTCTCACTAACCACTGGGGCTCTGCCCCTACCACGACCACGTCTGCGACCACGACCACGTCCGCGCCCACGACCTCGACCAGCCACAGCATCCTCTCTAACCATCTGCACTACCATGGACAGAAGGCTAAGCAAACAATTTCTATTATAACACAGAAACATAAACTCACCGTGGAATCACACACTCGGCTCGAAGAGGATGTTCTGGGACTCCATGCCACACACAAATGACTAACTCACATAATCAATCAAGACATGCAATCCCAAACATCACAACAGAAACCTAGTGAACCCAAACCTAGAACCGTAAGGGCTCTGATACCAAAATGAAACGACCAACCTTTTTTTTTTTTTAATAAATAAATAATCAATAATAATATAATAGTTAACTACAACTAGTGGTCCCATACCCACTAGCCACCTAACCACATTCACAATCCAACAGCGGAACAACATACCAATAAATAACCAATAAAACAATAACCAATAACCAAATTAGTAATATCCAGCATAAATTCCAAACAGCATAAATCAAACAACCAGCAATCCTAACAATGCCAGGTAACCATACAATCAAGTCCCTAGAACATCCTCCCCTTCATTGCCTTTGATTCCACGATCACACTTTGCCTTTGCCTGCACCACAAACACAAATTGAGATGCATGAGTATTTGATAAACACTCAGTGAGGCAATCCTCCCATCTACTGGGCTATACACACAATCAATAAGATCTCTACATGCCACAAACAACAATCAATAAAACAAACCAGGCAATATACAAAGCATGCAACATCCATCGTAACTGAACAAGGGGTGTCGACCGACACCAGATGGTGTCGATCGACACTGACTATCTGGTGTCGACCGACACCAAACTGGTGTCGACCGACACCCTGCCCGACACTCCCGAAAACCCTAGTTTGTGTCGACCGACACCTCCACATGGCACCGATCGACACTCGCCAAAGTCCCGAGCCGTCCTCGCGTTGGTGTCGACCGACACCCCAACTGGTGTCGACCGGCACCGATACCGAGCAGCGATTTCCCTCGATCAGAAACTCCGAATCTCGCCTCCAATCTTCTCCAATCTGCTCCTTGCACTCCCAGAAGCCAAACCCAGCCCAGATAGCAACGAAAACTCATAGAGAACTCAAAGAAACAACCACATAAGCACCAAATCACATAGAATCTAGAGATCTTAGCTTAGATAAGCCATGGTCATGCACTCACCTCTTTGCAGGAAGTTTCTGACCAATAAGAACGAATCTCTCACTCCTAGCAAGCTTCTAGCACCTTCCCAGCCTCCAATCTCTCAAGAACAGCCAAGAAATCTCCCAATCTCACTCACAAACTCCAGAACACCTGTTTTCTCTCTTTTCCTCTTTTTCAAACAAAAACGGCGACCACAACCTCTGGAACACGACCTAGGTCGTTTCCTTCCTTTTAAGACCCGATTCAATGGTTTTCCTTAAACCAAACCGAACCAAATCGATTAAAAACTCATTCTGATCGAACCGAAAAAATAAGTGGTGTCGACCGACACCCCCTTGGTGTCGATCGACACCCATCCCCAAAAAGCAATTTTTGGTTTGCGGATGTTACAGAAAATATGGTGGATTCATTAACAGTAAGTCCATAAACTCTTAAGAAAAAATCAAAAAAATCAAATGAATGGTAGGTCAATTGAACCCTTATCTTCCTTAATAGGTCCGCCAGTGGTAATTCATGTGATTGTGACAAATGTTAATTTCATCTATTATCGATTTTTTCATGTATAATACAAATTTGTTTTAACAAATTTAAAAATTAAAAAAAATAATTAAAAATTTTAAAAATTTTAAAAATTTTTTAAAAAATAAAATCTAATTCTAATACGTATATAAAAAGATAATACTAATTCTAATTCTAATTACTAATGTTACAAGAAAAAATATTGTAAAATATTCACCTTTATATAATATGATAAATTGACTCATAACAAAATAGTGTCTTCATTTGCCAAAAATTAAAAAATGTCTTCAAATACACCACCATTAGTTAAACTTCGTTTTATTATTAAAGCTTTATCTTTAGGCAGAAATTATCTCATATTTATAATGTTGTTTTCATATTATGAAGGGAGATTTATTTATATGTCATACAAATTAATTAATATTATTAAAACCATACAATTTTTTTTTATTATTATTACTATCATATTTCGAGTCTATTTTCTATACCCAGCATAGGTTTGTTTTATGTTATAGGAAAAAATGTAATTACAAAGAATGTCATTGTCACAACAGAAAAATCGCATCGTCACATCAGAAATCGCTGACGTGTATTAAATAACTCAGCCGTAAAGCGTTACAACGGTAATGACGGGTGAGTTACTGTTGCGGCTGATTTATGGAAAATAGCTGAGTTATGAGTAGGCGGCTGACTTACGAGCATAACTCAGCCCGTAACTACAGCTGAGTTTTTACCCGATGGTTGAGTTGTCAAAATTTTGGCTGAGTTAATACTTCGACACGGCTGAATTAACTTTCTCTGGCTGGTTGAGTTATTAACAACGGCTTACTTATGAGATGTCGTTACGGCTGAGTCAGGATTAAGTATTATAACTCAGCCGTCATGAGCTGCCTTATCGGAAAAAACTCTGCCATTTTACAGCTGACTTAGTAGCAAAAGATTAATTACTAGAATATCATTTACTTACGACCGACTTATTAAACGATATGGCTGAGTTACAAATTTTCAATTGAGTTATGACATTAAGTGGCTGAATTTGGCAGCCGTTTTTTAGGTTTTTAACTACTGTATTTGTATTCATGTTGTGGCTGACTTATAATTTTGTTTTATGGCTGATTTAATTAGGCTGATTTACATGTTCGTATGGTGGCTGACTTGCTACTTCAGACACATCATCCATGTCATCATCTTCTAAGGAAATTTACGAAACGTCTTTTTTTCGACTCTTGTACTTCACCTGGTTCAAAAGTGGAGGATTTACATGTTTTTTTACATTGTTTTTCACCTTGTTCTTCACTTCTTCATTTTCCTCATTTTTCTTCATTTCCTTTTATGCATCCAGTTCCGGTAATTGTTGTTTCCGGTAATTGGGTAAAGAAACACAAATATATATTTAACACAGACGATAGAAGGTGTAGTGTTGTGCAGATAGATGCAGAAACAACGCACGACAAGCTTGTGAAGCTTGTTCTCGATGACTACAAATTAAACGAGTCAAGCCATCAGCTAAAGCTGGGCTACATGTTCTCGAACAAGGCACTGAAACATATGTTGCATGATACTCCACCAGTTTATGTCTCCATACTCAACACTTGGTTACATTTCTTATTTCTGAGTATGGATAAAAAGAAATAAGAATGTGTTGGCCAAACCCCAACGGCCAACAAACAATTTCTTTTTCCGATGTCGTGCAAGTTTGGTTGGTAGCTTCTTCGATTCTTCTTTCTCAAATCGCTTTGTAATGATCCCATGCATTATACTAACACAGAGGCCTGACCAGCAAACTGCATATTGCAAGGCATCTTCAATTGAAACATAAATACAATTCATGATATCTCTAAGCATCTCTTTTATTAACTGGTACACAAGCAGACTTCAAGGAAAGAGTCTTTAGACATAATATCCATAAAGAGTTTGGGAAAAAAAAACAATGGTAAACTGGAAGGATTACATACATACATAAACACTGATTAATTTATACACTTACATAACATATATTACAACAAAAAGACCCATCTCCATACTCAAATAAACAAAATCATGCTTTTTTCCACATATAAACTTAAAGGATGTGAAAAAAAAAAAAAAAAAAAAAAAAAAACTTAAAGGATGTGCCCTACCCGTTCTCAGAAAAAAGTGTCCGTATAGTGATCATCCTTTCTCCTCTTGTACTCCATCAAGCTTCCATAAGTGCGGTCTGCAACCCCAACATATAGTGCCTTTGTGTCGGGGCTAAACGATATCCCTGCTATTTCTCCAAACAAATCAATCTCTTGAGACTGTAGAAACCCGGACTCCATGTCAAAGATGTGAACAAAGTCTGCAGGCTCGGCCATGGCAAGAAACCGCCCTTCGGATGTGAACTTCAGTCCTCTGATGGCTCCTATGTTTCCTTTCAGGACAGCGAATGATTCTGATGGATTCCGAATGTCCCAGAGACGGCATGTCGTGTCTTGGTTTCCAGTTGCCAAGATTAGACCATTCGGGTGCCAAGCAGATGCAAACGAGTAGTCTTTGTGGCCTTTGAGGCTTGAAATAACCTGCACCATGACCCCAAGTCCAGTTACAACACTTGAATGTAGACGAGAAAAAGAAAAAAAAAAGACAAAACTGATAAGCTTTGAAGAAGTTTAACATCTCAACTCTTAGCTATAGGTCTATATACTGTGTTCAGGGTTGAGACTCTTTCATCAACCAAAGTCCCTGGTTAGTGAATCGAATAACAAAAGTACTTTGTTTTTATCACAAGGCCGTAGGATTCTTACTTTTCCAGAATGGGAATCAGAGATCAAACATTCTGTACTGTCCCCGAGTACAGCGAGTAGCTTTCCATCTGGGCTAGCTGAGGTATTCTGCAAGAATATTAGAGTGTTTCTAGTTATAGAAATTTGGCAGCTAGAAAATTTAGCTGTTGGTGGAGAATAGGCTGGAACTCACATTGACAGACCAATCGAAAGCAAATTCACTGACACGTGTAAAGCTCTGAGCATCAAACACCCGAATTTTACAGTCATTATTTGCGGTTATAAGCCTAAGGGAGCCACTGCAATAAAAAGAGAAGACAAGAAACTTCAGGTAGAGTTCAGTAAAACCTCTAGAAATCGCTAATAACTCTCTGGCCCTTTCATACCTTGGACTTCGGTATATATCGACTGTGTTTGTGATAGCATTATCTTCTGTTGATAATCTTGTGCAAAAAGCAACCCCAGGCTGATTTACACACTGGAGAAAGTGAAGAGCAACACAAGTTAAAGGATATGGATTTGAGGTTTATATTATCTACTCGACAAAAAGCAAAGACTAGTCGAATAAAATGTGAACCTTGCAGAGAAGCTCCCCATCAAACCCTCCTAACAGGATCAGATTTTCTTTGACTGCCATGCTGCTAACTTGCACTCTGGAGAGTGGCTCAGAAAACAATCCAGGTAGTTTCTATATATATAAAAAAAAATAATAATAATAAAAAAAAAATTAAAAAAAAAATAATAATCAAACCGGGAACCAAGATCAATCTGAAAACTATTTTTGCTATAATTTTCCTCATTTCCTAGATTTCACAGCTCTCACCTGAGTGGGGGTAACTGATCTGGAGACATTAACTACTTCTTTCCCTCTCTGGAGTAGAGATGACCAGTGCATGAGTGAATAATTTTGCATAAGATATACATCATGCTTTGATGTTGCCCACACCAAATTCCGAAGCTGTAAAAGGAAGAATAAGAAAGATCAATCACGTGCCATATAAGCAGAAAACAAGGCTTCCTTGTTATGAGGTAAGGAACCAGCCTTGATTACAAATTGACTTTCTGACTTTTTTTTTAATGGACTAGCGTTAGAAACTAAAAATGAACAATGTTTTTACACAAAATGAATACATGTATAACCAGATTGAGTCAAAACGTCAAGCCATATACATGATATGCATTTTTATGAAATGCGGCATGCAGGAACAGTAAAATTAGTGAATGAATGAGTAAAGCACCCAAAAAACTCCTTAAGTTTAACAAACTGTATTCATGCAAAGTCGTATGATGTGGTTAAGAAACAAAACTCTATCTGGACACATGGTTACAGGGACTTCTTAAATGCGAAAACATTCTCTTATCATACCCATACCGTTATGCTGCCGGCTGCTCAGACATTACTCCCAACTGCATCAGAAACTGAAAATAGAGGAAAATGACCCTAAATGCCACAAATGATTGAGCAATATGTTTATAAACCATATTCAGATTAAAACAAACACACTGCGGATCTGCAACACAAGATGTGTAAAGTAGAGTGCAACAATGATCGAGTATATGATTGTTCCAAACCTCAATTTATTCATACTTGTATATTACGAAAATTTAAGCATGAGAACGTGCATTCAAACTTTAGAGTCCACCATATGAACCCGGCTCTAGTTTCACTATGTTGTATTTGTTCTATATTGGCTAATAAAGTCACCCTGATGCAGCTCTAATTGATAAAACTTAACTTTAAAGTCTTGATAGAAAAATTAGAAATAAAACTATACAAGCATCCGCCGAGAGCTCTGCACAAAAAAGGATTAAAGTGAATAGAAAACCCTGAGTGCAAGCCTTCCATTTCTAAACAGTTAAATTAAAAAATTCAAAGATAAAATGAAAAGAGGATAGTATCACCATGGATGCTGATAGTCATGAACTGTACTCAGACACCAATTTAGTCAACCTGAAGCACTTTCTTAGACAAAATTTATCTGTCCATAGATTATTATAACTCAGAGAAACCATATTTCTCGACAATATGGTTTTCTAAAAATTATTATTATTAGTTTTTTTAAATATTTTGTTTGAGATAATATTTATTTTTAATTGTTATGTAAATTTATTAGTCTATTTGAATACTAATTATTTTAGAATATTATAATATTTTATTTTTGTCGTATTATTACAGTTTTATATTGTTTATTTATTGTATTTGTATCATTATTTTGTGAAATATAAAATAGTAATTTTAATATTATATTTATGAGCAAATAAAAATTATTAATTTATCATCTATATAAATTTAATTTTACCAACCCGCCAATGTGAAAACTAAAACACACATTTTTATACATTAAGTAATATATCATATTGCTACAACTTAGAAAACCATATTGCAACTTAAAGATGTACAAATGAGATGCAAAAAAACCTAGCCTTAATTATCTAAACGAAAACTGAACAAAAATTTAATCCAATAATGATGCAAATGATCTGTCTATGAACCCTTAAATTTGAAGAAAGATTCGTCTTTTATACATAGAGGGACAACAAAATGCTGGTTATGAAGCAGAAGATACAAAATCATTACCTGAAAATGCACAATAGTAGATGCGACAAGCCTTGTATTGAATTGGAAGTCGTAATAGTTGTTTCCTTTCTCAACTTGCCGATGTTCCTGTTAATTGTAATATTTTCACACAGAATAAACTTGGTGTATTCTATTCACTAATGAAGAAATCACATGAAGTAAAGTCAGTTCTATGTGTTACACTAACCTTATCGAGCTTTTCCCGAGAACGCGGGGTTAAGATATTGACAAAGTTCTCATACTCTTTCAACCTAGTCTCACGAAACTCGTCTCTAGTGTACTTAAACCCTTCCCAGTGAATCCCTTGAACGTCTTTCCCATTTCTTGCCTCATGCGCTGATGTATCAGTCTCTGTCTTAGTCTGTCACATAAGAAATTCTTAAGCTTTTTCATTCTCTACCACAAAAATCAATCATACATCACAAAAATGCATACCGCTTCAAAATCATCCTCAGAATCAACCCTTGTTGTTGTTGTTCCTACGGACTTTTCATCACTGCTGAATTGTTCCATTAACCTATCTACAAGTATAAACACTAGTTCTATCATTCAGATAAGCTTAAATCAAACATGCCCAAAACTTGAGAACACAAGAAGAGAAGTAAGGAGCAAGGAAAGCGTGAAATTCTTACATCAGAAGGTGGATCGGCGATGAAGAAAGATCGTATTTAGATCATTTTCAGACAAGGTTCAGATATTGTCGAGAAATATGCTTTGGAAGCTGAGAGAGAAAGCAATTGATTTTGGTTAAGAGAGGTCGTGAAGAAGCTGGAAGATCGTTTTGATAAGTTTCGTAAGGAAATTAACAACGGCAATAAATTTGGGCCCCTATTTGCAAATGTATAAACTAGCAAAGAAAACAAAAAGCTGTTGAGCTTACGGTTTGGGCCGACCATAGTACCATACGATTCATATGCGTTTTGCATTTGTCCAATCTACTATAAACTTTTTAGAAATTGTTACAAAATCAAAAAATTGAAATACATTATAATTGGTGTAAATATAAATTTCATCTTATTCCACAACTATGAATTTTTATTTTTATTTTATAAAATATATTATTGTCGATATTTGTAAATGCTCTTAAATATATGAAGTTTTGTATTTATTTTTTCAACAATGTCTTCAGATCTCAAGCTAGTCTTTTCTCGTGTATAGATGCATGGTAGCATAGGCATAACCTGGAATTAGCTTTAAGAAAGTTAGCCACTACATAAAGATAGTAGTCAAGTCCCAATGTCCCATAAAAAACCATGACTATTCTCTTGTGTATATTATTATACACAAGATGTTCCAAAAAAATTAGAGAAATATCCTAGAATAACACTCAGTTAAATTTTTCTTCCAAAGTTAGCATACACGTTCATATTTTTCAAAAGTAGCATTTGTATATATTAGAATTATTATTTAATTTAAATAACAAAATTCAGTTCTTTAAAAATCAAAACTCACGATTTTAGATTTCATATCTCCGGCGAAGCTTGCATTGAAAATTTTGATCCGAGATCTTGTCAATTAAGTGTCAAATCGATCAAGTGAAGCTTCAATCAAGTGCCAAATCGATCGACTGAGATCTTCCTCCGATGTCGTCACTAGTTTGACATCTAGAAGAGCTTCAAATTTATCGACGACGGCGGCGACGATCTCTTTATTCACCAAACCTCCATCAGATCAGTAGATCTCTCCTAAGTTTATTTTGATCCTGTTATTGATTCGCTAGCTAATAATCTCGATCGATTTGGGTTATAGATGGAGAAGAGAGATAGACCCTAGTGAGGTAGGTGTGAGAAACAAGCATTAGAGCATGTAGTGATGGTGACGGAAACGTGTGTGAGAGGAAGCAACTTGGTTTTCAGAGGATGATACACCACATCGTCCGACGAATCCCACCATTTGGATCACATCATCGTGACCAATGTTCGTCGTTGCAAAGAACTTCAACGCTAACCGGTTAGTAATGCATCTAAATAATATATACCAGACTATTTTAATCAGTATTGAACCGAATCCACAAATATTTACAAATGGTTCTCTATAATTTTAAGAAATGTGTATTATGAATCTTTCTGTTAATTTTTGTTGTTGGCTTCAGCTATTGCTTCTCTTCGCTTTCAACATGTTGCTAATAAGGTTTACAGTTTTAACTTTATGTACTATGAAGTAATTAACATGTTAGATAGTTGATAATGCAATTTTGAAGTGTAAGGGTCTACTGAAAGGAATATGCAAGTGTATTGTCTCAATTGTAGTCTCTTGTGCATGACGTAGTGTTTCTTATTGCTCCTTATGTAAAGATGCATTTCTTTATGCCATTTTGAATATTTTATTGTATAGCTATAATTGTTGCAGTTAACATGTTGATTTTAGAGCTGGCATGGTAGGTAGGTATCTAGCTTGCTATGAGTTTTTGAATTGTTTTGCTAATAGCACATATCAAATTGGTAGTGTTTCTTGGGGTTTTAAGGTTAATCAATCTGGTAGTGTTGGAAAACTAGTTTAAATGTGGGGTGATATATTAGATATCTTTTGAAGTAATGTTAAAACGAAAGTGGAACTCATGGACTAATCATGTTGCTATTTCAGCTCTAATCTCAAGTGATGGATAATATACATTATGACAAATATATCAAGAACAAAGCATAGTTGATGATGAAGATGAAAAAGTAGGCACTTGAGAGGAAGTTTGAGTTCAGATCATTATAGAATGTATTCCTAAAAGCTATGAAATCCTTCCTAAAAGCTATGGAATCTTTCCTAAATTTTTTACAAATGTATTTTTAAATCTCTTTATATGTGTTTTGCATTATTGTATCAAATATTATTCCATTAATGATGTATAATGATTTGATTTTGTGCACATATTGGTGTTTTACAATAAATGTAGCATATAAGAATATCCAGCATGATGTTTTAGGAAGACCTTCCTGGACTTCAATGACTCCTTCCTAAATATTTTATGAAGGTCATCCTGAATTTTAAGGATGTCTTCCTAAACATTATTGTGAGAACTAAGATCGATTCTCTCCTTTCGAAGTGATTTATGTGTGGAGGAGCTTATCACCGTTAAGAGTTCTGAACTGAAAACAATGTTAGAGTGCTAAAAGTGATTATTAATGCCTCAGAGAAAAAATGTTCGACCCTTTACCAGGACTCCCCCTTTACATATTTATACAGACCAATTAATTACCCAATTAATGCGTAAATTAATTTCACACGATTTTCGCGTCCTAATTAATCCACTTGAATGCGGGAATCTTTGACCGAGCTCTCCGCGCTCTCTTCTTCTTTCCGGGCCTGATGTGCCGACCAGAGTTACACCCTTGGCCCGTTTAGCTTGCCCGGCCCAGGCCCTCTGCCTGTTATCCGAGATGACGAATCGTGGGTACAACAGTTGCCCCCAAAGTCTTCCGAGCTGAGCAGTTCGGGGGACTTTTGATCTCCGAGCGATCAATTTTGGGAAACTGAATATTCCCCATATCCCCATGATTTGATCGTGGTGATGATGAGATTTGCCTTCTCGAACAAGCCCTGGGACCCACCGGGTAGCGTGTAAGCTATAAGAGAGAGGAAAAGCGATCTGAGACCTTTCGCTTCCCAAGGTAATCATTACTCGCTGGTTTCGCTTATAAAGGTAAGCTCACCCGTCTTCTCCCTCATACTCTTAATTCTCAGTTTGCTTTTATTCTGTGTTTTTCTCTCTTTTCTTTTGTTTTTGCCGGTAAGTTCTTCGACCTCAATTTCTCACTACTTTTGCCCGAAAAACATGTCTCCTCCGAAATCTTCATCGGGTAAAAGCGCGAAACCTTTGATTCCGAGCGTTTATGGTCCTCATCAGCCGTCAATTCTCTCTGCCGAGAATATAGCTGAGATTAGGGGATCAACCGGGATTCCGCCTGAGATCGAGATCAGGTTCCCGGAAGCTCATGAGTCCCCGGAGAATCCTCCTCCGGGCTACTGTTGCACGTTCGAGATATTTTTCTCTGCGTGCGGACTGTTACGATGAGTTCGAATTGGGCTTCGCTCTCCCCCAGATGTGCCCGAACTTCGTTCGAACCGTCATGTGTCTTCAGATTCTGGGGGAGGAGTTCGATTACAAGCTGTCCCTGGCCGACTTTCTTCAAATTTACACGGTGAAAACAGGTCGTACCAAAGGCACGTTTTATGTAAGTCCGCTCTCCGGGCTGAAGGTCTTTGATGACCTTCCCGAGAAGGATGATAAATGGAGGAAGTCTTACTTCTTTTTCCCGGTCAACGAACTCACTTTCGGTCATCTCTCGAGTACGCATGTCTCGAAGTGGACTTCGAAAATTGGTAGAATGGTGTTCCTTGCTGGGTGCAACTTTAACAGATTTTTTGTCTTTTTTTTTTTTTTAACCCTTTGTCGTTTCTATTTCAGATCACTTCGAGCGCGGGTTGCTTTGCCCTACATTTTGCGAGTTTTTCTCAAGGTTCTGCAGCCAGGGCCAGATCGCATAGGATTCTTTTTCGTGTGAGAGGATGAGGGAGTCTGCGGTGAGGCTCAGAGGACGTTCTCTGGTTTGCTCCGATCCCATAAGCGTTTCGGAGATGAACTATAGAGAGGAAAGGGCGTGTCGGATTGCTGAGAAGGAGGCGAAGCTAAACATGGCGGCAGCTCTTGCAGAGGGCAAATCTCGTCTCCTTAAGAAGTCCGGCTCCTCCACCCCTGAAGTAGGCGGGACTTCTGCGTCCCCTACCAGCCTTTCCGAGCTCGCTGCAGGTTCTTTCGGGCCTTTAACCAGTTTATCCAAGCCTCCCGTGATTGGCATAGCTGACTCGATCGACGAGCCGCGAGAGGTTGCAGCTCCCCTCTTCCCGACGAGGAAGTCCTCCGCTGAGATCAGTTCCCAGCGGGTGGATTCGTCCAAAAAGAGGAAAGAAACCGAGACTCCCTCATCTTCCCGTGAGAGGAGCCGAGCTCGAACTGGTTTGTCGGGAGACGAACGAAGTGAGCCCAGCTCGAAAGATGGGGGCCCCACCTCGGAGAAGAGGTCTAAGGCACTTCCCCCTGCAAAAGACTCCGGGGGTTCCTCCGGTAGGTTACCTTCAAAGGAGCAGCGTCCTTCCCCCCGAGGTAATGCTAACCCGAGGTGTTTTCATTTTTGGGTTCCCGATAGTCATTAAGTAAAATAACATTGCTCAAATATTTCAGCTCCCCCTGCGTCCCCTGCTGACATGATGAGGAGCTATACTCAGCCTGGAGTTCGGATTCCGGCGTTTGTCGACATGTCCGAACTAAACCGCGCAAACTTCTTCCGTTTCGCGGACAAGATTGGCGAGGTTAGTGATACACATACCCTTAGTTTTTTTTTACTGTACCACCTTTACCGCCTTTAACAAGCTGTACCTTTCCAGCTGATGATCGAATTTTATTCCTCGGTGGCACCCTACAAGGATCAACTGTTCGCTTCCCCCTCATCTTCTGAGGTGAGCCTTCTCAAAGAAAAAGTCGCCGAGCTAGAAGCCCAGGTGGCAGAATACTCCAGGCTGGAAGCCGAAAATGCCGCCACCGTGGCGAAGGCCGAACAGATCCGGGCTCGGATGAAAAGGGCTGAGCTAGAGGTGATTGACCTCTGGGTTGCCAATGAGGACCTCCAAGGCAAATTGATAAAGGCGGGGGACCTTTAATTTGAGGCGGCCGAAGACGCAAAGGCGGCGAAGAACAGGCTGCACGAAATCGAGCTCCGTAATCAACTTCTGGAGGCTGGCAATAGCTGTGAAATTGAAAGGGTACGGAGAGAGGAGAGGCAGGCAATGAGGCAAACTCTTTGCCCCTTGGTTGAGGAAGTGAGGATCACTTTCGAGGAGAGGGAGAAGCTAGCTCCGGCCAAGATCCGAGCCACCGAGATCAGGGCTAACCGGATGCTGATCGAGGAGAACACTAGGGGGGAGATCCAAGATATGGAAGCTGAGCTCGGGCTTCTTAGAGCTGATGAGGAGGAGGCCGACAGAAAGGTTGCGTAGGTAACTCCCCGTGACCTCGACCTTTCTACATTTTCAGAACTTTTGACGGGTACGCCCGAGCTTTTGTGCAATGAACATCCTTTGAGCGTCGCAATCGACGAGTCCGGTACTAACCTCGGACAAATGTCGAAGCAGGGGATGGACAATTTCTTGGCGAACACCAGGTCGGAGGCGGAGCTCGCAGAGATGAGCTTGGACCTTTCCAAAGCGACATCGGATCCTCCTCTCCCTACTCAATAGTTCCTATTCGGGGTTGTTTTGGCACAAGTTGCCCCCCGTTTGTTGTTTTTCTTTTTGAACTTATTTCGGAGTTTATTGGTCGTGGTGACCACTCCGTACTTGCGTATTTTGGGATGAAGAAATTTTTACCTTTTGCGAACTTTGTCTTAACTATTATGAGCAAAAATAAGTAATGATAAATAGAACTGGGTACGATGTGCGAACTTCGGTTCTAATTAGATTCCACGAAATAAAATCTCAACTTTAAAGCTGAGTACAAAGTGAATACTTCGGTTTTGATTAGAGTTCGTGAACTTTAACCTCAGCTTTTAAAAAAAAAGGACTGAGTTCGAAGTACGAACTCCGGATCTGATTAGAATTCACGAAATAAGACATCAACTTTAAAGCTGAGTACGAAGTGAATACTTCGGTTTAGGCTTAGAGTTCGCGAAATTAAACCTCAGCTTTAATTTGATGAGCACAGCTGGGTACGAAGTGAGCACTTCGGTTTAGAATTCGCGAAGTTGAACCTCGGCTTTGATCGATTTGCGAAGTCAGACTTCGGCCTTATTTTTTATTTTTTTATTTTTATTTTTATTATTATTTTTTTTTTTGGCGAACCATTATTAATAAAACCCAAAATGGATAACTGAACCCGAAGTGAACCCGAAGTGGGCTGCCTACGTAACCTTATCGGGATCAAGCTAAACGTAGTTCGATACAATAAAATTAACTGTAAAAGAGTTTAAGATGTAAAGAGTTCCAAGACCTCGGAACTGGTTTCCCCTTTGAATCCTCGAGCTGATAAACTCCATTTCGGACTTCGCTAGTAATTTTGTACGGTCCTTCCTGAAACAAGCTGTTTGTGGTGGACAGGTTAAGATGGAATGGATGATGATGAATGTATGCAATAAATGGTAAGGTGTTTCAATTCCCCTTATGCAGTTGCAGTATAAGGGGTATCAATCCAATTTGAGTGTTTGTAAACAGTTAAGATATGCATAAAGATCTAATTTAAGCCAGATGAAAAGGATGTTGCCACTAAACAATCCTATGATGAAAATGTAAAGTGCAGAAGGTAAACTAAATGAACTAAGAACTAAATGCAAATGAAATAGAATGATTAAGACAGTAATGATGTAACCAACAGAAATAGAAACTAAGCTAAAGAACAAATGCAAGACAATAATGAACAGGACACTAAATGGATACAGCAGAAATGGAACAGGAATGAAACAAGACAATCACAAATCATAAATAGCAGAGTTCTGGGGATGAACTCGAGCCAGCACTCGACCGAGTGTAGGTCGAGTGAGTGGTCGAGCTAGACTAAACGCAGAAACAGAGCAATGCAATAAAAACAGAGTAATGCAAAGACGGATCAAACTACAATCAAGCAACAAGATTAAGACTGTAAAATCAATAAACAAAGAAGGACTTGAGGAGGGATTCATGGGCTGGACTAATGATTGAGGCTATCTAACTTGATCAACAAATCTCAAACAACATGAGCTAATCTCTAGACATATGAATCCAAGACAAGTTTCTCCCACTCTCATGGTCAAGAAACAATCAAACCTATGCAATTCTAGACTTGCTCTCACATAGTAAAGAATCTACACAAGCAGGCAGTAAGAAATATGTCTCATACCAAACAAAACCTCTAATCTCTTAGCAAGCAAGATGGTAAGCTCTAGATCTAGCCTTATCTATGCCTCTTAAACATTGGTGTGATGCTAAGATGCTTGAAATCAGATCCTACCCTCTCAGATATAGGATCAGCATTAAGAACATCTACCCTAGAAGAGATCTACAACAATCAAGCTTGATCAAGCCAAACAAACCTCATTCACAGCCCAGCCTAACCCATCCTCAAGATCCTAAACTACTACTCACAAGAACACATGATAAACATCAAAATCATAAACCCAGAAAAGATTGAAACTTGCATCATTAGATAGATAAAACAAAGATCTACAATATTGAAAAAGAAATGAAACTTAAATTCTCAATATTAAGAAAGTTATTAAACTAACAATATTGAGGAATTTAGTCTTTTCAAGTACAAGATCTAGGAAAATAAAAAGCAAAAGGAATAAATCCCAAAAAGGTAAATACTAGGTTTTTAAGAATATCTAAAAAGCTGACTCCTTTTGTGGCTGCAGGTACAAGGCTTTATATAGGAGGGGAGTGGAAGCCCTAAAAATGCTAAAAGACAAAATAGTCAACGGCTCGGTCAACTCGACCTGTGCTCGGTCGAGTGGCAGGTCGAGCTGGCTTCTCTCGTGCATTGTCCACTCGGTCGAGTCCTCCTCAGCACACGGTCGAGTGTCTGGTCGAGTGTGCGGTCGAGCTGGACTCCGGACCTTGTTATTTCAGCCTTAACTCTCTTGCTTTCCCTTCATGATTGCTTCACTCCTTCCTCAGCATTGCTTCCATGCTCCTTAAGCTCCAAAATCACATGTTTATGTATGAAAAGATGCAAATGCAATGCAACTAAACTCTAATGCATGATTAGTCCTAAAGCTATGCAATAATGGTGAAAATGGATAGCAAAAGATGCAAAAGATGTGAATATACTAAGGGAAAACAGGGTAAAATATATGAACATCACTTCCCAGTTAGTTCCCAACTTCCCTGCATTGAGCTCCTCGGTGTTCTCGTAGACCTTTCAAAGGACTAGGTCGCCAACCGCCAAAGGCCTGCCTCGGATTTTGGAATTATAATATCGGGCTACTGCGTTCTGGTAGTTCTGGATCCAAACTGAGGCCTGACCCGACGCTCATTGATTGTATCGAGGGTATCATGTAGAAATTCTTCATTCTCCTTGGCTCGGAGTGGGTTTAGCGAGGTGCGGACTCCAGAAACATCTATGTCGGCTGGAACTACGGCATCGGCTCTGTAAACCAAGGAAAAAGGTGTTTCATTAGTGGCCCGGCGAGGCGTTGTTCGGATTGCCCAAGGAACGCCCGACAGCTCGTCCGGCCAGCGCCCTTTGCGAGAATCGAGCCGTTTTTTGAAGTTAGCTAGTATGACCTTATTCATCGCTTCGGCTTGTCCATTACCTTGCGGGTAACGAGGAGTTGACTTATTGAGCCGAATCTTCCATTTCGCGCAAAACTCTTCGAACTGCAAGGAGATGAACTGCGGACCATTGTTGGTGACAATTTCGTGAGGGACACCGTAGCGATAGATTATGTTTTTTAGCACGAACTGCTCTACCTCTTCACTCGTTACTTTCGCGTAGGCCGCTGCTTCTACCCACTTGGAGAAATAGTCAGTAAGAACAAGCACATACTGTACTCCTCCTGGTCCCCGATGTAAGGGGCCAATGATATCCATAGACCACCTCATGAACGGGTAAGGTGCGGACACCGATGACAGGAGCTCGGAAGGTTGATGGATTGACGGTGCATGCTTTTGACATTTTTCACAAGTTTGAGAATAGTTTTCGCAGTCTGTGACCATAGTCGGCCAAAAAAAACCTTGCCTTTTGATTTTGAAGGCCAAAGTCCGTCCTCCGGAGTGATTCCCATTGGGACCATCGTGAACAGCTCGCATTAGCATCGCGGGCTATTTTCCAGCAACACATGTTAGATAGGGACCAGCTATACTTCAGCGTAGGAGTACTCCGTTGTGGATGCAATACCGTGCACTGACAATTTTGAGTTTTCTCGCTGCCCATTTCTCGGAACCCGGCGTTCTTTAATCCAAAAGGCATCACCTTATAACAGTAAATCCCGCGATTCGTAATGAATGCGGTCTTTTCCTGGTCATCCGGGTTCATAAGGATTTGATTGTAACCGGAGAAGGCGTCCATGAAAGACATCGGCTCGTGACCCGAAGTGGACTCAACCAGCCTGTCGATATGCGGAAGTGGAAAGCTGTCCTTAGGGCACGCCTTATTGAGATCGGTAAAATCGACGCAAACTCGTGACTTTCCATTCTTCTTCTTGACTACCACTGTGTTCGCAAGCCATTCGGGATATTTTACTTTGCGTATCTGCCCCGCTTTTAGCAAACGTTCCACCTCCTTGTTAATGATTTCAGCTCGCTCGGGACCTATTTTCCTTCGCTTCTGCTTTATAGGTCTGAACGTCGGGTCAACGTGTAGTTCGTGCGAGATTACCTCCGGACTGATACCGGGCATTTCATCTACGGACCACGCAAAGGTGGCCATATTTTCTTTCAGAAAGGTTACCAAACTGGCGCGGAGCTCGTCATTCAACCCAGCTCTGACCTTGATTTCCTGATCTGGAAACTTATCGTTGATAAAAATGGACTCAGTGAGGTCACCTTTTAATTGCTTTCGAACTGGGTTCTTCGGGACCTCGAGCTGTGGTTGCTATTGAACCAGGAGCTTGTGACTCGCGAGGTAACCGCTCCTTGCCGTCCTTTGGCTCCCTAGAATCTCTCGAACTCCCTGCGGAGTTGGGAATTCGACGCACTGGTGGTACGTCGAGGCTACTGCCTTCATCTGATAGAGTCAAGGTGTTCCTAAAATAACGTTATAGGTCGCAGGTCGGTCAAAGACTGTAAACTCCACCATTTTTACCACTCCTTGAGTGGACACCGGTAGTGTTATTGTGCCTAATGACATTGATGTCTCGCTCGTGAACGAGACCAAAGGTGAGGGTGGTCCCACGATGTGCTCTCTCCCGATACCCATTCTAGCAAGCGTCTCGAGGAATATCAATTCTACCGAACTCCCAGTATCTATTAGGATCCGGCACACTTCGTGGTTCGTTACGTCTAGTGATATGACGAGTGCGTCATTGTGCGGAGTGTCTAGTTCCTCGGTTTCCTTCTCGGAGAAAGTAACTTCGGGTAGATCACTTGTTGTGACCTTAGCTCGCATCGGCTGAGGGCTCGTGAGCTTCCGCTGGTGGTCTTGTGATGGAGTTTCGAAAAAGGCGCGACCCTCCCATTATGACATCTATTCTTTTCTTGGGGGCTTCGCTCCCATCTGATTGTTTAAGTTTCTTCGAAGGTGGAGCGTCCTTTTCGACCTATTGGGTTGTCTTCGATCCAGCTCCTCGAGGAGCTTATCACCGTTAAGAGTTCCGAACTGAAAACAATGTTTGAGTGCTAAAAGTGATTATTAATGCCTCAGAGAAAAAATGTTCGACCCTTTACCAGGACTCCCCCTTTACATATTTATATAGACCAATTAATTCCCAATTAATGCGTAAATTAATTTCACATGATTTTCGCGTCCTAATTAATCCACTTGAATGCGGGAATCTTTGACCGAGCTCGAGCTGCGAGCTGACTAATATGACGCCTCTCCGCGCTCTCTTCTTCTTTCCGGGCCTGATGGGCCGACCAGAGTTACACCCTTGGCCCGTTTAGTGTGCCCGGCCCAGGCCCTCGCCTGTTATTCGAAATGATGAATCGTGGGTACAACAATTATGAAATTCTTCATAAATTTAAAAGAATGAGTATTTGAATCTTTTATTTATGGTTTGCCTTATAATATCACAAATTACTCTATTTAGTGAGAGATATTGAATTATTTTACTGCACATCATGATATTTATCTATACATATAAGAGTAATGATTTGATTTTGTATCATACTTATGAAGGCTATCCTGAATTTTAAAGAATCATCCTGAATATTATTGAATCCTTCCTAAAATAAATGTGTTTTATGAAACAAAAACTAGTGCAAATCAAAGAGGACCACAATAGAGGCTAGAGAGAGAGAGAGAAAGAAAGTAAAAAACATTTTGATACAATGAACATCAAATTCAAATTATTTCACAAATGCTCACAACCTTGTTAATCCTTTAGACACTTTATCTTTTTTTTTGTCAACCATTGGGCCACAACTAGCCGGCCCATTAGCCAAATCCCTACATTCGTAAGAAGCAAGACTTGATCCCTGGTGTGATGGTGCCTTCTAGAATTGGACTTACCTCCTGCCACTGCACTAAGGTCACTTCACGACACTTTACCTTTTTCTACACACTAAACATAAACATAAGAGAGAAAAGAATCCATAATCTATATTCTTAATTAACCCAGTCATGAATTCCTCCAGATTACACACATCACGAACCCCAAAAGCATAACTACGACTTACAAGGAACTGCACATACATCATGTAACTTGGAAAAAGCTCTGGTTACCATTTCCTGCAATTAATATAAAAACAAAAAACAAAAAAAAAACAAAAAACAGTGAATATATTTTAGAAAATATTCATATATTCTCAACAATGCTTCAAAATTTTTCAAATGTGATTAAGAAATAAATAAGTACACGAGCAACAAAGAATAAACAATACACTAGCAACAATCAATAAAGATGACAACATAAGATAAGTAATAAGAAAACCGAGTTGTCTTATAAAAAAAATTGTATTTGGGCAAGGTTCAAATCATATGGCAAACATAATTCAGATTTATCATTAGGTAGCATCTAAATCTAACAGCACAAAACAGTGGTTTAACTAATGGAGGCCTATCTCAGCTCCAAAACCAACTCAATAAGCTACAAAAACATACAATTTCAAGACTCATCCCAAAGAAAGTTACGCTAAACTTGTCCTTAAACGACTAACCGCTTTTTTTTTCATCTAACAGTAACTCTTCTTTCATTTCTGCAACAAATTTAATTAGTAAGAAGGGACAAGACTAGAAAAGTCCAAAATGCTAATCACAACAAACATAAAATTTACAAATGCAAATCACCCACACATAAATCAACACTAAATCATCTCAAGATCAGCTTTGTTTATTCCCTAACTAATTGATCAAAATATACCGACAATGAAAATCTGGCAATTTAGGTTTCTAGGGATTTACACAAGTCAAATTCCCACACATATAAAAGTTACAATGCTTACAATTCTACAATAGAAGGAGAATAGTAAGTGAAAATGGATGTAAAGCTTACCTTTAGGAAGACCCGATGATGAAATGTGACTCGAAGACAAAGAATCTGATCGAGGAAGAAGAAGAACCGTGAATCCAAAGCGGCAACGAGATACTACCGATGATAGGACAACGATGATACACCGGTGACGATGTATCGGCGATGAGAGACCGGCAAAGTGATGAGAGACCGGAGAAGCTACAAGATCTGGCAAGAACAAGAGATCGTCATCGAATTTTGGTGAGAGACGAGAATGGCTCAAATGTTTTGGAAATATATTTTGGTCAATTGGGTTAATGAAAAATGTTAAGAATGAAAGGTGGGCCTCGTAGTATTTTTAGTCCAAAAAAAATAACAATAGCATTTAGTAGAATTATCCACATATTAGATTTTGTGCTAGTTTTGGAACTTTTTATAATGTGTGCTAATTTTGGAACAAAAACTTAAAATGGTGTTATTTTATTTAGAATCTCCCAAAAAAATTATTATTAGTGTTTTCTTTACAAAACAAATATAGTCCTGTTTTTTAGATGATTGTTGAACCAGCGATAACAAAAAAAAAAAAAAAAATCAATGTATTTTAGTTAGTTTAAACACAAAATTGCATAAAGTAATGATGATGGTGTTTAAAAAAGAGACCAGGTCACCTGATAACGTAAACACATTTTATTAGAAATGATAATCAAAAACAAATGCTCGTAATAAACAAAGATTCTGTTCTCAACTTACAAGAGTCTGGAATTAAGAAACAATTCTTATAAGCTGAACAGACACCGATTACAGAGAGATTCAGAATCTTTATTTTGTTTTAACATGTGTCCCTGAGTCTTTATTTTTTTATTCCTTAATAAAATTCAAAATAGAATTCATAATAGGAAAGCCTGTAATAGAGCTCCCCTATCTGAAGAACCTTGTCCTTAAGGTTCAAAGGCGGGAAAACGACGCTGCAAATCAAACAAATACTTCCCCTTCATTAATCCATTTAACCAAGACCATTGTAGCAGCTCGACCTTGCCTCTTAACCATCTTCCTCTCCAAAATTACCTCTGGTTCTTTAAGTAGGACATCATTGAGCTTCATTGGTAACTCGGTGGAAGTGTGGTTAGTACCCACCAGAACCTTAAGTTGTGAAACATGGAACACCGGATGGATTTGGGAACCCAATGGAAGAGCCAGTTTATACGCCACAGGACCACAACGATCAATCACCTTATAGGGACCATAGTACTTAGGAGACAACTTCTCATTGACATGGATCACCACTGACTGCTGTCGATAAGGTTGAAGTTTGACAAACACGTAGTCACCAATGTTGAAGCTTCTTTCTGTGCGATGTTGATTAGCAAATACTTGCATCATATGATGAGCCCGTAGTAGATGAAACTTTAAAATCAGAATCATACTCTCTCGTTCTTGTAAAATTTTGGCCACCTTTGCTACCTTAGACTCACTTGGTAAGTAGGGTAAATGAACAGGAGGAGATTGTCCATATACAGCTTCGAAAGGAGTCGATTGAGTCGAAGAATGGAAGGTGGTGTTGTACCAATACTCAGCTAAGGGAAGCCACTTACTCCAATCAAATGGCCTATCACTAAACATACAACGGAGGTATGTCTCCAAGCACCGGTTCACCACCTCCGTCTATCCATAATCATGTTTTTCCCGCGGAGTCTGGTGATCCATCTATGAAATCCATAGATAAGTCAGTCTACAAAGTTTCAGGAATAGGCAAAGGCTGCTTCTGACCCGGACTCGCCTCCGTCTCATACTTACAATGTTGACAGACATCACAAGCTCGTATGTATGCTTGAATATTTTTCAACATTTCCTTCCAGTAAAACAGATGTTTAACTTGTTGAAGAGTAGCTTCTCTACCCGAATGACCACTACTCCCGTAACAATGCAACCATTGGAGGATAGAGGTCCGCAGCTCACTTTTCTTTGGTACCACTATCTTACTCTTGTGTTGCAGAATCCCCTGAACACATGAATAATGCCTCTTCACCGATGGATCTTTTGTAGAGCTTCAATGAGTTCTTTAACCTCCCTATCTTGCTTATATTGATCTTGAATTTCTTTCAACAAGTCACACACCACTACTGACATTGCCATATGGAGATCCTCATCTCCCTCAACCCTTGATAGTGCGTCTGCAACCAAATTGTTCTTTCGTGCCTTATACTGTATTTCATAATGAAATTCCAGAAGCTTCGGCAACCACTGCTGCTGGATTGGTGTATTCAGGCATTGTTCCAGTAGGTACTTAAGACTCCTCTGATCAGTCTTAATAATGAAATGGTACATAAGGCCCTTTTTAACTCTTCGAAAGCTTGTTGAGCTTCTCCTGACCATAGAAACGCATCCTTATTAGTCAGCGCCATTAAGGGTCGAGCTATTGTCCCATAATTGCACACAAACCGCCTATAGTATCCAGCTAAACCCAGAAACCCTCTCATCTGTTTAAGAGTCTCCGGTACGGGCCACTCTGCCACTGCAGCCACCTTACTGGGATCAGTAGAAACACCACGCCCTTCAATATAGTGACCAAGGTACTCCACTTTGTCTGTAACAAAGCTACACTTACTCCTTTTAGCATACAGTTGATTCTCCTCCATCAGTTGAAAGACAGCTTTCAAATATTCAGCATGTTCCTCTTTTGTGGCAATATAAATCAATATATCATCAAAAAATATGAGTAAAAACCTCCGCAAATACTTCCTGAATATCGTATTCATCAAACTTTGGAATGTAGCTGGAGCATTGGTTAAGCCAAAAGGCATAACCAAATACTTGTAATATCCACTATGAGTTTTGAAAGTTGTTTTATTCACATCCACAGGGTCCATTCTCACTTGATGATACCCTGCCCTTAAGTCAATTTTAAAATACATGCTGGATCCTCCTAACTCGTCCAACAATTCTTGAATCAAAGGAATAGAGAGTCTGTCCTTCACCGTTAACTCGTTAAGGCCCCTGTAGTCTACACAAAGTCTCCATGTGCCATCATTTTTCTTGACCAAAACTACTGGAGACGAATATGGACTGGAGCTACCCTGAATTGTGTCTACCTCTAACATTTCTCCCACCATCCTATCAATCTCGTTCTTCTGGTGTACAACATAGCGATAAAACCTCATGTTTACCGGATTTGTGCCCTCTTTTAATGGGATCTTATGATCATGGTTCTCCCTAATAGGAGGTAGCAGTGTAGGTTCTTTGAAAATTCCCTCAAACTCCTGTAGTACTTCCACGATCCCTGTCTCCTCTACAAGAGTATGATTCTCTCGTTTCACACTTCACAACGACATCTCCTCCACATTTCCAACCTCCTTTGCATATATCATAGAGATATGAGCCTCTTGTTCCCTGACCTTTTTCAATTTGCTAGCCTTTACCTATCCAACATACCCTGGCTTAAGACCATGTAACATAACCCACTGCTTCCCATACTTGAAGCTCATCTCAAGTTGCTTAAACTCCCAAGATATAACCCCCAAAGTTTGAAACCACTGAACTCCCAAAACCATGTCACAACCCCCAATGGAATCAACATAAAATCAGCAGTGAACGTTGTGTTCTAAAATTTCCACTGGAAGTTATAGACTGCGCCACTAATCACCAACTTCCTTCCATCTTCCATGGACACACGAGTCATCCGTGATGAATTAATCACACAACCCAGTCTTTCTGCTGAATGTGGGTCCATGAAGTTGTGCGTTGAGCCAGAGTCAATCAACATGAAAATGATTCTCTTCCCATACAACCCTTTTACCCGCTTCGTATCATACTCCTCCACTCCTGACACAACACTTACTGACACACGAGGTGTAACTTCTTTGACATCCAAACTCACTTCTTCATCATCACAATCTTCTTGTCACCCTACACCTCAATGAGAAACAATTGCTTCCTCTTGTGCTTCAAGTAATGGTCTGGAGTGTACTTCTCATCACAAAAGTAGCACAATCCTTTGGCACGCCTATCACTCATCTCCCCATTAGACAAAAACTTCTTGGAACCTAATCCATCAGTTTTACCATTTGTCTTCTTCTTTGGGAATCCATCTGACAAGGACTCCTTCTTTGCACGAAGGATATCTCTGCCGCCAGTAGGACCGGGAGGTGACTTAGCCGGTGTCCAACTCTACGGTGCAGGTTTCAGAGGGTGTGTTTTCATAGAGACGTCCTAACATCAAGCAATGATGCACCATTTGAGGCTGAAACATCCTTACGTGCATCTGAGTGTATACCCTTAAGCATACAAGATAAGCGTTCACCATGTAATCCTCAGAAATATTAAACCCTTGTTTTAAGCAGCTCAAATTTCTGATGGTAATCTAAGATACCATCCGTTTCATATAGCCGCTTAAGCTCAGCAATAGGATCTTCCAACACGTCATCAAATCTCTCCTTAAGCTTCATCTTATAAGCATCCCAATCACACAACAAATGATAATATAGATTAGACTGTACCAGCGCATGGTGCCAGTGAGCTGCGTGGCTATCAAAGTGCACAGCCGCCATCTTGATCTTTCTCGGGTATGATCTAACTCAAAGAACTCTTCTACCTTGAATAACCACTCTTTAACACCACTACCATCAAAGCGAGGGAAGTTGATCTTACCGATTCTGGTCATACCGTCGTATCTCTCTGGCGACGCTGCTCAACCCCCTTCTTTCTGAACTCGCGAGTCCGAACACACATCCTGAGAGGTCAAAACCCTTGGTGGACTCAGATCTCGCACTTTAGTAATCAGAATCAGCTCCTTAGAACTGGACAAGACACAGATCGACGAAAAAATATCCTCAATACTCCGATCTATCTTCTAGTTCTGTTCCACAAGCTTCCCTTACAAAGCATCGGTGCGCGAGATCATCTTACAGATTTGAGTTATGATTGCTTCTTCCGCCTCACACACCACCACACTAGCTTCTCGAGCTATTGTCTCCTTCAACATCGTCTGAGAACGGGTTTCCGCCATAGTTTTCGAGGTCGTTTAGCTTTGATACCTTTGATAACGTAAACACACTTTACTAGAAATGATAAGCAAGAACCAATGTTCGTTATACACAATGATCATGTACCCAACTTACAAGAGTCTGGAATTAAGAAACAACTCTGATAAGCTGAACAAACGCCGATTAGAGGGAAATTCTGAAAAGAGAGAGAGATTACAAAATCTTATTCTTAGATATTTCGTAATGAGGAAGACGATGCAACGACTCTTTCTTCTTAAACAACTTGGACTCACATGAGACAGCTCACTTTTGGCCACGTCGATGTTCAGTTAGCCACTGAACAATCTTCCCATCGAGGTTCTAACATGTTTCCTGAGCCTTTATTCTTTTATTCCCTTAATGAAATTCAAAATAAAATTCAAAATAGGAAACCCTGTAACATCACCCAGCTGACTGTTTTTGGAACAATAATTGATGGCTTAATATTACAGTTATATTACAGTTACAGTTACGACTTATTGCGATTCATTCCAGCGATTATTTTAACTGTTCCAACATCAGATTTTAATCCCATTATAGTGTAAGCAACTGTTGAAAGAACATGACTATCATTTTTCAAAAAAAGAAAGAACATGACTTTAATCTCAGGGCCGGTCCGGGGCTAAGGCCAAGCAGAGGCTTTAGACATCAAAAATATATTAACAATTTAAGAGCGTCTCTTAACAAAAAATTCGTTTAGTACAGTGGCTAAGTATATGTTAAGGGCATAATGGGTGTCTGGTTCGAATCCTAAAATAGGCTGTTTGCCTATTTTAGTTTTATTTTGGTTTGTTAATTGGGCAGTTTTGCTTTGGGCAGCAAAAATATTCGGTCCGGCCCTTATCTCTATCTCTTAAAAATATAGAGATTATTTTGTTTTGTCAAGAAAATACTAATAATAAATGTTTTGGAACATCTTATAAATGTTGAGATCATGAAGTTTTCTGTAGCCAAGAAACTAACATCTGTTCACTTAGTTCTTTTGTTTACGATTTTTACCTTTGTAATGGAACGAAAAGAGTATATCTATATTAAAAATGTCTTATTAAAACTTATATATGTTATTATTTTTTATCAATTTATTTTGTTTACTATTCTCGATCCTAATCTTTTACTTCTTGATATTTTAATTTTAGATTAACTTTCGAATTCCACCAACGATTTTTTTCAAAATCTATACAATTTCAAATCAAATAAAAGATAGAACAAAATCTAGTGTAACTTAGATAAAACCAAATCAATAACAATCTTTCAATTTACCAAACTAAAACTCAAAAAAAAGAAAACCACAATAAATAAATTATAATCGATCATGGGTGAACACACTTCACCTTATATATATAAGCCTAAGGACGTTTCATGCTCCTAAAGAAACCCTAATAGAAAACAAGATAAACACTAGCCAAAAGAATAACCAAAGAGAAAAAAAATGAAACCATCGTTTGTTCTCCTATCTATTGCCTTATTATTACTATCATCATCACTATCGGATGCAGCCGACTTTGGATCGCCGTCACAGTCACCGTTGATGTCTCCAACACCAGAACCATCAAACTCCATCGACTGTTCCAGCGTCATATACAGCATGGTGGATTGTCTCTCATTCTTAACCGTTGGATCAACTGATCCAAGCCCTACCCAAACGTGTTGTGGTGGGATCAAAACGGTTCTTGAATATAGTCCTAAGTGTCTTTGCTCTGCGTTAGAGAGTAGTCGTGACATGGGATTCGTACTAGATGATAACAAAGCTCTTGCCCTGCCAAAAATTTGCAACGTCCCCATTGATCCTCATTGTGGTATAATTTGTATTTTTTTTGTAGCATAATTATTATTATTTAATTATTTTTTATTGTGAACTGATGTTAATGATTTAAAAATGTTAATTGTCGTTTTTGCTATATTAATTTTGTAGATGTATCTACTCTCTCTGCATCAACACCAAGTAAATTTGAAGTCTCATCATACATATATTATGTTTTTGTAACTAAGTTTTATACTCTTGAAATGTTAATATATTTTACTAACGTATCCGATGTTTTGTTCAGTTTCTACGCCGGTGGAGCCGCCTACGACTCCACCACTGTCTTCCACAAAGTCGCCGGCCATAATCCGTTCACCACCGCCTGTTAGCCACTCAACACCGCCGGTTAGCCACTCATCACCGGCACGGACAGTCTCATCGTCGACAATGACCGCTTCATCGCCTGCAGCAATTTCACCATCACCTTCACCATCAATATCTAGTACCGGGATTTTATCAGTATCCAAACTAGTCCTAGCTGTTGTGATTTTTTCTTCTTTTGGTTTTATCTTAGCTTAGATTATGTTTTTGTTTTATTTATTTAAATAAATTTAATCAACTTCTTTTAATTATTTAATTTTTATTATGGATTCTGGACAAATAATTTGTGATGATTGTTATGGAATTAATTAAAGAGCAATGAAGATTAATTATTTGTTGTTTTAATTTGATCGAGTTAAGTTTCTGATTATCTAATGAAATGTTCGTATTTGTTTGTTTCGTTTATTTTGGGTCGATCCTATGTAGTTTCATATAGATCCATAAAAACTCACTTCCATTGGACTCTTCCATTTGTAAGTCAACTGCAAAAAAAAAATTTTTGGGGAAGATACATAATTATTTTTACTGAATCAAATTTTGGAAAATAATAAAGTTGAAACTCTGAAAATCAAATTTCAAGTTTATACTAATAACAAACTGTTGAAATTTGATTTTTTAAGTAGTTATGTGGTCATTATAAACATGTTTTAATATTAAAAGATTTTAGATTTGCTGTGCAAAATCCTAATATATAAATATTTTTTTGACAGTCTTCTCGTAATATTTAAAATTACATGATTTCTTAAACTTATTTGCTCACTGGACAAAACTTGTTTGAAGTTTAAATTAAGAGAATCATTTTGTTTTAGTGTTCAACAAAAATAAATTATAATTTAGATAAAATTTTAAAGTTGGGATCTTTTGATTCCTGTAGTGAAAATTTCATCAAGAATTATCAAATACTTGAGAAAAGATATTATAGTCAGGATTAATTACTTTTTCATTATTTTCTCAATTATTATTTTAGCAACTAATCCTAACTATATATCTTTATTCAAGTATTTGATTATTCTTGATGAAATTTTAACTACCGGAATCAAAAGATCCCAACTTTTAAATTTTTTTGCCAATTTACATAAAAGTCCCACACTATTATAACACATATATTCATAATTGTTTTTTTCCCTAATAACTTCTTCATTTCTAATAGCTACGAATCAATTTACAATTCTATTAGCTACTTGCTATTTTCAACACTCATAACATATAGGCCTAAGGCATTACGTAAATCAATAACTTTCGGGAACTTACTATATTAATTGGGAAGTACAAATATGTAACTAACCTTAAAATGTGTAAGAAATTACATTTAATTACCATTAAAAAAATTTAGTTAAAATTAATTAAAAATAAAAAACACTGACTGATCAAAACTAAAAAAAATCTAGAAAAGTAAAAACGAAATCCATCAAATCAAAACTAATTTGTACTTGAAAAAAAAAATTAACAGCTAAATTGTTTTTTAAAAACAGATAATTATTAGTTAAAAAAAAATATTTTCTCTCTCTAATATAATTATGGACGAAAATTACTAATTTTTTTTAAGAAAATATAAACCAATCAGAATTTCAAAAACTAAGATTTTATACAAGTAGACAATAAATTATTTTTAATAACTAGATTTTGAAGATTTTATTAAGATTTCAAATTATGATTCTCCTATCATCTTTCTTTTATTTTATTTACAAATTGTTTGGAATTTTCATATAAGACCTATGATGAATAAATATACAAAAACATTTCTGCATATGTTGTGATTTAAATTTTTTAAAACGAAAATATATTATTATTTTTTTAATGTAAAAGATATATTACTCAATTAATAGAAAAAAATATTTGTTTTAATTCACATTGGCGGATTGGTAAAACAAAATTTTTATAGTTGATAAATTAATAAATTTTATTTGCTC
The DNA here is from genome assembly GCA_024034495.1 of Camelina laxa. NCBI lineage: Eukaryota > Viridiplantae > Streptophyta > Magnoliopsida > Brassicales > Brassicaceae > Camelina > Camelina laxa. The sequence continues at coordinate 8,531,924 of CM043884.1, forward strand.
ACAATTATAATATTAAAATTACTATTTCATATTTCACAAAATATTGATGCAAATACAACAAACAAACAATATAAAACAGTAACTAGGAGAGTTACCCGCACGCTTGTGCAGGCAAGAGTTAAATAAAATCAAAATGTCAAAAAAAAAAAACCTATTTTCAAATTACTTTTGTGTTCTTTTTAAATATTTTCAAAATTGTAATTTATTTTGTATTTTAAACTTTTAATCTGACATTTCTAAATGGACTTTCAATATATACTATCTTGTTACAAAAAAAAATTAAGCCCATTTGCAAAATGGGAAAAATCCATTGAGTCTGATCCATATTATGTGGTTAATTTTAATTAGGTAGAAGTTGGGTCAGAATAATTTAATATTTCGTTTAAACCATCAAGTAAATTTGGAAAGCAACCCTTAAAAGGGTTTATAGTACTTGATCATACAAACCTTCAAAATAATTATAAAGTTAGCATATACAAAAAGATTGTTAACAAATATGCCTTCAGCTTAAACTTCTCCAGTTTACCCTTCATGCTGCATTATGTGCTTAATGTAATAACGTCCAGCAAATTCCGAGCTAAAAAAATAGAAAACACATCCATAAGTTAGACCCTAACATGATACACCACTTGATATTTTTGAACATTAAAAACTTACATAGCCTTGTGATTCTCAAGTCCTACAAACTCCGGTTTTAAATAGATCTTGGAGGAGGCCAATGTGTTTACAATACACGGTTCACCTAGGGATGTTTTAAGTGTTAAAAAGATTATTAGATGAGTATACAACCTACTCTTAAGAATTTTTTCAATCTAGCAAGTTCTATTAATAGTACATACCTTCATACTCTCCAACCTTCCAGAAACGCAGTACACAAAACACCGGTTCAGTTTGATATGTGAGATGGCATCCAGTTGACACCCATGAAGACATGAAAAGGTTAGCATAGTAATCCATTGCACGACACTTTACAGTTTCATTCCTACAAATGAATATACTTGTTACACTCTACAAAATAAAGTCAGACTTATAAATCTTAATATGAGTAAAGATGCAATAAATGTGACTTACCTGCCATTTAATAGTGTCAAAACAACTTCATAAACACCATTTCCATGATTTCTTCTGTCATCAACAGCTACTATACATCCGCAAACATCTATTTTTGGAAAAAGTCAAGAATATTTTTTAATGTTTGTATCCAAAGCTTTTTGACATTCACATGAAACTATTTTGGTAAAAGTTCAATTTGTACATTTCTATTGAGGTACCAATACACAAAGTTCCAAAATTCTTTTAGAGTTTCTAGATAACTCAACACAAAGCTAAAAAAACAATCCATTCCAATTTGGTTATACTATGTTAAAATAAATAAATTACAATTAAATTTCGAAAAACGTACCGAAAGATATGTGATGATTGATCCTTCCACGATATATATCATCCAAATCTTCGAATCGGAAGTAATTTTTGGAGTTGATTGATTCGAGCAGCAACATGGTTGAATCATCCGTAAACTTGATCTGAAAAGGATGATGAGTATTCCTCTCCCTGAGGGTTGGATTGATGATTTGGAAATTTCGAATCTGATACCATTCGCCCTCGTAAATATACTTCCGGAGCTTTTTAAGTATAGTTGGGACAAAGGCGACCTCAATCGTGTCACCCTTCAAGGTTTGTTTAAAATCGTGTGAGTAATCTAGTATATAAACACTATTAAAATAAAGATTTATGTAAAATCGATTTTCGATTAATTGCTCTAACCTTCGTATCCACAAGAAGAAGAACTCGTTTTGTGAAGAACTCGGTGACATGCCAAGAATTCAAGACTTTAGCGTGAATACACCAGTTCGTTCGTCCTCGATGAAGATCAGAAATGTAATTGATTCTCATGATTTTACCAAATTAGGGTTTCTTACTCTTGATTCACTGTTTTCGAAGACGAAAATGGGATTTCGGATTTGTAAGAATATAAACAGTCACGATTAAACGTAGCGTTGCGTCTTAATCGTTTTAGTGTCTTTTTTTTGTTTTTAATATTTATAATTTTAATAGGTATAATTATGATTATAATTACAGATTAGTAGTATTTTTATAGTCGGTATATTTGATGTTAATTTATTTTTACAATGGTATAAGCGTTTTTATAATTAATCGAAACAATATCGTCATTTGCAAAAAACATTTGTTTAACTAATTTATCTTAACAATATCGTCATTTTTGTAACAGTCCTCATAGTAGTTAATAAATACACATTATGATACATTTTACAATTATTTAATTTCATTTAACATTGTTTATAACAACAACAAAACGATTTATTAAATATATATTATTCTCATAAATATGTAAACTTTTATATATTTTTGAAGCCCATTTTCAATTTTCATGAATTTGATGAGCCCAATACAATCGGTATGGTTAATTAAATCACGATAGATAAAGATTTGCGTCACATTAATTTACTACGTTTAGACAATAGAAATTATTTTTGAAAGTAATATAAATTATATGTCATACAAACATTACAAATAGTTATAAAGTTTACATATTCATAATAGTTTTTATTTAAATAACCTGCCTTCACCTTAAGCCCCTTATACGATTATTCTTCATGCTCCATCATACGATTTATGTAGTAGCGTCCAGCAAATTCGGAACTAAGTATAGAAAGCAAATTCATAAGTTAAACCCTAGCATGATATACTACATGGTATTAATAAACATTTAAACTTACATAGTCTTGTGATGCTCAAGACCTTCAAAATCCGGTTTTAAAAAGATCTTGGAGGAGGCCAATGTGTTTTCAATACGGTTCACCTAGAGATGTTTAAAGTGTTATAAAAGTTTTGTAAATGAGTATACAAAATAGATAGTCTTTAACATTTATTAAAACTTGTAAGTACTATTAACAGTCATACCTTCATACTCTCCAACCCTCCAGAAACGCAGAACACAAAACACTGGTTCGTTACAATATGTGAGATGGCATCCTGACGACTCCCATGAATACATGAAAAGGGTAGCATAGTTGTTTACTGCACGGCACTTGATAGATTCATACCTACAGATGAAGTTAATACAAACATTTTTTAAAGAGTGAGACTTAAAAATTTTAACAACATCAAATGTGGAATAAATGTGTCTTACCTGCCATTTAATAGCGTGAAAACAACTTCGCTAGCATGTTCTCTGTTGTCAGTTACAGCTACTACACATTCGCAAACATCTATTTTTTGCCATAAAAAGACATTTTTTATTTCAAAAAGATGAAAAATTGTTTCCAAATATATCATATACATAAAACTATATAGTTTCTAAGTTCTGTTTGTACTTTTATATGGGAAGAACCAATTCTCAAAGTTCTAAAATTATGTAAAGTATAAAGATTCACCAACACAAAGATAGCAATATCTAAGAATAATTGTTTCTGAATCTATCATGCACATAAAACTACTTATGTATAAGTTCTATATTTGTACTTTATATGGGAGGGACCAATCCACAAAGTTCCAAAATTCTTAAAATTCTAAAGATTAAACAACACAAAGATAGCAAAAATCTTTTTCCACAGGGTATAATTGATTTTTTTTTTAAACCGTATATTAAAAACGTACCAAAAGAAATGGGATGATGGATTCTTGAACGATATATATCACCCAAATCTTCGAATCGGAAATAGTTTTTCGAATTTACTGATTCCAATTGATTCATGGTTGATTCTTCCGTAAACTTGATTTGGAAAGGATGATGAGTATTCCTCTCCCTTAGGGTTGGATCGATGATTTTGAAAGTCCTAATCTCATACCATTTACCCTCATAAATATACTTCTGGAGCTTTTTTAGTGTTGTTGGAACAAAGGCCACCTCAATTGTGTCACCCTTCAAAAATTGATAAATTGTGTTAGTAATCTAATATATAAGACTTTAAAAATATCAAATATCAGTAGAAATTATCATTTGGGAAATTCTCTAACCCTTTCATCCACAAGTAGAAGAACTCGTTTGCTGAAGAATTCGTAGACATACCAAGAATTCAAGACCTTGGCTTGGATACACCAGTTGGTTCTTCCCCGATGAAGATCAGAAATATAATCGATATTCATGATTCTATCGAATTAGGGTTTTTCTGTTTTCTCTCTTTGTCGGAGACGAAAGGGGATTTCGGATCTGTAAGAAATCAAAGAGTCACGATTAAACGTTGCGTATTAACGTTTAGCGTTACAACTTTTTTTCACTATTATATATTATTATTTAAATTATGATAACAAAATGAAAGACAGGTTTCGTTTTTAATAGATATATTTTGCAAGATTCTAATTTAAATGTGTTTGAGATTTAATTGTTAAAATTAAGACTTTATCATACCTTAAACAATAATTTTTACCATTACGTAATTATATTTTCTATTCTAATTACATAGCAAAATACCACAATTTAATTATATTTACAAATAATTGTAATGAATATTATGAGTAACATTGTATTTCAAAGTTCATAAAAATTTGTTTAACTAATTATGGAAAATAAAATTTAATCTAAAAATCCAAAACAATGTTCAATTACAAACATAATAATTAAACAGTCTCAAAAACCTCTTTGAAAACAACATTAAGTGTTTTATTCTGGCATTTTCCATCTTTATCCGTAATTAACACCTTCAATCCTTTTCTGGTTGTCACTCGAGAGAATGCAACATAAAGCTGTCCATGTGTGAAAACCGGCTTCGGAAGAAACAATCCAACATGTTCTAGCGTCTGACCCTGACTCTTGTTTATAGTAATTGCAAACGCCACGGTAATTGGAAACTGTCGTCGTCTCATACGAAAGGGAAACTTTGCATCAGGTGGACTAACTAACATCCTAGGGATAAGTACCTTATCTCCAACCTTTTTTCCTGTCACGATTCTTGCTTCGATTACATGATTGGCCATCTGAGTAATAATCAGCCTCGTACCGTTACATAAACCTCCCTTAGGATCTATATTCCTTAACAACATGACAGGTGCTCCTATTCTCAAAGTCAAAACATGGCTTGGCAGTCCAGAAACTTGAATACTGTTTAGGAATTCCTGAGTGTAGATCATATCATCAAGTCCACTCGTATCAGACGTTTCAATACTATCAGAGCTAAGATATCGTCTCTCCTCACCTGCAAAATAAACAAATTAAATTTCATATATGTTTTGAATATTAGAAAATTTTCAAAAAATTAAATTTCTATATCCTTTTTAATTTGCATACCTGGAAGCTTAGTAAGCATAAACTGATTTATCTTATCAACATCGTCATTTCTTGGACTTAGAATAGCTCTTTCACTAAAGAATTTTGGGTCAGTCCTCCTTGTAAATTGTTCTCCGTAGATCTCTTTAACTATTGCTTCAATAGGATTTCCACTTGTATTAATTAATAAATCATCCGGAATTTCTATCTCCACATCCCCACTATCTGACTCGTTAATTTTGCCATCCCGATATCAAGAAGCCACTTAGAAAAAGTAGCAAGAGCACCCGCATCCATACTATTACGTGCTTTGCGAAGTCTCAAATTTTCGGTAAGTTTAAGAACTTTACAACTATTCCAAAGAACAGATGAGTTGATAGATGCTAAAACTGTGGCTACCCTTCCACCTTCCGTAATAACTGGTAAAATCTGTCTAAAATCACCTCCTAACACAACAACTTTACCTCCAAAAATCTGGTCACACTTCATGATATCTCGCAAACTCCTATCTAAAGTCTCATAACAAAGCTTGTTCATCATTGGAGCCTCGTCCCATATTATGAGCTTTGCTTCTCTAATTAAATCAGCAAGATCAGATTCGGCATCTATCAAACAAACAGAATATTCATTAAGATTGATTGGAATACCAAATCTTGAATGAGCCGTTCTACCACCTTCAAAAGCAAAGCAGCTATACCACTCGAAGCAACATTAAGAACATATTACCTTATATCAGCACCAAGAATAGTCCACATAAAAGTTTTTCCAGTACCACCGAAACCATGGACAAAAAACATACCACCTTTATTGTGATTCACAGAGTGAATAATTTCTTCATAAACACGTCTCTGCTCATCAGTTAGCATAGGTAACAACTTATTGTACAATTCCTGTTGTTTTTGAGGCTTATATATTCTCTCATCTGCGATAAGCCTATTTTCTCATGTGTTCATTATACTATCATCTGGTCTAGGCATTGTCTCGAAGGCCGTAAGAGATGTCCCATTCGATCGTAACATGAGTTCTATTTCAGTTAAACATATATTTTCTATCTGAGTCCGTGACAACATTAGACCTACCACAGAAAATTTTAAACATTTTATTATATATAAATATATAATTTTTTTTTTCCTTGAAACGGAATATTTTGATGAAAGAAAATAAGTTTTTGAAATACTGGATCGTTCCTGTTTCTCCTTTCTTTAAACAAAATATCCTCACACAAGATGTCTTTCGTTTTATTCCAAACTTCAGAGAACAGTTAAACTCTTTGTATGCAGTAGGATCGCAAATAACTTTCTTAAAAATTCCCCAAAACACCATTCACCTGCTTCGTTTATAGCTGCAATGTACTCCTTATCATCATCCAATAATCCCAAAGCATAGCAAGCTTCTTGGAAATCACTATAAAGTACACCATTGACTGTTTTTAAATAGTCAAAACTTGTTAGTCTGGAATTTTATTAAGCAGTACTCGCAAGTAATAGGCTTGTCCTACAGAAGGCGGTACATACGTAATTCTGCCTATTGCAAAACTTTTCCGTTTCCGACCTTGGCTTCCAAAGTTTTTCTCTTTTATTCCACACAAATTTAGATGGAAATTCAGCATACGTAAGTTCTCTGGCCTGGGATAAATCTTGTTGCATTCCATCCAGCCCAAAATTTAAAAGTTCTATTTGTTGTACGGTGCAATACATCTTCTATTGGATCATCCCATTGTAAATAGCCAATTCTTGTCCTGGAAGATGAAACGGGAGTTTTTCTACGGCTATAGTACGATAACAAATCGGAAAGCAAAAATTCGCCAAGAAGCCTCACATGCAGATACATACCTAAAAAAATATTGGATTAAATTTGTCACGTATATTTATGAAAATATTTGACAATCCTATTAAGTTGTTACCTGCAATTGAAAAACTTTTTAATTTCATTTTCCTGATCTTCTTCTCCTACTTTGGCTCTAACATAGTCCGGACCTTTAGTGATGTACTTGAACAAATATTTAACTGAACGTGTCTGGTTGCACCACTCAACATTTATATGAGCACGAAAACGGAGTGATAAATCACGATTATAGGGAATAACGTAACTATTATCGTATTGAAATCCTCTTTTCTCCACGATTCTCCCATCGTTTCGTCGTCTATATATTGGATAGCCAGTGAAACGACCAACCTTTTTTTTTTCAATAATAAATAATAATAATAAATAATAATAATAAATAATAAATATATAATATAATATACTAATAAACTACAACTAGTGGTCCCATACCCACTAGCCACCTAACCACAATCACAATCATCAGCGGAAAGCATTACCAATATCCAATAAATATAAATAGCCAATATTAATTCCAATCACAAACTAATGATCCAAACAACATCCAAAGAACCAGCAATCCTAAACAACATTCTAGGACTCCACTCTAGCAACCTAACAAAACAGACAACCAAACGAACCACTAGAACATCCTCCTCTTCATTGCCTGATTCCACGGTCACACTTTGCCTTTACCTGCACCACAAACACATATTGCAATGCATGAGTATTTAATAAACACTCAGTAAGGCAATCCTCCCATCTACTGGGCTATACACACAAGCAATAGAGACATCTCTAACTATCAACCATCAACCAACAATCATCAATCAACAATCAACAAGCCAAACAACACATAAACAACCAGATTAGAGAAATCTCCAGCTTAGATAAGCCATGGTCCTGCACTTACCTTAACAAAACTAAATACAACCAAATGAGAGGCTTTCCAATATCCAAGAAACAACCAAACTTGCTCCTACAGCCAATCACAACAACAAACAAATATTGAAAACAAACTGCTAGAAAAACAGAAAAGAACAACCTCACAAGTGAAACCACGAAATCAAAACTAACCGTTAACTTTCTAATCCCTCCGGTGAAAAGCAAGGTATATACGTCCAGAAGCTTCCCACAAAATTTCAGCACGATCAGATTATAGATGAAACCGCAATCGTCCCCGTAACACCCGCTGGTCTCAATCCGCGAATGAGAAGAAACACCCCACGAAACTGCCAATATCTCCTAAAATATTAACCCAAATTCACTTCTGTAAAAAGGAGAGTGTACGAAAATCTCTTATCTACAACCCTACCAAAAATCAGTACCTTTCGAAACGATTTGACCAGTCGGATCCTCCTTCCCCAAAACTCTGACAGTTCTGTCTCTCTCTTAACTCTAAGGAAAAAGCTTGATCTCCTTCTCTTTCCCCTTTACACCAAATAACCAAGGTTCTTATCTCTCTTTCTCTCCCTCCCTCTGATGAATTTGTCGACCAAAACACCAAAAACATGAAAGGAGGCGTGACGAAAGAGCTAAGGGTTTTTGGTTTAATTAGATTAAACCAAGATTTAATTAAACCAAAATTAATTAAAATCCACTATTTGGTTTACTCAACAAACTCAAACTCTATTCCCGGAACACGGATGTTACAATTTTCCCCCACCAAACTACATTCGTCCTCGAATCTCGAACAACCATCAGCCAAGGACTCCCGTGCAACCGTCTCCACGGCCCGCACTCCTCCGACTGATCTATAGAAGGTCACCTCTAGGCGATAGACTCACGCTCCAGGCGTCATTTGCTCTTGACTTTTTGGACTTTCCTTTACTCATAGGCCTAAACCTTGAGTTTTTATTGGCTCCTCATCAGACCTAAGTCTGCATGCCAAATGTTGGCTCCTCATCAGGCCGAAGCCCGCATGCCATAATATATAAGGAAAAGTCCAAACTCGTCTCTCGGGTTGCCACCCTACAGCGCGCCCCCGGATCGTCATCCGAAGTCGATATACCAACCATACTCCCGAGCCACAAAGTCTCTGAATATGGCAGTACTAGGAGAACCTAAGTCCCCCAAGAGTCGCGAGCAAACGATTCTGAACACGTCCGAGTCCTATCCCCATACAGGTTTCCTTCCCGTGGCTCGCGTAAAAACATCTCAATGTCCTACCAACCACATATTCCCTCACTGGAATACCTCATGACCACACAAGGATCATATACGCCACAAGGGCCGCCACAAAGGCCAAACAAAATGTCCTAAAGAGGACCGCCACCAAGGCCAAACAAATGTCCTAAAGAGGACCGCCACCAAGGCCAAACAAATGTCCTAAAGAGGACCGCCACCAAGGCACTCTGGCTAAACAGCCCGCCACAAAGGCCATCTGTCCCGAAGGACCGTCACAAAGACCATCTGTCCCGAAGGACCGTCACAAAGACACTCTGGCTAAACAGCCCGCCACAAAGGCCATCTGTCCCGAAGGACCGTCACAAAGACACTCTGGCTAAACAGCCCGCCACAAAGGCCAAACAAACGTCCTAAAAAGGACCGCCACCAAGGCCACACAAATGTCCTAAAGAGGACCGTCACAAAGACACTCTGGCTAAAAGTCCGCCACTAAGGCCACACCCAAGCCCCCTTTAAGGCTCTCCACCGCTAAAATGGACAAATTCTAACTCCCATAAAACTTTCCATATTTAGCACTTTCCATCTTTGGAAAACTTCTATTTCAGGAAACTTTCTTCCAAAACCCCGCCTCACAGAAACTTTGTACCCCGAACACCACCTCATCTTGTTACTGAGTCGCACAACCAACCACCCCAAGCGACCGAGTAACAAGAGAGATGGGCTGGAATACTCCATTCCCGCTCCAGCCACGGATACAGATGGGACCCGGCTAAACAAGCTCAAGTCGCGGCTTGCTTCTCATACCACTTCTTGAACCTTGCCTTCATCTTTGCCTCAGGCTCCCAAGTCTGCTCCTCAACACCATCACAGTCCCAAAGGACTCTCATCAAAGGAATCTTCTTCTTCCGAAGTTCCTTGATCCTCCTCTCGAGAACCCTCACTGGTCTCGCCTCCAAAGTCATGTTAGGCTGAAGATCCTCAGGAATCTTAGCCAACACCTCCTCTCCCTCACGGAGACACTTCCGCAACATAGACACATGGAAAACCTTATGGAATGCACGCATCACCTCAGGTAACTCCAATCTATATGCCACTGGTCCAACCCGCTCAATCACTCTGAATGGACCCATATACCTCGGACTCAACTTAGTCTCTGACAATGACCTGTTCGGACCCCGCAACATGGCCATCTTGAGGTACACTCTGTCTCCTACCTGAAACTCAAGATCTCTCCTCCTCCTATCTGCATAACTCCTCTGCCTATCCTGAGCCTCCTTCATGTTCAGCTTGAGAACCCGAATCTTCTCTGAGGTCTCCTGAACAAAACTAGCACCAAACATGCTCCTCTCCCCCACTGAGTCCAGCATAATGGTGTACGACATGGCCTCCCATACAAAGCCTCATAAGGAGCCATCTTAATACTTGCCTGATAGTTGTTGTTGTAAGCAAACTCTACCAGGTTCAGATGATCTGCCCAATGGCCACCCCAATCCAACACACACATCCTCAGCAAATCCTCCAGCGTCTGGATCGTCCTCTCTGACTGTCCATCAGTCTGGGGATGATAAGCTGTACTCATATGCACCTTAGTGCCCATCTCTGCCTGAAATGCCTTCCAGAACACCGAAGTGAACTTAGAATCCCTATCAGACACAATGCTCGCTGGCACCCCATGCAACCTGACTATCTCCCTCACATACTTCTTAGCCAAGACCGCTGCTCCATCAGTCTTCTTAATGGCCAGAAAATGTGCTGACTTAGTCAACCGGTCCACAATGACCCAAATAGCATCAAAGGTCCGTGACACTGGCAATCCTACCACGAATCCATAGTGATCATATCCCACTTCCACTCAGGAATGGGTAAACTCTTCAGTAACCCGCCAGGAACCTGATGCTCAGCCTTCACTAGCTGACATACGTCGCACCTCGAAACCCAACTAGCCACATCCTTCTTCATCCCGACCCAATGATAGTACCTCTTGAGGTCACGGTACATCTTGGTCGCTCCTGGATGAATGGATAACTTGCTCGCATGAGCCTCTCTCAGAATCTCCTGTCTCAACTCCTCATCCTTGGGCACACACACCGTGCACCAAGATAGTACCATTATCTGAGACCTGATACTCTGAATCCACATCCTTAGAGGCATTCACTAGCCCCAAATCCTTCTCCTGAGCCAACCGCACTCTACTCAGAAGATCTGCTCTATCTACTGCTTCCAAACCCAACGGTTCCTGTGAAACAGCACATAAGCTCAAAGCACTGATCTCCCCTACCAGAGACTCCATCTCCTGCTCCTGAGCCGAAGCTACCCTCTTCCGACTCAGAGCATCTGCAACCGTGTTAGCCTTACCAGGATGATAGGCTATCTCCAAATCATAATCCGCCACAAGCTCCATCCACCGCCTCTGTCTCAAATTCAACTCAGGCTGAGTGAATATATACTTCAAGCTCTTATGATCTGTAAACACCTGTACTTTTGCACCATAAAGATAGGATCTCCAAATCTTCAGGGCAAAAACTACAGCACCTATCTCCAAATCATGAGTAGGATAGTTGCCTTCATGCACCCGCAACTGCCGTGATGCATAGGCAATCACCTTCCCATGCTGCATCAGAACACACCCCAAGCCAACTCTAGATGCATCTGTATAAACCACATAGGGTTCTCCCTGCTTAGGCAAAGCCAACACTGGCGCAGTAGTCAACATCTCCTTCAGGCTTGCAAAGCCTTCCTCACACTCTTCTGACCAGACAAAAGGAACATCCTTCCCTGTCAACTTAGTCATAGGACGTGCTCTGCTTGCAAACCCCTCCACAAATCTCCTGTAGTAACCTGCCAGTCCAAGAAAACTCTTGATCTCAGTGGCATTCTGCGGTCTAGGCCAATCCCTAATAGCCTGAATCTTCTCTCGATCTACAGAAACCCCCCCTGCAGAAAAAATGTGACCCAGAAAGCCCATCTCACGCTGCCAAAAACTACACTTGCTCAACTTGGCAAACAGCTTCTGCTCCCGCAGCTTCTCCATAACTGCCCTCAAATGCACTGCATGCTCCTCAGGACTCTTGGAATAAACCAGGATATCGTCGATGAAAATGATGACAGATACATCCTGAAACACACTGTTCATCAATCTCATAAACGCTGTTGGCGCGTTAGTCAATCCAAATGGCATCACCACAAACTCATAGTGCCCATATTTCGTCCTGAAAGCAGTCTTCCTCACATCTGCCTCATTTATCGGTATCTGATGATAACCCGATGCCAGATCTACCTTGGAGAACCAAGTAGCACCCCTCACCTGATCCAACAACTCATCGATCCTAGGAAGAGGGTACTTGTTCTTCACAGTGACCCGGTTCAAACCCCGATAATCAATGCACAACCGGAAACTCCCATCCTTCTTCTTGCCATATAACATTGGCGCTCCCCACAATGATACACTAGGACGGTTGAATACCTTACTCAACAAATCCTCTAGCTGCTTCTTTAGCTCTGCCAAACAAACACTCAAGTATGCCGACATCAACTCGAAGCCACCTGAATGTCAACCCTCTTGTTCGTCCAAGAACCTCTAGTAACTTGTCTCTTAGGGAAAACTTCCACAAGATAGATTAATCCAAAATTAGCTTTCCGCTTAGCTATTCTCCACAACAAATCATCAATACGAGCGTAATAAAACAAACAAGTACCATACGTTCGCATATTCCGATTCACTGTATCAAATGCTTTGCAGACCGCCAACTTAACCTACTTGACTTGTTTCCCCCCAGCAAGCTTACCAAAACCTTAAATCTAGTAACCTTGTCCATCTCCAATGAACTTCATCCACCATCGTCGCAACGATTAGTTTATCCTGCCATGAAGGTTTCTCATGAATCTTATGTACCTGGCAACCATGCCCTTGCCGGCTCATACCTTCTGCAGCTCTTCTTCCCGGGACTCCAGAACCACCGACCACTCAATCCTAGCACATCAGCCACACATTCTTGACCGCTCCGGTCATAAAACCCTGGCCCACTGGCCAACATAATCCTAAAATCCAAGATTAAACCACCATCACTCTCGAGGTCTACATTCCGTCGTTATGTTTATACTCACGTTCTATACATTGCTTGCTCCCAACTCTTTCACTCTTAGGTCGCAACCTTCGAGTCATACCGATCTCACTCTCAGACCAGCGTCTTCGACTTATACCGTCTCACTCTTGGACCACAATCCTCAAGATCTATCAGGGGAACTATCCCCTCAGGAGAACAACATCCCTCTGCCACTCTCGGAGCCCTCAGCCCCTCGAGCTATCGGTATTCTGGGGAATCACCATCCCCTCAGGAGCAACAATCCTTAACGACTATAAACATCTCTCGACACAAGTACCTCCTGTGGTCTGAGTATAACATTGCAATGTTACACCTGCCCACTCAACTTATAACATCCAACTGGATTAACCACCAAGCAGAAATATCTGCTCCAACTGCATATGTCCACCTATCCGCCTCTCTAGGCCCGATACCCCTTGAGAATAATCTTATACCGGTCATCTACAACTACTCATCCTCTTAACATAAGATGGAAACTCCTCAACATCCGCAGCCCTTGGCTGCACCCCGCCACATGCGGTACAACTGGAGCCTGCACTAGTACCCCTCTCGGTAACCGCTCCAACAGCACGCCAATAGATCCGCCAAGCGATCATCTCGACCCTGGGCTCCACCTGCTGCAACCCCACACTTGAGTTCCCAGCACCCCCGACATTCACACCGGCTAACCCTCTCTGGTCCCTCCTGATACGCTTGCGACCCTCTGACGTACCTCATCGTGGAACTCTAGACCACACCCTCGCTGGCCTCGGGACCCGCCCGACCATGACCACGACCACGTCCCCGTCCATGACCAACAACTCAAACACCTTTAACCACTGCACTTCCAAGAACAGAGGCTAACAACCATAAAAAAAAAAATCAATACCACACAAAGAAACATAACAATAACTCACCGTGGAATCTCATTGAAGGCTCGAAGAGGATGTTCTAGGACTCCATGCCACACACAATTGGCTAACTCACATAATCAATCAAGACATGCAATCCCAAATATCTACAGCACAAAGCTTAGTAAACCCAAACCTAGAACCGTAAGGGCTCTGATACCAAAATGAAACGACCAACCTTTTTTTTTTAATAATAAATAATAATAATAAATAATAATAATAAATAATAAATATATAATATAATATAATAATAAACTACAACTAGTGGTCCCATACCCACTAGCCACCTAACCACAATCACAATCATCAGCGGAAAGCATTACCAATATCCAATAAATATAAATAGCCAATATTAATTCCAATCACAAACTAATGATCCAAACAACATCCAAAGAACCAGCAATCCTAAACAACATTCTAGGACTCCACTCTAGCAACCTAACAGAAGTCAGACAACCAAACGAACCACTAGAACATCCTCCTCTTCATCGCCCTGATTCCACGGTCACACTTTGCCTTTACCTGCACCACAAACACATATTGCAATGCATGAGTATTTAATAAACACTCAGTAAGGCAATCCTCCCATCTACTGGGCTATACACACAAGCAATAGAGACATCTCTAACCATCAACCATCAACCAACAATCATCAATCAACAATCAACAAGCCAAACAACACATAAACAACCAGATTAGAGAAATCTCCAGCTTAGATAAGCCATGGTCCTGCACTTACCTTAACAAAACTAAATACAACCAAATGAGAGGCTTTCCAATATCCAAGAAACAACCAAACTTGCTCCTACAGCCAATCACAACAACAAACAAATATTGAAAACAAACTGCTAGAAAAACAGAAAAGAACAACCTCACAAGTGAAACCACGAAATCAAAACTAACCGTTAACTTTCTAATCCCTCCGGTGAAAAGCAAGGTATATACGTCCAGAAGCTTCCCACAAAATTTCAGCACGATCAGATTATAGATGAAACCGCAATCGTCCCCGTAACACCCGCTGGTCTCAATCCGCGAATGAGAAGAAACACCCCACGAAACTGCCAATATCTCCTAAAATATTAACCCAAATTCACTTCTGTAAAAAGGAGAGTGTACGAAAATCTCTTATCTACAACCCTACCAAAAATCAGTACCTTTTGAAACGATTTGACCAGTCGGATCCTCCTTCCCCAAAACTCTGACAGTTCTGTCTCTCTCTGAACTCTAAGGAAAAAGCTTGATCTCCTTCTCTTTCCCCTTTACACCAAATAACCAAGGTTCTTATCTCTCTTTCTCTCCCTCCCTCTGATGAATTTGTCGACCAAAATACCAAAAACATGAAAGGAGGCGTGACTTTGAGAAAGAGCTAAGGGTTTTTGGTTTAATTAGATTAAACCAAGATTTAATTAAACCAAAATTAATTAAAATCCACTATTTGGTTTACTCAACAAACTCAAACTCTATTCCCGGAACACGGATGTTACAATTCTCCCCCACCAAACTAGATTCGTCCTCGAATCTCGAACAACCATCAGCCAAGGACTCCCGTGCAACCGTCTCCACGGCCCGCACTCCTCCGACTGATCTATAGAAGGTCACCTCTAGGCGATAGACTCACGCTCCAGGCGTCATTTGCTCTTGATTTTTTGGACTTTCCTTTACTCATAGGCCTAAACCTTGAGTTTTTATTGGCTCCTCATCAGACCTAAGTCTGCATGCCAAATGTTGGCTCCTCATTAGGCCGAAGCCCGCATGCCATAATATATAAGGAAAAGTCCAAACTCGTCTCTCGGGTTGCCACCCTACAGCGCGCCCCCGGATCGTCATCCGAAGTCGATATACCAACCATACTCCCGAGCCACAAAGTCTCTGAATATGGCAGTACTAGGAGAACCTAAGTCCCCCAAGAGTCGCGAGCAAACGATTCTGAACACGTCCGAGTCCTATCCCCAGGTTTTCTTCCCGTGGCTCGCGTAAAAACATCTCAATGTCCTACCAACCACATATTCCCTCACTGGAATACCTCATGACCACACAAGGATCATATACGCCACAAGGGCCGCCACAAGGCCAAACAAAATATCCTAAAGAGGACCGCCACCAAGGCCAAAAAATGTCCTAAAGAGGACCGCCACCAAGGCCAAACAAATGTCCTAAAGAGGACCGCCACCAAGGCACTCTGGCTAAACAGCCCGCCACAAAGGCCATCTGTCCCGAAGGACCGTCACGAAGACCATCTGTCCCGAAGGACCGTCACATAGACACTCTGGCTAAACAGCCCGCCACAAAGGCCATCTGTCCCGAAGGACCGTCACAAAGACACTCTGGCTAAACAGCCCGCCACAAAGGCCAAACAAACGTCCTAAAAAGGACCGCCACCAAGGCCACACAAATGTCCTAAAGAGGACCGTCACACACGGGCACACTGACTCAAAGGTCCACCACTAAGGCCACACCCAAGCCCCCTTTAAGGCTCTCCACCGCTAAAATGGACAAATTCTAACTCCCATAAAACTTTCCATATTTAGCACTTTCCATCTTTGGAAAAACTTCTATTTCAGGAAACTTTCTTCCAAAACCCCGCCTCACCGAAACTTTGTAACCCGAACACCACCTCATCTTGTTACTGAGTTGCACAACCAACCACCCCAAGCGACCGAGTAACAAGAGAGATGGGCTGGAATACTCCATTCCTGCTCCAGCCACGGATACAGATGGGACCCGGCTAAACAAGCTCAAGTCGCGGCTTGCTTCTCATACCACTTCTTGAACCTTGCCTTCATCTTTGCCTCAGGCTCCCAAGTCTGCTCCTCAACACCATCACAGTCCCAAAGGACTCTCATCAACTTCTTCCGAAGTTCCTTGATCCTCCTCTCGAGAACCCTCACTGGTCTCGCCTCCAAAGTCATGTTAGGCCGAAGATCCTCAGGAATCTTAGCCAACACCTCCTCTCCCTCACGGAGACACTTCCGCAACATAGACACATGGAAAACCTTATGGAATGCACGCATCACCTCAGGTAACTCCAATCTATATGCCACTGGTCCAACCCGCTCAATCACTCTGAATGGACCCATATACCTCGGACTCAACTTAGTCTCTGACAATGACCTGTTCGGACCCCGCAACATGGCCATCTTGAGGTACACTCTGTCTCCTACCTGAAACTCAAGATCTCTCCTCCTCCTATCTGCATAACTCCTCTGCCTATCCTGAGCCTCCTTCATGTTCAGCTTGAGAACCCGAATCTTCTCTGAGGTCTCCTGAACAAAACTAGCACCAAACATGCTCCTCTCCCCCACCTGAGTCCAGCATAATGGTGTCCGACATGGCCTCCCATACAAAGCCTCATAAGGAGCCATCTTAATACTTGCCTGATAGCTGTTGTTGTAAGCAAACTCTACCAGGTTCAGATGATCTGCCCAATGGCCACCCCAATCCAACACACACATCCTTAGGAAATCCAAAATACTTGCAAGTAGCCATGGCGTCGAGATAATGTTGCATCATATATCTTTTTCCACCCGTAAACGATGACGGAATAAATATTCTTTTTCCATGTTGTGCAAGGTCTTCATGTCCTTTTTCAGCAGCTTCAATTATCTTATCGACTCTTTCAGTTCGGAGTTTGCTTTGGTTCATCCATATGTAGTTCAACCTGTTCGACTCGATGGTAGTGAATGCATCGACTAAAAACTGCTGGAATAATTTGTCTGCCATAACAATAGTCGAAGACTCTTCATATCTTTCAAATATTCTATACGCATAAAATTCCCTTATGGTAACGGTTTTCCTTTTACGTCCACGAGTATCCATGAAACCTATATCGATACCTAATCTGAAACCATCTTCACCATAAGGGAACAACAATGGGTACTGTAAAGGCAAGTATGCGGGATGAAGCTCACTTATTCTCTGTAAATTACCCGAATGAATTTCTATAACAATGTCACGTTTATTCACACCAGCCGTAAAATCTCCGGGTATTAAAGCAGCTACCTCTTTACTGGTAGGAAGATTATGAGTTCTTGCATCAGTAGTTCTTTCTGAAGGTAAGATTAATCGCAGACCTTCGCTACCTTCTTCCATATTAAATCTTTCACGTGCCGATCTAAACGCCTTAACATGTGGATTATGACTATCAAGCATTTTTTTTAATAGTTCAACAATCTCATGTTTTAAATCTCCAGAAGATCCTGATGATCTATATCAACAACAAAACACAAAAATTAATAATAATAATGATTAGTAGATACATAAAATTATTCTAAAGATATTTAACAAATAATTAAGATATGAAAAATATTTAAATACATATTTATCAATATATATAATTACCTAAATGCAGAAATTGTATTAGTTATCTCGTTACATACGTCATCTATATACAATTGCAAAAACATTGGTTCCTTTCCAGGTTCTGGCAAGATATCACCGATACGATGATAGTTTTCTCCGCACATCTGAAATAAATACGGCCCTCTACCATTATTTATTGAATGGTTAATTTTCCCACCTAATGATGTGAACGAAAACATCATGTTGTACGCTCGTATGTTATCGCGGAAGTTTTTACCCCTATCGTCATTATTATAAAACAACGATAATAATGTTTTAGGCGCAATCTTCAAAGTAGGAAGTATTACTTTGCCGCGATGGCAACACTAGGAAAAATCCGGCTTTGCCTTTTTAGTCCGTTTGTTCACCCGTTCTCCATACCACATATATGCTCCACAATTATCACATAAAAAATAAGGATCTCCATCATCATAATAACCTACATATACATTTTTAAAAAAATTATTATTTTAAATATATGTTAGATATATATACTTATTTACAAAACAGTCGTATAACGAATCAGATATGCATCGAGATATACCATTATTTAATAACTTAGCTTTTATGGGAGGAAAGCCAAGAAACATCTCAGATGTCGCATTGCTTTCATTAGTATCGAATGAAATCCCATCAGTAGAGCTGTCTGAATCACTTTCATCGTTCGTATCCGAATCAGTTGCGACGAAACATGCGAAATCTTCCTGTAATCCGGGAAGAAGGAAATTTTCTGCATAGGTAACAATTGGATTAGTTTTAGCATTTATATATATATATTTTTTATATATATACTCATTTTTAAATCCCTTCCCGAACATATTACCTTTTTTCTCATTCTTTTCAACCTTACCATCTTATGTGGATCAGGATACTGAAAATTCAGTGCATTCGTAAAAGCAGGAAGATTTATCGTAGAACTAACACATGTAGTTTAATAATGTTGTTACGTGCAATCTATTAGTTTCGAATGTAATATATATCTTAATGTAAAGAATATAAAATGTCTGTACGTTTTCTAGAGACAGCATGTGTCGTTACATTCTTCCTCCGATATGGAATCTTCGAAGGTCTCATTATAATACGTCAAGTGTAGTAATCTGCAAAATGAAATTCAAAGTACGATCAAGAATTCATATAATCGAGTAATTCTGACAATTTTATTCTAAAATTCGCTGTTAGGTTTGTTTATATTGGAAGATGGTGCCGTATATATGATGCCATCTAAAAGGTACTAATTATTGATATATACGAATATTGACATATGTATCTATATATCATCTTAACTTTTTTGAATATTTTTTTAAAAATATGTTATTTATCTTTCTATTATGTATGGAGATCTTTAATACGTATTTTTTGAAATTTACTTTCTTGATCTTTGTCATTTTTTTTTTGTTATATTTCCATAATCTTGTAGATCATTATCGGGTCATTACTGAATATTTAGTTTTATTTTTATATTTTCAAATTTTATATTATATTTATTGTAACAAATTTTTAAAACATGTTAAACTAAATATTTTCTTCCATTATTAATATTATACTATTAACGAACTTTCCGCTGAATTGTCATATCATAATTATTATTAATTATGAAGATAATTTCATTATGTTATAAAACTAACATTTGATAAACATTAAAAAGTGATAAAATCCCTTTTAAAAACATAACGAATTATAATAACATCGTGATGATAATCAGAAATAAAATTAGTTATTATTATTGAATATCAAAATATGAAACTAAAATTCAAAAACGACATTCTAAGGTCTATCCTTTTTCATGATATATCTTTGCGTACATATTTCTTGTTTTTTACACACCAGAAATATCCGGAAATATCCTTATCGTAAGTGTTAATTGACTCATTGATAGGTATGACATTGCACTCCATCCAGGATTGAAATTGAGATTTCTTGTTCGTTGAGTTCGAAATACTATTTTCACCGTCAACAATGGTATTTTGAACGTCAAGATGCGCCAATGAGTTATCTTCAGAAGAACTTGATTCTCTTCTGGTTTTCCTGAACTTTTTTTTTTAACTGGTTTCGGAATGGGATCCTCACAAAAGTAAACAAATTGTTCTGGTTGAATTTGCGAACGGAGCGAATCTTCATCAGGTCCTGATCTTTTTTGGGTGGTTCGACGAACTCCAGATGAACGTTTCATTATGATTCTGCACGTATACAGTTGAAACATGACAATGTAATTTCAATAATACAAAATAATAAAAGCTTGAATTTTGCTTTACCTTATACGTCAAACAACAAGAACTTAAGAATTGGTTCAGTTTTTTCTTTCTTTCTAGTTGACATGATAAATCAATAAGACTTATATATATACATATAAAATGTATAAAATTAAGATTTTAATGTAAAAAATTTTGTTAACATAATCGTTAATGGTCATTTTCTTAAATTATCGTATTGAATATTCAGATCATTAAATTTGGCCTTTTATTTTTAACATAATATCCTTATTTATGGAATTTTGAAATATGTTTAAAAAGATTTAGGTTGGGGTTTAGAGATATTCTAACTATTAAAATTTCCCAAATGATTTTATAGTATGATATTTATTAAATTATATTGTATATATTTTTAATTTTCGTTTATTGTAACATAATTATAGTAATTGATAGAATTAAAGTTTGACCAATACAAATACGCTAAGAAGTTTAAAAGCGTTCTTAATTGTTCAAAATAATTAAAAAATTCAATTCAAAAAAATAAAACAAAAAGATAAAAATAAAAATTAACCAATATCATGTTTTGAAATGACGCAACTTTTTCAATCTCGGGGTTCAGGTTTGATTTTTTTCCTTGTCATCATGCTATGACCCCCGGACGATCCAATATTGCTGTCTGTATAATCTCTCTTAGATGAAGTCAAATTCATTTCAGCTGATGCGATTTGCAACTTATGGTCGTCGAGATCCAAAGAATTATTCGAAAGTTCATTCCTTCCATATAGTTCCTACATTGAAATTACATACATTGAGATTTAAAAGGTATAGAATTCATAATGATATTATGGATATATGTTTTTTTTTTGTTTACTTTAGTACCTTTCCAAATTGCACAACCATGTCTTCCTTTTCCCAAAACTTTTCGACAACATAAGCAGACTTGTCGCTTTTTAAATTCTCGATTGTAATCGAAATTTTAAACAGCATAGTCCTCCCAACCAAGGCAGAGAGACTTCCAGGAATAGGTGCAGTATCGTCCTGAACAAATGTCAAATCTTGATTAAATACTTGTTTTTATAACTTTAAACCAAAAAGAATTCAAATGATACTATACTTACTTTAGGTTTTTCCAAAGCTAGTTCTTCTGCTTTTTTTCCAATAAATAGTTGGGCAAGACCGTCAAAGAAGAGCAGCTTAATCTTTTGTGAACTTCCGTACCCAACATGAAGTATGAGTTTATACCTTATAAACAGTTTGGTACGACTTAAATGTGCGTATAGTTATAATCCACAATTCTTTTAAAAATTTAAGAGACAATTTGGTACTTACTTGTAATCAACTTCCATAACATCAGAATCACAAACTCCACAACTATATAGTAAATCCTTTCCAGCTTGAGATTCTGGTGGATATGGCTGCACCTTCTTATTGCAAACTTTACAGGCAATATAATACCATTTGGGCAACACTTCAACAGAGTGAATTGTCGCGATTGTCACACATGTTCGCGCCTGTAAAGAATTAATCAAACATTTATTATCCCAATTATAATTCAGAAAAAAATAAGATCACGATATCAATTTTACGTTTGAATCATTACCTCAAGTGCATAAACGATTTGGTCCATAGTACTCTTTTCGTTCACAATGAAAAACTCCTCATATAATGTCACCTTGGGTTTCTGAGGGCTTGGGTCATCATCAAGTTGTACTAAATCAACAGCATCAGTAGGCAACCTATATAGTTATGATAATAATAAGAATATGTGTATGATTTAAGCATGTCGTGCAGAATAATATAGAAATGATATATATATTCATATATATACATATATGTATACTTACTTATTTCGAAACGCGTCTACTTCAGACATAACTGGATTTATGAGAATATCGGTAGAGTTGAACGCATTGGAAATACTATAATTTCCTGTAACATGGATTTAATTGGCAACGTTAGATTTGACAATTATAAGCTTTAAGTTTTGTTTTTTCTGAAAGTAAGATATTACCTTTCCATTCCTTCAGGCATGCAAATCGTATTACACAAACGACAACAGTATCTTGATGTTCTTTTATTTGTGTATCAAAGTCCTTTGCAAGATCCCCCCACACCGTGCAATTTAACCGGGTTCCACTATATTACGAATGCATGCAAAAGAATAAAATTTAGTTATTTATTTTAGATTAAATTAATTTTCAAAATATTTACTAAAGTTACATACGTTAAATCTTGCAAATCGAAGCTCAATTTGACATTATCCTTCCCTTTCGTTTTGACGCTATCAAGATTTCCAACACTGACGATTTGGCCGATTACATCTACGAAAAAAACATGAATTAATATTTTTTTTTTTCATATAAATATAACTTTTAAAAACAAAGTTAATTAACAACTCACCAAACAATATATTCTTATCTAATTCTCCAGATAAGATAGTAGTAAACGCCTGAAAATATTTTTCTGGAACACGAACTGGGAATTCATCACATGGTTTCACAACAGTGGTTCTATAAAAGACGATTTTAAATCCCAAAGAACTTGTCTTAAAACTACTATCATAATCCACTAAGCTGAACGTATCGACTATTTTAGACTCGCCGACAGCGAGTTGATTTTGAAACCTGCTGACCAAACCATCTTCAATAGATGCATGTATCCTTGTACCCTATATATAACGATTTAAAGTTATAAAACTAATATCCAGTTTCACTAAAAATTTCATAGATAATTCAAATAAACATGACGCTTCAATTTAAAATTAGAACTTACATCACTATCAACGAAGACCATCTGAAGGGACTTGAATGATTTCCAAAGTCTTATGATACGGACTCTTATCTTTTGATGGTCTAAAGCAGGGTTGAGATTGTCTAACTGAACAAAAGGTCGAACGTTCATCTTTTTAGAAGTCATATTGAATTGAGCATACAACTCATAAACACATTAGCGGAACAATATTTATAGAGATGTTATACAACCGACTTGATTTTTTAATTTTTTAGAATATTTTCTTACTTTATTTTGTTAAAACGATAATGATGAGGAATGTAAACATATCATTTATGAATATTCTCGATATGCTTATTATCATTATTAAAAAAGTATATTTAACATTTTTTACTCTTTCAGATTTAATGAAATTCATCAAGCAGTTGTAAATTACCATATATCGTTATTAAAATAAATGTTATTTTGTAATTTATAATAATGGTTTTTAATATTTTTATTTAAACAAATCTCTATATGTTAAAATTTGCAACTAACTAAATTTAATAATAATCCAGAAAAATAATATTTTAATTATTTTATTAAATCCCAAAAAATCATCATATATAAACTTACAAAAGTGTTTTTCAATAATTTTCAAAAAAATACGGAACTTCGAAGAACGGTTTTGAGCATAGTTATCAATAAGGTCTTCGATGCTTCTCAAAGGAGTCCTCAACAGCAAGATGAATATAGGAGTCAAGTGAATCTCTGTATTTTGCAGAAGGATAAATTCTAATCAGTATTTTTTTAATATCAACTAATCATTAATCAAATAAAGTAAGATTTTACTATTACCTTAGGTCTAAATCGAACCTATAGTCGGTATCATCCAAATCTTTGATTCTTGACTCACCATGATCAACGTAATTGTACCTAAATATTTAAAGTTAGTCAGATACATCCACATATTTCTAAAATATATAATCGAAAGACCATCCAAAGTAATTTTCTGACTTACATGAATATGTAGTCTACAAAATCTGCACTCTTCGGGTCCTCGACAATCTCCGAGCATCCATCGCCGTTGGTTAGAAGAACATTATCATCTAGTATTACCGATGTTAAATAAACAAATTATTCATTATCATAATAAACTGTACTGAATTACTAAACTAATTATCTATAAACAAACATAATCACCTCCGAATCTTACTGCTTTCCACATTTTGAACAGACAGACCCTCTTCCTGTTACGCAGTTTGAAAGTTTTGAACATATGATTGGCATAGACTCCTGTTGCGAAGCAGTCAAGTACATATCCCCTTTGGAAAAAGGTTTGTTGATATAATAATGTCAATCTACGTATTTTATCAAGCACTTAAAACAGTTCTTAAAAATATTACTATTCATATATAAACTTACTCAATCGACTCGATAGTAAATTTTATGTAGCGATCCATCAAGCTCCAACGATAGACACCATCTTCTTTTTTGAAACTCTTGATTTCACCCATATTGGTGATGCATCCAATCAGATTAACTGCCATAAAAACGAATAATATGTGTTAAAAATAACAAATTAATCTTTTATAAAACAATCCATTATAAAGTCCGATTTACCGTAAGGCCATCTTCCATGAAACGCATTATCATGAACACGTTTAAAATCTAGAATATTAAAAGATTTGGAAATGATAGGATCTCTTGCAAAACTGATTATAGTTTTGTCTGTGAAGAAGATCCGATAACCGTTTTTAGTTTTCTGGATCTGTTCTCTGTCATTCTTGACTTCGAACTTCTCTATAACATAAGTTCGATCCTCCGACAATTTCAATTCCGGAACACCATTGAGTGATGCCGGGATAGTAGCATGTCCAAATGTACCCTAATTCAGAGAATGATTTACCAAAGTATTTAGACACACGAATACATATGAAGTAACAACGAAATAATTCTGTATAACATACCTCTTCGTCTACCAAGATTAGTTCTGTCGACACATCATTCGAACGATCTCTCACTCTCCATGAACGGAAAACCTTGACACGAATCTTCCATCCCATTGTCCAAGGACACAATTTGTCGAGCATCACAAATCTCGCCATTTTTTTTTTTTTGTCTTTAAAAAAAAGTATTTTAGTTAGAGAGAAGTTTAGTAAGAGAGTGAAATGAAGAAGTTGAAAAGACAGTAGTTTGGTTTTAAGTTTTTAAACTCGACTATAAGAATTTATAAGGTGTTAATGTTTGCATAAAAAGTATCGACTCGAAGGGGTGTTACCATCCACACCTTTTAACTACATAATTGAAAGGTTCATGAATATGTAAAAATCAGAAGGGATGTCTATTTTGAATACAAAAGATTATTATATAATATAGTTTTCGTTTTATGAATTAATTAATAATTGAATAATATTATAAATCAAATTAAAATCCAATCACATTATCATAGGGGATTAAAGTATTATTTTTTCTTATAAATATGAAGTATAAAAGTCATACACTTTAAAATTAAATTCAAATTTCCATATCAGCAAAGGCATCCAACATCTGTGTGACTTGAGGACATGGAGGATTAATCATGACACTGGTACAATTGTGCACTGTGGTAGCCATCCATGTATCTACATTAATAAAATTTGATAATTAGTTATCTTTTTATAAAGAAAACAATTATAAATATATCAGCAAGAAATGGTCCGAACCTTTATTACTTTCGAGCTTGGCAAAACGTAATACACATATGATAATATCATTGTCACGATGTATCCAATGGTCATAGAAGCCGTTCGCGTAGTCTTTTGGTAAACGACATGAGAAACGTTCACCCCTACAAATTATCATCATTGAGTACTTCTCAAATCATTGAAATTTAAATTAGAAAGCTCAATAATTTAGAAAAACTTACCCAATATTTTCAAGAACAACAAATAACTCATTCCATTCTTTGTATGGTGGACCTTGTTCCATGGTATTTCCAACACTAAAGACTCTTCCGATAAGATCTACGAAAATTTATACAATAATTTAACTAATCAAGCACTTTAAACTTAACATATAATATAAAAATAAATTGGTACCCTTACCTACACAATATTCAGAATCAAAATATCCACTTTTAATATCACTGAATGATACGAAAGAGTAAAAGTGATCTGAAGACAAAGGAAGTATTTTCTTAAACCATGTCCCATCTCTCCAATGTATTCTGAAACGATGGTCAGTTGGCCTAAAACCGCCATCAACATTGCTTAATGAGAAACTTGATAACATAATCCATTCACCTTCTTCCAAATCGTTAAGAAAGATGTCACGATAAGGAGAACCCATCAATACATGGATTTTTGTACCCTACGTAAACGTTATACATAAGTAAATAAAACTAAATTTAAATTTATAAAACATTATATAATATAAATATACCTTCTCATCTACTACGATTAAGTCTGTTGACTTGAAAAGAGGATGACGACACTCAAATTTCCTCAGAATTTTTACGTTAATTTTCCACTCATGAACGAATGGGTTTAGGTCATCCACATCGAAAAAATAGTCTCTCTTCCCGAACTTTTTTTTAATAGCGTTGGATAGGAGGTTAGCCATAATAAACTTTTTTTTCAAAGAATTCTTAGAGAGTTCTGTCTGGCAAACGTATTTATATATACATAATACATAAATCTGTTTTAGAATATTTACATCTAAAGATATTGTCAAATATTCTTTATATTTATCATCGTGAAAACTTTAATGGTATTTGTAAAACAATCATAAATTAGTAAATCATTATTGTCATGTTTCCAGTCATTTTTATAAAATTTCTATTTTGTATAAGTATTCAATATTTTTCAGATATCTACATTCCAAATTATGTTATAACCACCAAAATTTCCGCATGATAAAAATTAAAATATTCATTAATTTATACTGACTGCAAAGCTTATTAACAAAATATTATTATTTTCACAGCTATATTTTATATTATCTACATATTTTTATGTAATTAGTTATCCGTAAATAACATAATTAGATATCTCTATATATATATATATATATATATATCTAATACAATAGAATTCTTTGATTTGATCATACTATAATTATAATGCTCAGTTTCAAATTATTTAATTAAACTCATTCAATCTTAAAGTCAAATAATCTGTTAATATTATTTATACAAAACTCGCTGAGAATTTCTTCAAAATAAGTTTTTTATATGATAATCACCAAAACGGTTATTTCATAAATTTAAAAATCAATTAAAAGGCTGAGCTCAAATACAATAGATATTTTATGATATATCAAATTACACTTTAATTATTATCAATATCAGTTCTCCATTAAGGCAAAATCCTCAAACATCTGCGTGACTTGAGAACATCCAGGATTGATCATGACCATTGTACAATTGTGTACCGTTGTTGCCATCCATGTATCTACATTAACAATAAATAATTAATTTATATTTTTTCAATTATAAACAATAATATTTCCAGCGTGTATAAATAATTCAAACCTTTGATAGTCTCAAGTTTGGCAAAACGTAACACACATATTATATCAAAATTACAATGTATCCAGTCATTGAAAAAGACATTCGTGTAGTCTTTTGGTAAACGACATGATAATCGTTCAAACCTACAATTATACGTTATGTAGAATTAGAGTCATTAACGAACACGAACGTATTGTTAAATCATATTTCGTTAATAGAACGACTTACTCAATATTTTCCAAAACGACGTACAACTCATCCCATTCTTTATATGGAGGACCTTCATCAAAACGATTTCCAACAGTGTACACTCTTCCAATAATGTCTGTTCATAAGAATTGCATTATAAATTATTTTTCAGGTATTTCTTAAAAAAAATTATATAATTATTTTAATCTCACCTACACAATGATCAGGGTCTAATTTCACGATAAGGAGGACGCATCATCACTTGAATTTTTTTACCCTATATTATTAAAAAATATATAAGCAACATAATATGATTTTTTTGTTTGAAAATTATCATACGGGATACACAATGTGAAATTACCTTATCATCGACTACAATCAAGTCAGATGATTTAAAATTAGGATGGCACACCTCAAACTTCCTCAGTATTTTGACGTTAATCGTCCACTCATGAACAAAAGGGTTTAGGTCTTCCACATCGTAAAAATAGTCTCTCTTTCCGTTCTTTTTTTTAATGGGATCGAACAGCAGGCATGCCATGTTTATAAAAGAAAATAAAAATTTATGGTAAAACTAAACCTACGATCTTGATTTTTTCAACTTGTAATCGGAAAAATAAATATATATATATATATACATTATTTTTTTTTTTTTTTTGGAAAATGTATATTTATGATATTATCAAAACTCAATATTACTTACCATTAGATAAATTCGATGGTGTATATTCATTCTCAGTAATCACCAATATATTTGTATATTTACATAAACTTAAATTATTTACATAATCTTTTAAGAAACTTACGATTTTTAAAAGTTTTAAATATTTGTAAAAATATATCACTCAACGAATATAGGAACTATATATCAAACATTGCATACTGATGTTCATATATTTTACCCTGTTTTCCCTTAGTATATTCACATCTTTTGCATTTTTTGCTATCCATTTTCACCATTATTGCATAGCTTTAGGACTAATCATGCATTAGAGTTTAGTTGCATTGCATTTGCATCTTTTCATGCATAAACAGGTGATTTTAAAGCTTAAGGAGCATGGAAGCAATGCTGAGGAAGAAGTGAAGCAATCAGGAAGGGAAAGCAAGAGAGTTAAGGCTGAAATAACAAGGTCCGGAGTCCAACTCGACCGCACACTCGACCAGACACTCGACCGTGTGCTGAGGAGGACTCGACCGAGTGGAGAATGCACGAGAGAAGCCAGCTCGACCTGCCACTCGACCGAGCACAGGTCGAGTTGACCGAGCCATTGACTATTTTGTCTTTTAGCATTTTTAGGGCTTCCACTCCCTCCTATATAAAGCCTTGTACCTGCAGCCACAAAAGTAGTCCTTTTTAGATATTCTCTAAACCTAGTATTTACCCTTTTGGGATTTATTCTTTTTGCTTTTTTATTTCCTAGATCTTGTACTTGAAAAGACTAAATTCTTCAATATTGTTAGTTTAATAACTTTCTTAATATTGAGAATTCAAGTTTCATTTCTTTTTCAGTATCGTAGATCTTTGTTTCATCTTTCTAATGATGCAAGTTTCAATCTTTTCTGGGTTTATGATTTTGATGTTCATCATGTGTTCTTGTGAGTAGTAGCTTAGGATCTTGAGGATGGGTTAGGCTGGGCTGTGAATGAGGTTTGTTTGGCTTGATCAAGCTTGATTGTTGTAGATCTCTTCTAGGGTAGATGTTCTTAATGCTGATCCTATATCTGAGAGGGTAGGATCTGATTTCAAGCATCTTAGCATCACACCAATGTTTAAGAGTCATAGATAAGACTAGATCTAGAGCTTACCATCTTGCTTGCTAAGAGATTAGAGCTTTTGTTCGGTATGAGACATATTTCTTACTGCCTGCTTGTGTAGATTCTTTACTATGTGAGAGCAAGTCTAGAAATGCATAGGTTTGATTGTTTCTTGACCATGAGAGTGGGAGCTTGTCTTAGATACATATGTCTAGAGATTAGCTCATGTTGTTTGAGATTTGTTGATCAAGTTAGATAGCCTCAATCATTAGTCCAGCCCATGAATCCCTCCTCAAGTCCTTCTTTGTTTATTGATTTTACAGTCTTAATCATGTTGCTTGATTGTAGTTTGATTCGTCTTTGCATTACTCTGTTTTATTGCATTGCTCTGTTTCTGCGTTTAGTCTAGCTCGACCACTCACTCGACCTACACTGTCGAGTGCTGGCTCGAGTTCATCCCCAGAACTCTTGTTTATGCTTTGTGATTGTCTTGTTTCATTCTATTTGCATTTCTGTTGCATTTACTTAGAATCTTGTTCATTACTTGTCTTGCATTAGTTCTTTAGCATAGTTTCTACTTCTGTTGGTTGAATCATTACTGTCATAATCATCTTGTTCATTTGCATTTAGTTCATAGTTCTTATAGTTTACTTTCTGCATTTTGCATCATAGGATTGTTAGTGACAAACATCCTTTACATCTGGCTTAAATTAGATCTTTATGCATATCTTGACTGTTCACAAACACTCAGATTGGATTGACACCTCTTATACTGCAACTGCATAAGGGGAATTGAAACACCTTACCATCCATCCATTCTTTGCATACATTCATCATCATTCATCCATCTTTCACCACCCACCAAAATAACTTGTTTCACATACCATATTTTTTTACGATTTATGAGAATAACTTTAAAGTCCAAGACTAAGATATGTTTTCTTTACGATTTATTTTAGAATAATAAAATAAAGCATCGATTATATTTTATGTCAGATAATAATAATTTAAAATTCAAGAACAGCAAACGATTAAGATAAAATTCTTAACATTGTTAATGATTTATAAAGGGAACACGAAGTTTATCCCAATCAATTTTAGGAACAACACATTCTTTTTCATCTTTCTCAATAACAACCCTAATATCTTCTAGTCTGTTTCGCTCTTCAATAAAGTCGATTCGCCCCTCCAAGATATCGTCTATTAGCGAGATCTGAGCATCGATTGTTTCAAGCTGACAGTTTAAGCCGACAAATTCTTCTTTTTTGTTGATGTACTCTTTCAACATATCAATAATCGCAGTAAAATGTTTCGTCGTTTCCTTTAGAACCACGTCTCTCGATTTGCGGAACGCTTGTTTAACTATGTCGATTGCTCCATCTTCCCAGCCGAAATCTGACATAGGCTCTTTCCGTTTCCTAGAACTTTCACCTTCCATCTATGATTTTGAAAAAAAATATATAAAGATCTTTAAACTTTCAAACAAAGAACTGCTGGTACGAAAATTTTTAATGAATATCGTTTGGGATCTTACCACAAGGTTATGGATGATAATAAGCTTTTATTTTACTCTTTCTTTCTTGACAGGGGAAAACAAAAAGTCACGATAATAATAATAATATAAAGACTTAGAATGCTTAAATATTAGTTCTAAGAGTCGCGATGGTTTTCTAATTGGCATCTATTAAGGCCAGGCCCATATAATTTAACCAAGAAAAATATTTGATCCTCTCTGTCAAATTTTATTAGATTTTAAATTAATTAAATTCACGTGAGTCTACTTGTGAAGATAATTGTTATTTTAGAAAATACTTAATAAAAGTTAAACAAAATTTCCGAAACATATTTAAATAAATTAAATAATTATTCATGCCCAAAGTTCAACAAACTATAGATTGATGCTCGTATGACGAAATTATTCATCATCGTCATCTTCATCATCTTCATCACTGGAATCAACGTTTAGCCAGCGTCTGTAAAAATAAAACAATTCAGGATTAAACTTCCCACATAATTTTGTTTATACTTTTTTTTTCAATTTATTAAATTAATGAACTTACAGCATATCGCCAGTATTAATTCCATCCACATCATCTTCAAGAATGACCTTTGAGCATCGCAACTGAGACATCAAACATTGCATACCTAGCAAAGTAGAATTTAAGTAAAATGATATTTTGGATGGTATATGAGACTAATATTGAACAGTACCTTCGTAAATAGAGATCCTCCAAAACAGAAGAGTACACATTATTGGTTGATTAGTAGTATAGGTAGGCGAAGACATAATTTGTTTCCGTTTCTCAAGAAATGCAGTACAAACCGAACCAACGGCAACACATTCAATCTCTTGGCCACTTTCAGAAAAATAAAATGATTGTATATAATTTAATAAAGAACTGTTTAAAATAAAATTTCTATGTATTTACAATGTTATAGAAAGTTTTTAAAAATATCTTACTTGTGTTCAAGGATAGTGAAGCTCACAACTTCATTCTCTGAAATGTAGCCATTTTGATGATCGAGGAAATCAATCATCTGCGAATTGTTTACATGTACCACCATTCCTAAGACATCTAATATAAAAAATAATTTTAATGTTTATTAAATATAGTAAAATTAAGATGGATGTATGAACATGAATTGAGTATAAAAACTTACCTACACAACAATTCTTCTCGTCAGGCGTCGCATTTTGCATTCTTGGTGCATCATACATAAGAATAAAATTGTCAGTACTTCGTGGATTTATTGGAACCATTTTTGTTTTTTCCTGGATCAGGATCTCAAACGGATGGTTTGAATTTCAGGATAATTGTTGACCTTCAATCACCTTAAATCCAGAAATCTCGTACCAGTCTCCTTCATTGAGCTTTCCATAGTAACAGTCTACATAAAGTTCCGCATCTATCTTGGCATCAATCCTAGTTCCCTAAAATATAAACATAATTTAGCATTCCATTGTTTTTTTTTTGGTTGTATAACTCGATTGATATTTGCTAAAACTGCTAAATGGAATGAGGAAGAAAGTTTACCCTTTCGTCGACCAAAATCAAACTTTGATAAAAAGGCTGTCCTTGTATAAAATGCGGTGGCCATTCTCGAAGTATTTTCACAGCAACTTTCGGGTTACGTAAAGTAGGATTCAGATCTTTCAAGTACAGCACCATCCCGATTGGACTTTTTTTTTGCGTGTATTTAGAAGCTAGAATAAGTATCAGAGAGAACTTTCAATTTGTTGTACTTCAAATATTCATAGACAAAGGAAGATAAGGATTTTTACAATTACAGTTAAATATTTGTGTAGATTGTATTAAAACTCGTGCTCAAAACAGTGAAAGCTGCATGAGTATCTGTTCGATATGAATTAATCAATGTTTTCGTATTTTCAGAATACTTTATTTTTAAAAAAAATAAACTGGACGGTTGAAACTCTATCCAGACTGCATGCCTTCCCTTTTTTATTTTCAACATGCATGCTGACATCTTTAATTATGATGCATTGGACTATCGTTTTTTTATTACTAAGACTTTTGTTGAAACTTCATTGGAAAACTAAAAGTCTTCCACTTCATATTTCTTTTAAGTAATTTATATGTACTTAATTTTTAAATTTATGTTTAAAGGAAAATTACTGGTTATTAAAAACATAATTCGTTATATGTAACTAATTTGTTTAGCTCATTATATGTAAATAAATAATTAAAATATTTCATTTTATATCAAAGCAAGAATTTTTAAAAATCCAACTACTAACTAAATAAAAAATAATTTAAATCCCATCAAATCCCTAGAACGCCATAAAAAATTCATGGAAGCCAGTCTTCTATCCGCGAGTCCTCTTCCTCGATCTTCTATAATTCAATTAAGTAGAACATGACGAATTTCGTTTTCATCTATTTTATAGCATGAACAAAGATGTTATTCTTACAATTCCATCATTTTTGCAACCTCAGAATTGCCAGAATTGAGTGTTATTCGCGTACAAACTGTAGAAGATATACTTCTTTTTCCTGCAAAGTTATAACAGAATTTATTCCTTTCAATACACGTCATCATAAATATGCAATAATTTTTATTAAATTAATTGTATACCTTGGAAATCTTCAATAACACCCCAACGAATAACACAAATTAAACGTTCACCCTGGAATGATTTTAAAGCATCGTAGAATTCCGCAGCCGTTTTTTCGAATAATTCACACCTTAGTAGGGTTCCACTAAAATTAAAGAATTAAAATTTGTGTGATTTAAAATAATGGATTAAGAGTATGATTATGTATAATATAAAAATATATATGAGTTTTAAAATTTACCTGAAATCACAAAGATCAAATGAGATTTTGTGGTTAATTGAGATATCCTCTCTTCTTTTTTTTTAATTTTAAGATTATCTTCAGTACTTTCCAGCTCATCATCTTTTTCATCTTCTTCAAAATCTTGGACATAATCTTCGTCATCTTGATCATTGTTACCACTGTTATCTATTTGGTATTCGCCATCATCATCAGTTTCTTCCTCAGTATCATCCTCTTCTTCATCTTCTTTATAATCATCATCGTCCTGATCTCCAACATCAATGTCATCATCAGAGTCTTCAAAGATCGTGCAATCTGTTTCATATTGATCATGAAAATTAATGTTTTTCTTTTGATCTGAACCATATCAAGTACAGTACTTAAATAACATACGGATATTATCACTTTGTGTGACATCCTCATGTTTTCCATTATTTTCCACCCCTTTGATTTCCTCTTTTTGTTGTAATTCTTTGAAATTACATCTGAATTCGCCAACATTTACAACCTCACCAATAATGTCTGTATAAAATTTAAATTAGTTCAAATATAATGAATCTCAAATAGTATTTGAAATTTCTTTTTAAAAAACTGAACTCCTCCCTTACCGATTAAGTAATCTTCACATTGGGTACCATCATGGATGAGTTTGAAATCGACGAAATCATAGAAATCTTCCCCTCCAACAATTGAATTCTCTCTTATCTTGGTATTGTACAAAATAACAATTTTGTAACGATGTGTAGTAGCTAAACATGAACCATTCTGTTCAACAACCTTAAAGTCTTCGAAATCAAGCCAATCACTGAAACATGGTATTTGTGTGGACAGGTTATGATGGATGATGATGAATATATGCAATGATTGGTAAGGTGTTTCAATTCCCCTTATGCAGTTGCAGTATAAGGGGTATCAATCCAATTTGAGTGGTTGCAAACAGTTATGATATGCATAAAGATCTAATTTAAGCCAGATGAAAAGGATGTTGCCACTAAACAATCCTATGATGAAAATGTAAAATGCAGAAGGTAAACTAAATGAACTAAGAACTAAATCCAAATGAAATAGAATGATTAAGACAGCAATGATGTAACCAACAGAAATAGAAACTAAGCTAAAGAACAAATGCAAGACAATAATGAACAGGACACTAAATGGATGCAGCAGAAATGGAACAGGAATGAAACAAGACAATCACAAATCATAAATAGACGAGTTCTGGGGATGAACTCGAGCCAGCACTCGACCGAGTGTAGGTCGAGTGAGTGGTCGAGCTAGACTAAACGCAGAAATAGAGCAATGCAATAAAAACAGAGTAATGCAAAGACGGATCAAACTACAATCAAGCAACAGGATTAAGACTGTAAAATCAATAAACAAAGAAGGACTTGAGGAGGGATTCATGGGCTGGACTAATGATTGAGGCTATCTAACTTGATCAACAAATCTCAAACAACATGAGCTAATCTCTAGACATATGAATCCAAGACAAGTTCCTCCCACTCTCATGGTCAAGAAACAATCAAACCTATGCAATTCTAGACTTGCTCTCACATAGTAAAGAATCTACACAAGCAGGCAGTAAGAAATATGTCTCAAACCAAACAAAACCTCTAATCTCTTAGCAAGCAAGATGGTAAGCTCTAGATCTAGCCTTATCTATGCCTCTTAAACATTGGTGTGATGCCAAGATGCTTGAAATCAGATCCTACCCTCTCAGATATAGGATCAGCATTAAGAACATCTACCCTAGAAGAGATCTACAACAATCAAGCTTGATCAAGCCAAACAAACCTCATTCACAGCCCAGCCTAACCCATCCTCAAGATCCTAAACTACTACTCACAAGAACACATGATAAACATCAAAATCATAAACCCAGAAAAGATTGAAACTTGCATCATTAGATAGATAAAACAAAGATCTACAATATTGAAAAAGAAATGAAACTTAAATTCTCAATATTAAGAAAGTTATTAAACTAACAATATTGAGAACTTAGTCTTTTTCAAGTACAAGATCTAGGAAAATAAAAAGCAAAAGGAATAAATCCCAAAAGGTAAATACTAGGTTTTTAAGAATATCTAAAAAGCTGACTCTTTTTGTGGCTGCAGGTACAAGGCTTTATATAGGAGGGGAGGAAGCCCTAAAAATGCTAAAAGACAAAATAGTCAACGGCTCGGTCAACTCGACCTGTGCTCGGTCGAGTGGCAGGTCGAGCTGGCTTCTCTCGTGCATTGTCCACTCGGTCGAGTCCTCCTCAGCACACGGTCGAGTGTCTGGTCGAGTGTGCGGTCGAGTTGGACTCCGGACCTTGTTATTTCAGCCTTAACTCTCTTGCTTTCCCTTCATGATTGCTTCACTCCTTCCTCAGCATTGCTTCCATGCTCCTTAAGCTCCAAAATCACCTGTTTATGCATGAAAAGATGCAAATGCAATGCAACTAAACTCTAATGCATGATTAGTCCTAAAGCTATGCAATAATGGTGAAAATGGATAGCAAAAGATGCAAAAGATGTGAATATACTAAGGGAAAACAGGGTAAAATATATGAACATCAACACCCCCAAACTTAGTCTTTGCTTGCCCTCAAGCAAATAAGCAAGACATAAGAATGTAGGTGAGGTTTGAAAGTGGGATCTCAGCTCCTAAAGCTTGCAAACAGACCATCTAGAATCAATGTCCAAGTTACTAGTACTATGATGCAAGTTGAATGAGCTGTACTTAAAGACTTTAGACAAGCATGTCACAACCTTTACTGATTTGAGCCTTAGATATCCACATGCATTCAAATCAACCATTTCCTTTAACATTCATTAATCAAGAACATGAATCAATTCTATGCAATGCTTAAACTCATTTGGCTTGGAGGTAAAGGCTTTGAGACAATGATGGTCTCTTTTTAGAGTGGGGCTTATCAATATCAAGGTTCTCTCATAAAAAATGGATTGAGCTTTAGAAGAATGCTAAAGGTAAGAACACCTAGACACATACAAGAATAAAACCTTGTCTACCCAAAGGTACCCAAAGTGTTTATCCTAGCAATCTAAACCCAAATGATCCTAGTGCTACCCTTTAACTTCTTCTTTTCTCTTTCACCCTTTTCTCTTTTGATTTTCAAGTCTTAGGAGAGGTTTCTTATTTGATCTTTCTAGTGGGATGGGGGATTCTTACTTATTTGCTATGGTTCTCTTTTCTTCTTATTCTTAAGACATACAAGCTTTTTGCTAGACTTTTCTTTTCTTTCTTTTCTTTTCTTTAACTAGAACCATCTTCAACATTTTTTTGCTTCCCATCCTTTCACTAGACCTTGCTTAAACACAATCTCCTCTTAAAGACTCTACCCTTTTTCTTTCTTTTTTTCTTTTTTTTTTTTTTTCTTTCTTTAACTTCCAAGTCCCAAACCCAACAAATGAACCACCTAGTCCTATCTAGTTTGAAAAATGCAAACTAGAACTACACAAGGCTTTACTCTTGTCAGTTCAAACCTAACACTTTCTACCAAGCTCAATCCTAAAAATAGGCCTCACACACTCAAGAATAAACATGGCTTGAAAGAAGGGTTGGTTAAGGGTAGGGAAACTGATTCTTAATGAGGAAATCAGCTACTTGGATCAACAAGAGTGGTAAAAAGGAGAAAGATGATCCAAATATGTATATGGTATCCATGAGTTTAAAGCAATGCACACATTGATAATTGAAAGTCAATATTAAGTTCTTATAGATAGGAAATGGCATCAAATCACAACATGCTTCAATTTAGACCAAATGCAATGCAGGAATTCAATGCTTGGTTCAATCTTATGCTTCTAACCACTCAACTAGCATCAAAGTACTATTAACTTGGGCATTGATCCTAGTCTAGTGAATGAGCAAGCTAACAAGG
Source organism: Camelina laxa (assembly GCA_024034495.1). Taxonomy (NCBI): domain Eukaryota; kingdom Viridiplantae; phylum Streptophyta; class Magnoliopsida; order Brassicales; family Brassicaceae; genus Camelina; species Camelina laxa. Next base: position 8,569,945 of record CM043884.1, read on the forward strand.
AAATACTCATCATAGATCCCTAATGCAAGCAGTCCTACATGATAAACAAAATACTTGAATATGCAAAGCAAACTACATGAACACTCTTTTTTTTATAAAGATTTTTGCAAAAATTTTCAAATTTTTAGGGTTTTTCTATGCCTTAGATGCTATGCAAATATTAACATGATGATGCTAAAAATTTGAAATAAGAAAACAAAACACAATGTCAAATGCTATCTCAAACCCTCCCCCAAACTTAAATCACACAGTCCCTTGTGTGAAAGAAATTTGTTGGAGGATTCAAGACTTAAAACAAAACACACAATATGAAATGCAAATGGTATTTACAATGGAAAGGTGATAGTGTTACCTCAAGGATTGTAGAAGAAACTATCCACATCCTCCTGCATGCTATCAAAGGTGTAGCTGGGGTCTTGTTGGTGACTTGGAGAGGGGGATTGGGGCAGCTCGACGATGGCGATCGACCGTGACTCGGTCGAGTGCATGTCCGAGTGGGGGTCGAGCTGGACTGCGGATGTCATAACTCTGTCCTTGCTGCTGGGAGAACTGTTGGTAGAACTGGTGGTAGAGGGCTGGATCCGTGAAGTATTGGGGTGGGATGGGAGGGTAACCTGGATAAGCAGCTGGAGGTGGGAAGCCATATGGTTGTCTGGGCTGGAACTCGGTCGAGTGCACTGGTGGTGCTCGGTCGAGTGGGTGCTCGAGTGACCCGGTCGAGTGCCTCGAAAACTGCTGTTCTCGGGTACTTGAGCTCCTCTTCCTCTGAATTGGCTCATACATTGAAGCCCTAGCTGGTTCCACAGGATTCGCAACCCTTGAAAGTGCTCTAGTTGAGCTACTTCTCCTCAAAGGGCTTGAATGGCTAGGAGATGAGTTTCCACTCTTCAGCTCAGCAATCTCCTTCTTTAAGCCCTTGATAGACTTAGCCATGTTGGTCACCTTCTTCTTCAGCTTATCAAACCTCTTTCCTTGCCACTTGCCCCACTTTTGCAAAAGAGTTAACCTCTTGGCATTCTCCCTCACTCCTCTACTATCTCTTGGGTTGGGCTCATAGTCTTCAAAGTAGAACTGCTCCTCTCCATCAGCTACTTGTGCATTTCCAGCTTCTTCAACTCTAGGTTGAACCACTCCATCAAACCAATGCTCCTCAGCTGGCCAAAAGTCAATGTTGGCTCCCTCTTGAATGGTGGTGAGTTCTTGGTTAGGCAATATGAGTTGCTTTTTCCCAAGTGTTGGAAGCTCATAGTTGAAAATGTGGTTCCCTTGATGCATTTCCTTGGCTAGGATGAGAGTAGAAGTGAGGTAGCTTGAGTCAATCCATCTTGGTGAGACACTCTCTCCTCTAAGTGGAACTTTAGCAGCTTGAAGGATTGGAGTGATGATGCCCCCAATGGTAAGTGCTCCTCTTGACCCCTTGTTTTCCAACTTTCCTACCCAGCTTCTCAAGTAAATCATGTGGTCAATGAGCACCATTGCAAGATCAGTCTCTACAGTGCTCCCAAGGATGATGGTTCCATCTCTTGCCTTGAGGATGATCCCATTGAGAGCCAAGTCAATCATCTTCAGCTCTCCCTCATTGATGTTCCCAGTTTCCTTCCTTGCAAAGAAGGTGTTTGCAAGGGCTTTATGGAAGTACCTTAAGACTGGGCTCCTTATCTTTGAGCTCTTGGAGTTGGAGGAGGAGTAGAGCTTGTTGTCCCCAATGGTTTCCCAAACTGAGTAGAGCTCCTCTCTTGGTATCCTCAAGCTCCTATGGCTGCCAATTTCAAATCCAAACACATTGGCTATCTTTTTTATTGAAAGCTCATGCTTCCTCCCCTTGATTGTGAAGGTGATGTGACCAGCCCCAACCTCAGGATCTTTCCTTGCATATGTATGCAGCTTGACAGTGGCAAGGAACTCACAACTCTCCTCTTTGTAGCCCTCCATGCAAAGCCCCATAAACTTGGTGAGATTGCTCTTCTCAAAGAGATATTCTACATCCTCATCAATAGCAAGCTTCTGCATGGTCTCCTTGTGTGGATACCTAGTTCCCAAGAACTCCATCCTCATGAAAGCATCATAAAGTTGCCTCTTTGTCAGCCCACAAGACTCAGCTTCTCCATCATCCATCAATTCTTCTTCTTCACTTTCTTCCTCACTCTCACTTTCACTTTCTTCTTGCTCAACTTCAACAGCTGGCCTCTTCCCCTTGGCCTTGTGCTTCCTCATAAACTCATTGAGAGTAGGCTCTCTTTCCTCCTCACTTTCGGTCCTCTCAGGATCTTCCTCAACTTGCTCTCTCCTTGGACGCGGCACCTGGCTCGACCGACTGCTCGAACGGCCACTCGGTCGAGTGGTTGATCGAGTGGTCCGTCGAGTGACTCTCCCAGCTTCACCTCTTGATTCAAGGTCAGCATCACGACGTTCCATGGAGCTTGCAGCGGTTTGGTGCGACTTCTTGGTAATCTTGGAAGACATTTTCAAAAGAAACTGAAGGGAATAGACTCAAAGCACAAAGTTAATAGGTTAGTGACCCAAAAACTTGAAAGAACAAAACTTGAGCAAGAGATGAACTTTGAAAGAGATTTTAAAGCTTGAATTTAAATGTTTTGAGCAAATGAGAGAATGTGAGAAGTGTAGGATCGAGCAAGGACTATATAAAGAAGCTAAGGGGACAAGGAGACAAGGGTGGAGCGTCCATACCATTCAAATTCGAAATGGGAATCTTTGACTTGCTTTTTGGCTGCCACTCGACCCCACACTCGACCACGTGCTGGTCGAGTGGGCTTGCGAGTCTCCTTCTCCAAGTCTAAATCTTTCTTTATCCAACTACATTCTTCCTCAAAAGCCTGTCCAACACAAACATAAAATAAAACATATCAAAACTACTAGGAAAATAAACTATATTTACAAAGGATACCTTAGGGACTTCCTCCCTAGTGAGCTTGTTTAGAGTCACTAAGCTTGACTTCTTATAGCTCTTTAAGCTTGATTAGGAGACCAAGGAGGTGATGAAATCCCTCCTGGTTCTGCTTGGTAACCTTGGTTTTCCTTCTTGATCACTACTTCCTTGACACTTGAACCATGTTTCTTCTTACACTTGAGTCTTGGTCTTGCCTTCTTCAAAGACCTCTTGTTGAGCTGAGCTTGAAGTTCCTTCACTAAACCAGCTAGCACTTGAACTGACCCCTTTAGTTCTTGGACAGTCTTAGCTTGGGCTGAACCTTTAATCCTAGGGTTCCCTCCTTCCTCAAAAACTTCACAACTAGCCTTTTTCCTTATCATAAAGTGTTGACCTTCAATAGTAGGCTGATGAGTAGTATTCTTGATGTCAAACTTCATAGTGAAGTCTTTAGCAAGGTGGAGCTCGATGGTTCCCATCTTAACATCAATTACAGCTCCAGCTGTAGCTAAGAATGGTCTTCCCAAGATGAGAGGATCTTCTGGCTCTTGGTCCATGTTCATGATCACAAAGTCAGTTGGGATTCTAGCCTTCCCTATCTTTACTGGGAAATCTTCAATCACTCCAAGCACATCCCTCTTTGATCCATCTGCTAGGCCAATATAGAGATTGCAAGGCTTAAAATATTCATATCCTAACTTCTCAGCCACTGAGTATGGCATTAGGCTCACTGAAGCTCCTAAATCACATAGGCACTTGTTGAAGTGCATGTAGCTGATGGAGCAAGGCAGGTTGAATGAGCCTGGATCCTAAGCTTGGTTGGGATAACAGCTTTCCCAATCTCTTTCAAATCTTTCATGTCTTGGTTTTGAGCCTTCGCTTGGATAATTCAAGAAGCATGTCCTTGAGTGCAGGATGGTGAGCATATTTTTCCAAAGGAGGTCCTCTATCTTCCTCCTTCTCCTCAATGACTTCCTCTTTCTTCTCAATGACAACCTCCTGTTGAATAGCCATCACTTCCTTTCTTTCAATCACAACCTCTTCCTTCAAAGCCATCACTTCTTCCTTCTCAATGACTTCTTGATTTTGTAAAGCTAACTCCTTCTCTTGTTGCAAAGCCAACTCTTTCCTTTTCTCAATAATTTCCCTGAGTTCCCTTATCTTTTGTGCCTTGAAACGTCCTGGGAATGGTAGAGGTGGTTTGTAAGCTGGAGGAATGTACTTAGCAGGCTTGACAGCTTCTGTATCCTTGGCTCGATCGACCACTTGATCAGGCACTCGGTTGAGTGCTGGTTCGAGCACCTGGTCGAGTGCACTACCGGATTCAATCTGTTGTGCACAAGCTTCACCCTGGGCTTCAATAAATGACCAATCCTCCCCACCTTGAATCTCACTGTCCTCAGTGACAGCATCTTCATAGAGATTAAGAGCTTTAGCTGTAAATTCCCTTGGGTTTGGAATAGCTTCTTCAAGAAGTTGGTTTGGCGTAGGAGCTGAAGTAGAATCAATGGAGCTCTCCATATACTTGACCTTGGAGTTTAGGTCATAAGAATAGGAATTCAACGTTTGGTTCAGCTCAGCAAACTGCTTTGCTACCTCAATCTGCCCAGTTGCTTGCCCAAGTAAAAGTTGCTGCATCATAGCTCTTAAGTCAGGTTCTTGGGCTTGTGAAGTTTGAAACACTGGAGGGTGACACCATTGAGCCTGGAATCCTGGTTGATGTTGCCATGGTACAGAATGGAACATACTGTTGTGAAACATGATGACGGACTCGAACAGGCACTCAGTCGAGTACAGGCTCGAGTGGGTGGTCGAGGCGAGTAGGAACTGATGTCTATTTGTATCCGGCTTCTGACTCGATCAGGTGCTCGAGCACACACTCGGTCGAGTGGTGGTCGAGCTGATGGTCGAGCTGGTACCTGAAACGCAATCACAAACAAGCAGAAGAAGAAACAAGATCAGTAGTGAACAAGTTGATAAACGAACTTAATCTTAAACTTTTATGGATCCTAATTGTCACAAAAAACACTCAAATAGGCAACGGCGCCAAATTGAAACAAGCTATTTATGGTGGACAGGTTATGATGGAATGGATGATGATGAATGTATGCAATGATTGGTAAGGTGTTTCAATTCCCCTTATGCAGTTGCAGTATAAGGGGTATCAATCCAATTTGAGTGGTTGCAAACAATTAAGATATGCATAAAGATCTAATTTAAGCCAGATGAAAAGGATGTTGCCACTAAACAATCCTATGATGAAAATGTAAAATGCGGAAGGTAAACTAAATGAACTAAGAACTAAATGCAAATGAAATAGAATGATTAAGACAGCAATGATGTAACCAACAGAAATAGAAACTAAGCTAAAGAACAAATGCAAGACAATAATGAACAGGACACTAAATGGATGCAGCAGAAATGGAACAGGAATGAAACAAGACAATCACAAATCATAAATAGCAGAGTTCTGGGGATGAACTCGAGCCAGCACTCGACCGAGTGTAGGTCGAGTGAGTGGTCGAGCTAGACTAAACGCAGAAACAGAGCAATGCAATAAAAACAGAGTAATGCAAAGACGGATCAAACTACAATCAAGCAACAGGATTAAGACTGTAAAATCAATAAACAAAGAAGGACTTGAGGAGGGATTCATGGGCTGGACTAATGATTGAGGCTATCTAACTTGATCAACAAATCTCAAACAACATGAGCTAATCTCTAGACATATGAATCCAAGACAAGTTTCTCCCACTCTCATGGTCAAGAAACAATCAAACCTATGCAATTCTAGACTTGCTCTCACATAGTAAAGAATCTACACAAGCAGGCAGTAAGAAATATGTCTCAAACCAAACAAAACCTCTAATCTCTTAGCAAGCAAGATGGTAAGCTCTAGATCTAGCCTTATCTATGCCTCTTAAACATTGGTGTGATGCTAAGATGCTTGAAATCAGATCCTACCCTCTCAGATATAGGATCAGCATTAAGAACATCTACCCTAGAAGAGATCTACAACAATCAAGCTTGATCAAGCCAAACAAACCTCATTCACAGCCCAGCCTAACCCATCCTCAAGATCCTAAACTACTACTCACAAGAACACATGATAAACATCAAAATCATAAACCCAGAACAGATTGAAACTTGCATCATTAGATAGATAAAACAAAGATCTACAATATTGAAAAAGAAATGAAGCTTAAATTCTCAATAGTAAGAAAGTTATTAAACTAACAATATTGAGGAACTTAGTCTTTTTGAAACGACCAACCTTTTTTTTTTTTTTTTAATAAATAAATAATAAATATAATATATTAAAACAACTACAGCTAGTGGTCCCATACCCACTAGCCACCTATCCATAATCACAACCAACAGCGGAAAAACATAATTAATATCCAACAATAACCCAATAATAAACCAATATTATAGCAAGGCAATATCTCAATACCAAACAACAAGAAACATGAAACCAGCAACCTAGCAATGTTTCTAATGACCCAACTCTAGCACCCTAGCAAATGCCAGACAACATCCAATCGAGTCCCTAGAACATCCTCCTCTTCATTGCCTTGATTCCACGGTCACACTTTGCCTTTACCTGCACCACAAACACAAATTGAGATGCATGAGTATTTGATAAACACTCAGTGAGGCAATCCTCCCATCTACTGGGCTATACACACAAGCAATAAGGTCTCTACATGCCACAAACAACAATCAATAAGACAAACCAGGCAATATACGGCATGCAACATCCATCGTAACTGAACAAGGGGTGTCGACCGACACGATGGTGTCGATCGTCACTGACTATCTGGTGTCGACCGACGCCAAACTGGTGTCGACCGACACCCTACCCGGCACTCCCGAAAACCCTAGTTTGTGTCGACCGACACCTCCCATGGCATCGATCAACACTCGCCAAAGTCCCGAGCCGTCCTCGCGTTGGTGTCGACCGACACCCCAACTGGTGTCGACCGACACCGATACCGAGCAGCGATTTCCCTCGATCAGAAACTCCGAATCTCGCCCCCAATCTTCTCCAATCCGCTCCTTGCACTCCCAGAAGCCAAACCCAGCCCAGATAGCAACGAAATAGCATAGAGAACTCAAAGAAACAACCACATAAGCACCAAATCACATAGAATCTAGAAATCTTAGCTTAGATAAGCCATGGTCATGCACTCACCTCTTTGCAGGAAGATTCTGACCAACAAGAACGAACTCTCTCACTCCTAGCAAGCTTCTAACACCTTCCCAGCCTTAGATCTCCCAAGAACAGCAAGGAATCTCTCAAACTCTTCCCAAAAGCTCAAGAACACTCTCTCTTTTGTGTTTTCTCTCAAAAACGGCGAATCACCAAAATAACACGACCCTAGGTCATTTTCTACCTCAAATAACTCGATTTAGGGATTCCCTAAACCAACCACACAAACCGGACAATTAAAATTGAACCGACCAAACCGGCCACAACTGGTGTCGATCGACACTCCCTCTGTGGTGTCGATCGACACCCTCACCAAAATTCCCGAAAATGGTTTGCGGGTGTTACAATTCTCCCCCACCAATCTAGATTCGTCCTCGAATCTCGAACAACCATCAGTCAAGGACTCCCGTGCAACCGTCTCCCGGCCCGCACTCCTCCGACCGATCTACGAAGGTCACCTCTAGGCGATAGACTCACGCTCCAGCGTCATTTGCTCTTGACTTTTTGGACTTTCCTTTACTCATAGGCCTAAACCTTGAGTTTTTATTGGCTCCTCATCAGACCTAAGTCTGCATGCCAAATGTTGGCTCCTCATCAGGCCGAAGCCCGCATGCCATAATATATAAGGAAAAGTCCAAACTCGTCTCTCGGGTTGCCACCCTACAGCGCGCCCCCGGATCGTCATCCGAAGTCGATATACCAACCATTCTCCCGAGCCACAAAGTCTCTGAAAATGGCAGTACTAGGAGAACCTAAGTCCCCCAAGAGTCGCGAGCAAACAATTCTGAACACGTCTGAGCCCTATCCCTATCCAGGTTTCCTTCCCGTGGCTCGCGTAAAAACGTCTCAATGTCCTACCAACCACATATTCCCTCACTGGAATACCTCATGACCACACAAGGATCATATACGCCACAAAGGCCGCCACAAAGGCCAAACAAAATGTCCTAAAGAGGACCGCCACCAAGGCCAAACAAATGTCCTAAAGAGGACCGCCACCAAGGCCAAACAAATGTCCTAAAGAGGACCGCCACCAAGGCCAAACAAATGTCCTAAAGAGGACCGCCACCAAGGCACTCTGGCTAAACAGCCCGCCACAAAGGCCATCTGTCCCGAAGGCCGTCACAAAGACCATCTGTCCCGAAGGACCGTCACAAAGACACTCTGGCTAAACAGCCCGCCACAAAGGCCATCTATCCCGAAGGACCGTCACAAAGACACTCTGGCTAAACAGCCCGCCACAAAGGCCAAACAAACGTCCTAAAAAGGACCGCCACCAAGGCCACACAAATGTCCTAAAGAGGACCGTCACAAAGACACTCTGGCTAAAAGCCCGTCACAAAGACCCCACAATGTCTAAAAAGACCGCCACACACGGGCACACTGACTCAAAAGTCCGCCACAAAGGCCACAAAAGCCCCTCCAAGGCTTCCCACCGCTAAAATGGACAAATTCTGACTCCCATAAAACTTTCCATATTTAGCACTTTCCATCTTTGGAAAACTTCTATTTCAGGAAACTTTCTTCCAAAACCCCGCCTCACAGAAACTTTGTACCCCGAACACCACCTCATCTTGTTACTGAGTCGCACAACCAACCACCCCAAGCGACCGAGTAATAAGAGAGATGGGCTGGAATACTCCATTCCCGCTCCAGCCACGGATACAGATGGGACCCGGCTAAACAAGCTCAAGTCGCGGCTTGCTTCTCATACCACTTCTTGAACCTTGCCTTCATCTTTGCCTCAGGCTCCCAAGTCTGCTCTTCAACACCATCACAGTCCCAAAGGACTCTCATCAAAGGAATCTTCTTCTTCCGAAGTTCCTTGATCCTCCTCTCGAGAACCCTCACTGGTCTCGCCTCCAAAGTCATGTTAGGCTGAAGATCCTCAGGAATCTTAGCCAACACCTCCTCTCCCTCACGGAGACACTTCCGCAACATAGACACATGGAAAACCTTATGGAATGCACGCATCACCTCAGGTAACTCCAATCTATATGCCACTGGTCCAACCCGCTCAATCACTCTGAATGGACCCATATACCTCGGACTCAACTTAGTCTCTGACAATGACCTGTTCGGACCCCGCAACATGGCCATCTTGAGGTACACTCTGTCTCCTACCTGAAACTCAAGATCTCTCCTCCTCCTATCTGCATAACTCCTCTGCCTATCCTGAGCCTCCTTCATGTTCAGCTTGAGAACCCGAATCTTCTCTGAGGTTTCCTGAACAAAACTAGCACCAAACATGCTCCTCTCCCCCACCTGAGTCCAGCTTAATGGTGTACGACATGGTCTCCCATACAAAGCCTCATAAGGAGCCATCTTAATACTTGCCTGATAGCTGTTGTTGTAAGCAAACTCTACCAGGTTCAGATGATCTGCCCAATGGCCACCCCAATCCAGCACACACATCCTCAGCAAATCCTCCAGCGTCTGGATCGTCCTCTCTGACTGTCCATCAGTCTGGGGATGATAAGCTGTACTCATATGCACCTTAGTGCCCATCTCTGCCTGAAATGCCTTCTAGAACACCGAAGTGAACTTAGAATCCCTATCAGACACAATGCTCGCTGGCACCCCATGCAACCTGACTATCTCCCTCACATACTTCTTAGCCAAGATCGCTGCTCCATCAGTCTTCTTAATGGCCAGAAAATGTGCTGACTTAGTCAACCGGTCCACAATGACCCAAATAGCATCAAAGGTCTGTGACACTGGCAATCCTACCACGAAATCCATAGTGATCATATCCCACTTCCACTCAGGAATGGGTAAACTCTTCAGTAACCCGCCAGGAAACTGATGCTCAGCCTTCACTAGCTGACATACATCGCACCTCGAAACCCAACTAGCCACATCCTTCTTCATCCCGACCCAATGATAGTACCTCTTGAGGTCACGGTACATCTTGGTCGCTCCTGGATGAATGGATAACTTGCTCGCATGAGCCTCTCTCAGAATCTCTTGTCTCAACTCCTCATCCTTGGGCACACACACACGGCCGTGCACCAAGATAGTACCATTATCTGAGACCTGATACTCTGAATCCACATCCTTAGAGGCATTCACTAGCCCCAAATCCTTCTCCTGAGCCAACCGCACTCTACTCAGAAGGTCTGCTCTATCTACTGCTTCCAAACCCAACAGTTCCTGTGAAACAGCACATAAGCTCAAAGCACTGATCTCCCCTACCAGAGACTCCATCTCCTGCTCCTGAGCCGAAGCTACCCTCTTCCGACTCAGAGCATCTGCAACCGTATTAGCCTTACCAGGATGATAGGCTATCTCCAAATCATAATCTGCCACAAGCTCCATCCACCGCCTCTGTCTCAAATTCAGCTCAGGCTGAGTGAATATATACTTCATGGAAGCATTGCTGAAGAAGATTGGAGCTGAGAAGAGAAGGAAACAAGAGAGTTAGAGCTGAAGAACCAAGGTCCGGAGTCCCACTCGACTGCCCACTCGACCAGACACTCGACCGTGTGCGGAGAGGGACTCGACTGAGTGGAAGGAGCAGAAGAGAAGCCAGCTCGACCGGTCACTCGACCGAGCACCAGGTCGAGTTGGCCGAGCCGCCTAGCTATTTTGTTTTTTAGCATTTTTAGGGTTTCCACTACTTTTCCTATAAAAGGACCTTGTACCCTTCAGCCACTAGGAGTCCAATTTTTTAGATATTCTCAAACCTAGTTTTTACCTTTTAAGGAATTTTTCCTTTTGCACTTTTAATTTATTAGATCTTGTACCTTCTTTTGAAGGGATAAACATAAGATTCTTGGATTTTGTTGGTTCCATAACTTTCAAGATTTTAAGAATTTGTGTTTGATTCTTTCTTCATTATTGTAGATCTTTGCTTTATCTTTCATTTGATGCAAGTTTCAGCATTTTCTGGGTTTATGACTTTGATGTTCATCATGTGTTCTTGTGAGTAGTTGTTTAGGATCTTGATGATGGGTTAGGCTGAATTATGTTTGAGGTTTGTTTGATTTTTGTAGATCTCTTCTAGTCTAGATGTTCTTAATGCTGATCCTATATATGAGAGGGTAGGATCTGATCTCAAGCATCTTAGCATCATACCAATGTTTAAGGAGCATAGATAAGGCTAGATCTAGAGTTTATCATTAGGCTTGCTAAGAGATTAGAGGTCTTGTTTGGTATTTGACATATTGCTTAATGTCTGCTTGTGTTGATTCTTTACTGTGTGAGAACAAGTCTAGAGATGCATGAGTTTGATTGTTTCTTGCCACGAGAGTGGATTAAACTTGTCTTAGAGAAATATTGTCTAGAGATTAGCTCAAGTTGTTTGAGATTTGTTGACCAAGTTAGATGACCTCAATCATTAGTCCAGCCCATGAATCCCTCCTCAAGGCCTTCTTTGTTTATTGATTTCATAGTCTTAATCCTGCTGCTTGCTTGTTGTTTGATTTGCTTTCATATTGCTCTGTTTTTCTTGTGTTTCTCTGTTCTGTCGTTTTTGTCTAGCTCGACCCTGCACTCGATCTACACTCGGTCAAGTGCTTACTCGAGTTCATCCCCAGAACTTTTGTTTATGATTTGTAGTTGTCCTGTCTTACTTCCTGTTTCATTCTGTTTGCATTTCTGTTGCATTCACTTAGTGTCCTGTTTAATACTTGCATTAATATAGTTTTTATTTCTGTTCTAGCTTCATAACTGTCATAATCATTCTGTTCCATTTACATTTAGCATTTAGTTCATCTAGCTTTACATTTTGCACTTTGCATTTCATCATAGGATTGTTAGTGACAAACATCCTTTACATCTGGCTTAACTTAGATCTTTATGCACATCTTGATTGTTCACAGACTCTCAGATTGGATTTACACCTCTTGTACTACAATTGCATAAGGGGAATTGAAACATCCTGCCATCCATTCATCATCATTCATATCTCATCATTCCATCCATTTCATCACCATACCCACAAATAAAATGTGTTTCAGCAACCCATACTACTTAATTAAACTAACCCAAACCACGACTCATTAGTAAACCAACAATAACCATTAAGCACAACGGAAACATACCAATAATACAAAACCCCTACATTATCAATACAATAACAATCATAACCATTCTATCCAGCAACCAAGCATAACTCTATCCATGGTTCCAACATAAACAATACAAACAGCAACACACAAACGAGACCCTAGATCATCATCCTCCTCATTGCCATGATTCCACGTTACATACCTGCACACCACAAACAACAATTGAGATGCGTAAGTATTATCACAAATACTTATTGAGGCAATCCTCCCATCTATTAGGCTATATACACAAGCAACTGAGATTCAAATGTTAAACAATCAACAAATAATCACAACAAACCGGAAAATCACGAATCAGACAAGTTGGTGTCGACCGACACCAGAGTGGTGTCGATCGACACCGACTCCGCAGTCGCATTTTGCACGAAGTCGATCGTTGAATCTCCCTTCCAATCCATCTCCAATCCATCCAGAACTCACCCAAACGTCACATGAACCATTAGAGACCTTAAAGCAATCACAACCAACAAGAAAAACACCAAAACAACACCAAACAAGCAAAACATAAGAGATCTCAGGCTTAGATCAGCCATGGTCATGCACTCACCTCTTTGCAGGAAGTTTTTGACCAACAATGACGAATTCCTCACTCCCAGCAAGCTTCTAACACTTCCTTAGCTTCAGATCTCCCAAGAACACCAAGAAATCTCACCAATCTCTCCCAAAATCTCAAGAACAATGTTTTCTCCCTTTTTTCTTGTTTCAACGGCGACAAAACAACCAAAACACGACCTAGGTCATTTTCTCACTTATATACTCGGTTTAGGCAAACCAATTAACCCAATCCAACCCACAATCGCGTAATAAAAATAATCTGGTCGATCCAGAAAAGCTGGTGTTGATCGACACTACCCTAGTATCGATCGACACCCAACCCAAAATCCCCAATTTTGGTTCGATGTTACATGTTTTACCTACCAATTGCGGATAGGTTGAAGAGATTGTACCAGTCAGATACAACAGCATCACAAATGAGATGGCACGCTGAACATCTGTCTCCAGAAGGAGAAATGCAACACCCCTCAGATGGAGAAGCATGGAAGCATTTTCAGAAGGTATATCCAGAATTCACTGCAGAGAGTCGTAATATTTATTTAGGCTTATCTACAGATGGATTTAATCCAATAGGTATTCACGAAAATGCACATTCAGTTTGGCCCATCATAGTGACGCCATATAATTTACCCCCCGGGATGTGTATGAAGAGAGAATACTTCTTTTCATCTATATTAGTTCTAGGACCGAATCATCCAAAGAAAAGCCTAGATATCTATCTACAACCACTAATCGAAGAATTAAAGAACTTGTGGAGTGATGGTGTTGATGCTTACGATGTCTCCAGAAAGGAAAATTTCAAGATGCAAGTCGCGTTGATGTGGAAAATTAGCGATTTTTCAGCATATGGTATGCTCTCTGGATGGACGACACATGGCAGGCTGGCTTGTCCGTATTGTCTAGACGAGACAAAATCGTTTTGGTTGCCTAATGGAAGAAAACACAATTGGTTTGATTTCCACATAATGTTTTTATCAAAAGATCATCCTTACACAGTTGGTTTGATTTATTTATTTATAAATTATATACTTATATTTTATATTTAAATAATATATCATAATATATTTGCAGTATGTTTGAAAAATATATGACGCTTAGCATACCAAATATTACTTCAAAGGCTATGGGAAAAGCAAAAGAAGAACAATTTGCATATTGGGGTAAAGATTATGTAAGTTTTATCATTTAAATATACATTATACATATAAAGTAATATATTATTTTATTTAATTATATATATATATACTGTATATAGATAAGTTTTTATAGATTATTATGTTTTTTGTTATACGTGTGCAGATAAATGATGCTAGCGGGTCATATGAATTTCCATTGTGGATGCTTGAATTTGTACAAGGACCAAAGCATCAATATACTTCTTGGACTATATATGTATTATTCGAGGGGATACCACTACCATACATATAACCATGGGCAAAACAGAAAGACGATGAACTATGGTGTATGTGTACGAGGAACGACTAATACTGAATATTTTGGATTAATCGAAGAAATTTTCATGATTGAGTATCACGATGCAGTTGGGTTAAGAGCCATGATTTTTAAATGTCGATGGTTCGACACCAAAATTGGTCGAGGAATGAGAAGGCATCCATCAGGTATTGTTGATGTTTGCCCACGTATGCGTTACGAAAAGTATGATCCTTTCTTATTACTAGAACAGTGTGAGCAAGTATGTTACATTCCTTATTCGAGATTGCGAAGAAGTGATGACAAATGGTGGGCATCGACAAAGGTTGCTCCAAGAGGGTTTCGTGAAAATGCGGAAGTTGTTGATCAAATTGCGTTGCAAGACGACATACATAATCATTTCGTAGCAACTAGCGGTGTTATGCAAGTTGGAGCACGTGCACTTGAAGATGTATCAGATGATGAGCCAATACCAATGGATAATCCAAATGACGAGTATGTCTCTGAAGATGAGTTAGAAGACCAATGTGATGAGTATGATTCCGAAGAATATTCAGATTCAGATTGATATATTTTATTCTCAATGATATGTTGTACTTTAAATAATTACTTTCTATTATTCGATCTAGACCTAAGAGCATATTTATTGGTGGGTTGTTAGAAGGGGAGTTTTTAAAATTTTTATGAATTAATTGTGTACCGTTTGGAATATAAGAACCCATGATCTCTTAGATAAAATTTTTTTTTTTATTGGTAGGTTCTTATTTTGGGTCTCTTATTTTTGAAAATATTGTTTTTTTAAATTTAAAAATTTTAAATAGAATAGAAGTGGTATAAATGTCTAAACATTTAAGATTTTATAAAATTACCATTTTTATTAATTTTCAAACATACAAAACATAATAAAAACATTAATACATATTACAATAGAAGTGCCTTGTGGAGTGCCACTCCAGTAGCACCTTGTTGTCCAACCAATAAAAAAAAGAAACAGATCAATGGTAGAGGTAGATAGGTAAACATGAAAAGGGAACAAAGTAGAGAGGAGCAGAGAGGATTTTGAGATGACTTACAGAGCAATAGGAAGCAGGAGGATTTGTTTTCCATCTTTTGGGTCCATATATACATCTCCATCATCTAGAGACGCAGCAAACAAGAAAACCATTAAATATTAGTCCACCTAACTTATGGGTAGGGGAAGTGAAGCAAACATAAGGAGGGAGTGATTGTGAGTAATGAAAAGACTTGCTTGACTTGTTGTTGGAAAACATCAACGATTGAGCTTCTTCTCTGCTCCGGTGATGAGTTGTTTGTGTAGAGAGCTGGTTCACAGAATTTCTAAAAAGAAACAAATACTTACACCAGTGTCCTCCTGCTTCTGATCATAACCTGCAAAGACACAACGAAAACAAATACTTGCACCAGATACTAAATCATCATCATCATCAAAGCTTGGTCACAAAACTTGAAACAGAAGAAAATTAAATTATGAGTAAGGATCTAGACAGGCTACTACTTACAGAGGGGTTTACTTTTGGTGGTGTTGTTGTTGTTCTGAATCTTCTTCTCCACTCTGAATTTTCCTGGAATTTAATCAAAATAGATAGATTGCGTGAAGACATAAAAAGGAAAGAGATGCAAGGAGAGTTAAAAGGGAAACAGAGAGTTTTTATTACTTGTGGAAGGGAACCGTTGGCATGAGACAATGACAAGTAGTATTTTTTGTTCAACAGGGTTTTGCTTTGAAGTCTGGTGCGGTGCCTTGTGTTGTGCTCTCTCATCGCCACTAGGACTCGAACGCTCTCTCCTGTTTCGTTTCACCTAACCAAAAGAAACAATTAAACAAGCTTGTTTGATATTACTACAAGCTAAATCAAACAAGAACAATGTACTCTTATATTATACAATCATGTGTCAAGAACACAAACAGTTACAAAAACAGTGATATTGAAAGAGATATTGTTTTGACAAAATCAGTTATATAACATCTCCATCTTCAGACGTTATCTAAACTTAACCAAAACGGATCATCATTAGCTTACACAAATAACAACACCAAAAACAACTAATCAGAAGATCTTCTGTTGAATCAAGTTAGTAACTTTAATCAGCATATTGGCGAGACATGAAGGCCAAATCTTTTCAAATTCATCATAATTGGAGATTAAGAAGACAATATCTACTAAACATATGGATCTTATCGGAACACATGAACACCAAGAACCCTGATTTTCTAACAAACAACAAAAAACCCTAAATTGCGATCCAAAATCAAAGAACCCTAATCATACCATATGATTCAATCATTAACTGTATTGAGAAACTTACCATATGATTCTAATTGATTCAATCTCTTCCGATTGAGTGGAATCCAAATTCAAATCGCCTCTCATACATCCTCTCGGAGACGATTCAATCTCTTCCGCTAGCTACACAAATCTTTTGTCTTTTCGGGACTTCAATCGCGAGAGAAAGAGAGAGAGAACGAAAGAAATAAAATTCGATTCAAATAATTTTTTTTTTCTCTTTTCTATTTTTTTGTTCGGCCAATAGAATGCTGACACGTATCGTCTCTTACATCAACATACGGTATACTATATAAGGGGCTCCCTTACATTTTTTCTTTTCTTCTGATTAATTTTTTTGCAACAAAATACTAAGATCTCTTCTATGAACCCCCGATAAACAAAGTCAAAGCTATTTCTTAATTAGAATTCAAACTATTATATATACATATATATATCTATAAGATGAAGCTAAATAAGCAGATTAAGTCTTTTAATTTAAATTAATTAGCACCAAAATAAAAAAAGAGTAGCTGTACATGTAAATAAAATTCTTATTATAATAAGAAATTTTGAGAGATTGTGATAATTGTTGTATGCAACAATTTGGTCTCGCTCTAAAAAATTTTAGATTGGCACCAAAATTTTCTTAGTTTCCCGGTTTAATTTTCATGTTTTTAACCAGTGATTAGACAAATAGCTGTGAAAAGATTAAAATTATTTTTGCCCGGGTAAGTTTGGCGTAAAACTAAAACATACAAGAAAACCCTAACTTTACTTTATTTATTTGTCTCTAGAGTCTAGACTCTTCCTCTTCCTCTTCCTCCACCAATTCTGTTCTCACACCATCCTCCTCGGATTTTAGAAGCAGGCAATCGATCTCAAGAAGAAGTCCGCCTACAAGTGCTTAGCAACTATTGTATCTTTAATCTGTTTTTAATTTCTTGAATCTTTATTTCTCTAAACCCTTTCACGTTTATTCACCACCAAGGTTTTTTCACCATCGTCGCTGGTTCTTCATCTAACAATTAGGTTTCTTCATCTCAAATGGTTTGTAATCTCTGAATTTTAACTCTCTTTATGTGTAATTCTCTAAATTGGTAAATAGTAAATCTGAGTTTCATCTTATGCTCTAAACTGGTAAATAGTAAATCTGAGTTTTTGATAGTTTCTCTTAATTGTTAAATGGTAATTCTCTGTGTTTTGAGTTTTTATGGTAATTCTATGTGTTTTTATATTCTCAGTTTTACAAACACTTCATATTTGCAGATGAATCTTCGTGCCCCTTCTTCATCACGAAGAACTAACACGCACTTCGGAGCCTCACAAGGAGTGCGTATGCCTCCTGGAGCAACTAGGTCTACTAATTCTGCTGCTGCTCGACATCCTTTGCCCAGCTTAACTGCGGTGATGAGTGCGCCTGAGAGACGAAACATGCCTCATCTCCATCCACAAAGACTTAATGGAGCTTTGTGGTAAATATATTGTTTTTGATAGGTATATATATATATATATTTTATATATATATATATATATTTTATATATATATATATAGTTAATGGAGCTTAGTGGGGTTTCTTTGCATTATCACAGGTTCGAGATACATGATTGCATCCGGAAAGACATAGTTGCAACATATAAGTCTGACTTTTGGGGACCATGGTGGAATTATGGTATGGTCCCCAAAAGTAAGAAGGATTCTTGGTGGGCTAGTTTTGTGGTATGGTTTACAGGTTTTGTATTTTTTTGCATCTATAGAAATATTATTGAAAGTTCGATTGTTATTAATATCTATCTTTTGATTTTCTATTTATTTTTGTAGCAAAAATAATATTGGAGTAGCGAGCATCATGATATGGTTCTCCTCTGTTGGGAAGAGGAATGCAAAAAGTCCATTCGAAACCTTGTAAGCAAGCGGAAGAGAAATGGGAAAAAACCAGAGTATATTAGTGAAGTAGACTGGAACGGTATGCTACAAATTTGGGAGACAGAGCCAGCTAAGAAGAGGAGTGAAACAAATTCAAAGAACTGTAGTTCTAATCCTGATGGATTAGGCTCTCACCGCCATGTCTCAGTAGCTAAAAAACATTCCCCAGTTGCTTATGACATGGTTTGTGAACTTCGACATTCCATCTAGTTTCTTTTAGTTTTTAT
This sequence comes from Camelina laxa, assembly GCA_024034495.1. NCBI lineage: Eukaryota > Viridiplantae > Streptophyta > Magnoliopsida > Brassicales > Brassicaceae > Camelina > Camelina laxa. The sequence goes on from CM043884.1 coordinate 8,588,542, forward strand.
TATTCTCACTGTGTTTTTTTCTTTTAGGCAATCGAGGCTGGCGGTGTAGCACCACCAGCAACTGCGGTGGTGCGACAGACCCACACCCGGAAAGATGGCACATTCATTGACAAAAAAGCAGAGGGTTTTGTTCTAGGTGCTGAAAATTTGGGTACTCAGCGATTTTCTTTATCAAGTGAGACAGATTCAACAGCTAATGGACCCTCCAACAACGACCTCACTGCTGCTTACATAGAAGTAACCATTTCTACCTTATTCTCATTTATTTCCTTGTCTTCTTTTCCTGGACATTGTTGAATTTTTTTTGTTTTTTTTCTTTGTTTTAGAACATATATTCTTTTTGTTTGAGTTTTTTCTCGTATAAAGTTTGTCTTCTAATTTGAGTATTATTATATGATTTATATCATTGAGGTGTGCTTGTAGTCTATTACATGATGTCATGTCAATCTTATGTTTTGTTATGAACTTATGGTTTGGTCTTATGTTTTAAGAATATGAAAAGGTTGTTTGTAATTATTTGAATCTGATGTTCTGTTTTGACTTGATATAAGTTTTATTCCTGCAATCTGTCGTGCTTCTCTTTTGTTGCTAGGGTTTTTGTTGACTTTTAATTTTCATGTTTTTGTAGATGGCAACTAACAAAAAAGGGCGTATATATGGTCTTGGATCAACCCAATATCTGAATGTTGATCCTAACGAGTCTGCTGCTGCTTCTCTACGTCGAAACTTGGATATAGATACACGGATGACCAAGATAGAGGGCAAAGTAGACGTGATGAAGAAAGCGATGGATGTGATTTTAAGGCTTAACGGAATAGATCCGGTTACTCTCGAACCAACAGAACCTACTTCACGTACCGAAGGTGCTTCATCTGCAGGAAGTCCTCCCCTTGCTAATTCTGTTGCTGATCCTACACAAGAAGCTGCTCAACAAACAAATCAGAGATCTCCGATCAACCTAGCTAACATGACTCCCCAATCTGTGGAAGGATTTGAATTTGAAGACCGTCGTTAGTTATCAGTTTAAGTAAGACAACTCACTTTTTTTATCTCCTAAAATACTGAAACAATATATTTTGAATATCCGATAGACGGTATGTATGTATTTTGGTTGTCGAATGTATGTATTTTGGTAGTAGTTTGGCTTTTGTAAAATATTAAAAGGTTAATGTCTAACATACTTTTAAGCCGTTATTGTATCTAATCTTAAATATATTTATGCAATTAATTATATACTTTTCTAACTAATTAATTTATCATGCAAATAAATTCTTTATGAATTATACATATATATATATATATATATATATATATTGCTTTAGGACACATGAATTTTGTGTTTTTATGTAACAACCCTGGTCCTTTCACTCTGGATATCCCAATCTACCATTAGATTATTAGTGCGCCAGGCGTTCCTTGAACCTTAGTCATCACCCTTTAACAACATTCCCACATGACAAGTTGCCACCAATTGACTTGCAGACTGATGTCCTGCAGGGCCAGCTTGGAGTCCGTTTGGGCGGCTAGCAGTGAGGCTAGCGGGCTAGCAGTGAGGCTAGTGAATCCACGGGACGGGTTGTTACAATAAAAATAGTTTGGTATCAGAGCCCTTACGGTTCTAGGTTTGGGTTCACTAGGTTTTGTGCTGTAGATGTTTGGGATTTGCATGCTTTAATTGATTATGTGAGTTAGTCAATTGTGTGTGGCATGGAGTCCTAGAACATCCTCTTCGAGCCGACTGTGTGATTCCACGGTGAGTTTATGTTTTTGTGTTATATTAGTAATTGTTTCCTTAGTCTTCTGTTCATGGTAGTGCAGATGGCTAGAGGTGGAACTGTTGCTGGTCATGGATGCGGACGTGGTCGTGGACGCAGACGTGGACGCGGATGTGGTCGTGGTAGGGGCAGAGGCCCAATGGTTAGCGAGTCAGAAGACCAGAGTATGACAACTGAGAGTGTTGGCGAGTCGCAGGGTGTCCAGGAGGATTTCGTGAGTGTGGCCGGAGGGGGCGTTGTTGATGCTCCAGTGGTCGGTGATGCTAGGGTCCCGGGTGTGGGAGCTCCAGCGGGTGGAGTCCCTGGTGTTGACCTTGCGGGCTTGTTAGCACAGTTGTTAGAGCGGTTGCCAGCTGTGGTACCGGCTCAGGCTCAGGTTGTGCCACCAGTAGTGGCGGAGGAGAGGCAGCCAGTGGCTGCAGATGCAGGAGCACATGGACGTTATTTGTCCATGCTCAAAGAGATGACGCGTCTCGGGACTGAGCGGTTTTTGGGTGGTCCAGACCATACTGTTGCAGATGCGTGGAGGACGAGTGTGGAACGTAACTTCCATACTCTGAGATGTCCTAAGGAGTTTTGGGTGGACATAGGGGTCCACCATTTGAGTGGTGATGCTTAGGTATGGTGGAGAGCAGTGGCTGCTAGGAGAGTGCAGATGGAGATAACTTGGGCTGACTTTGTCTTGGAATTCAACCGCAAGTATTTTCCTAGAGAGGCTTTGGACAGGTTGGAGGTGCAGCTCCTTCAGTTGTCTCAGGGGACACGGTCAGTACGGGAGCTGGACTTGGAGTTCAGTCGACTTCTTTGTTATGGAGGTCGAGCTATGGAGCCTGAGGAGGCCCAGATCAGGAGATTTATGAGGGCTCTTCGTGAGGACTTGAGGGTCTATTCCAGAGGACGTAGTTATACTACGCGTGCAGAGCTGGTTGACACTGCAGCAGGGGTTGAGCAGGATATTTGGGCGCAGTCAATGGCGGTTAGTCCAGCGGTTCAGCCTAGTAAGGGTTAGCATCGTGGGGGTTCTAGCAGGGGCGGAAAGCCTATGCAGGGGACCAAGAGGAGGTGGGAGGCTACGCAGACGCAGAGTGGTGCGAGTTGCTTCAACTGTGGGAGCAAGGATCACAAGATTGCTAGCTGTCCCAAGAGGAGTGCTCCGACGGCAGGGCCTCAAGTATGTTATCATTGCAGGAAGCCAGGGCACATCAGGCCCTTGTGTCCCAACTTGCAGCCGGCAGCAGTGGCAGCGTTGCAGTAGGTGCAGCCTGGAGGTCAGCAGGTGGCACGGATTGAACAGGCGCCACAGGTTTAAACGACGGTCGAGCCTGGTTGAACCAGTGCCGGAGCGATCACAGGTATAACTTATGGTATTTAACATTGTGGATTTCTGTAGTTCAGATTTTATATTTTTGGCTTGTGATAAAGTGTTAGGTTCTCAACACATGAGGTTTGTGTAGGGACCTTGTTCGTGGGTGGGTTTAAGTCCCATGTTATGTTTGATTCTGGAGCTACTCATAGCTTCATTACTCCGGAGTGCGCATAGAGTGCGGGTATCAGAGGAGATCCCGGGGAGCATGCAGGAGTTGTCAGAGTTGCGGGAGGCGGTCGCTTGGGGTGGTTGGTTGTGCGACTCAGTTACAAGATGAGGTGGTGCTCGGAGTACAAAGTTTCCGTGAGACGGGTTTTGGGAGGAAAGTTTCCTGAAATAGAAGTTTCCAAAATTGGAAAGTTTCCAAAAGTGGAAAGTGCTAAAAATGGAAAGTTTATGTCGAGCATGCGTCGGTCGACACCACATGGGGATGCATCGACCGATGCAAGTTACACATGCATCGACCGATGCAAGTTACACATGCATCGACCGACACCCAATCTGCATCGACTGACGTATGCTCGACATAACACGAAAACCCTAGAGTTTTACGCGCCGTCCTCGCACTTGCATCGACCGACGCAAGATATGCATCAACCGATGCAATTCCGAGCATCGTGTTTTCCCCGAAGCTTCTCGCCAGATCTTCGTTCCTACAACCACAAACTAGATCCCAAGCCACAAGAAAGCTTCCTAACGTCCAAAATAACGATTTAACAAGTCTAACAACACACAACAAGCAAATTAGAGAGTTCTCTAGCTTAGATAAGCCATGGTCCTGCACTTACCTTTGCCAAGATGATTCTAAACCTCAAACAAGCAATAAAACACTCCTAGCAAGCTTCTACAACGATCTAAGCCTCAGATCTCACCAGAAAACGACACATTCCACATAAATCACCAAGAACACCAAGAACTCTTCTTTTTCTCTTCTTTTCTCTCAATAACAGCCCAAAGTCGACTAATGAGACAAAAGAATCGACTTAAGGGTTTTCCTCTTCCCTTTGACCAAACCGTAGCATTTCACTTAAGTCAAAACGCAGAAACTCGATCTTGCATCGTCCGATGCACCATCTGCATCGACCGATGCAACTCCCAAACCGGGATTTCGGTTCGCGGGCGTTACACTTTACGTCGCAAAAAGCTACAAAGATAGGTGTTGCTATTTTGTAGTATTTCCACAAATATATTGTGTCTATCTGTGGCACCCTGGATACATTGACATTGTAGCTATTTATGACAAATAGACACGAAAGAGTAGGAGCTATGTTGTAGCTAATATAGACACAAATTTATTTGTCACGACGTAATTTGTGGCTTTTTGTGGATATCCATCACGACTTTTTTGGTCGATATTTGTGTCTATAATTGTTAAAAACACGTTTGCGGCAAAATTGTGGCAAATTACCTACAAAATATCTTGTGGAATATCCATGGCTAATTTTCAGTGAATAGCTATGAAAATAATTAGCTACAACGCTATAGACACAAATTTTTGTTGTAGCTATCCTATGCTATCAAGACAATAGCCACGACATTTATGGGCATATACACCGATATTTTTGTGGCTATAGCCAACTTTTCTTGTAGTAAAAATCAGATCCACCCTAGAGTTATACACGTCTACTAAAAACTACTTGTGTTTTGGTGAAACAATCGTTGTTAACTATCAAACAATTTTAACCTCATCATATCCCCTAAAAAACTAAGCATTAGACCGGTCATTATATCCTATCCTAAACCCTAAACCTCTAAACCCTAACTATAAACCCTAAATCCTAAACCCTAAACCCTAAACCCTTAAGCCTAATCCTAACACCTAAATCCTAAACTTTAGACCTTAACCTTAGATCATAAACCATAATCATAAATTTAATTTCATAGAAAGTTTAACAAATGTAGTCAAATATGAAGATCTTTTACTATAAAACATGAAATTGACCTACCCCAACCTGTAAACCCTGAACCTTAAATTAGGGGAAAAAAGATGGCCAGCTACACGAAGTATGCCAGAATACATGGCCACACATGCGAAGTTTAATAATGTAACCTCAGCTACACCAACTATATGATTGGCATGGCCACATATACCAAATATATGAAGTCATGTGTTTTACATCATGGACATGAAATGGCGGTTTACCGGGTGTTTTACTCCGGCAACGACCGGCGTTGACTCGTCGGAACCGTTATCAGACCCGACTAATATCCAACCAATTCATTTCCAACCGAAAACAAAGATCCGACCCGCTCACAATTCATGGGCCAGAGTTTAATGGGCTTAATTTATCAAAAAAAAAACAAATCCATTATCATTTTAAGAAAAATCAAAATCAGAGAAAAAAAAAGTAAAAAAGTTATCTCCCCAAATCGCAAAGAAACGATTATTAGGGTTCTTAGATTGCATCGTGAGAAAAATTTGAATTTTGAGGAAAAATGGAATTAAGCTCAGAATCGTCTAGCAGCTTGAGGAGCAGGTATGGAGGCCGACAGGTTTGTGACTGTGGATTGCCGGCAAAGATTGACAAATCCCGGCAATCCACAGTCACAAACCTTTGAAAATCTTTGCCGATTTTGTGATGCCATGCTATGGAAAACTGAAACGAAAAATCAAACAGGTTAAATTCTCGAGAGCTCTCTACTCTCCAACAATTGATCTCAAATACTCATGTTATAAAACTGAATTTTTTATTAATTATTTTAAATCAAAAAATTAGCCAAAGACTCTCATACCCTTAACAATTCAATTTTATTACTAACCCAACCAGTTTAAATGGATAATAATATCTGAACTCCATGAACCCAGATCAAACTCATTAAATCAATTTTTTTTTTTTTTTCAAACCTTCTTTAAATCGATTAAAACTCTTAAAAATTCTATAACTTTTTTTTTTCTCCTTCATCGTTTTTTACTCTCCTCTCAAATCTTTAAAATAATATCAATCAAAATCATCTTCTTCTTATTTCACACAAAAGATGAAATTTTCATCTTACTTCTATTTGACATAACTACAAACAACTCTCAATTTATGTATTCCGAAACCAGTTTCTTCTTTTCAATTTTGTGTGGAATTTTTATGAATTTTGAGAAATTTTGTACAAAGAACCAAGCCAACCTGGGGACCCCATTCAGAAGAAGAAGAAGAAGCAACGTTATAATTCTAAGATGTGCACAACTAAGTAAAACTTGGTATAATTTGGTACATGTGGATCTAAATTGCAAGATTTAGATGAGGGAACCGAAGCATTACAGCCTATAAAATGTATAACTTAGTGACAATGAACTAAGGAACATGATTACAAAACAAGGTAAATATCAAATAAAGACTCGAGTCTGAAACTCGAGAGACGGGACTCGACTTTGCCTGTGAATTCAAACTTCATGAACATAAACAAGTTGAATAGTTATATCAGATTGTACCAATTGTACCAATTCGTGATGAATTGAATCTTAATGAAATTCATGTGTCCTAAAAAAATATGAAATATCGGAGTTTATATCAAGAATTGGAGTGGAGTCGGTTTAATTTCTGGTTGGTTTACTAAGCTGGTCGATTTATTAATTAAATAACAAGATGGTTTAGTTAATTCTGGTTTAGGTATATCTCAGTTTAATTTAGTTGAACCATAAATCCTATTATTTATCAAGTGACCTTTTTCTCTTTTGTGATTGTCGACACTAGTTGCTCAGAGAAAGAGAGAGAGAGCTCTTGGTTGATTTGTTGCGAAGGAGAAGGAGAAAGAGATCAACAAAGCTATGGGTTAGAGAGAAGGAGAAGGAGCAAAATCGTTAGGGTTTGGGAGGAAACGGTTTTGACATATCAAATCATATTCAAAGGTAACGAAATTTATTAGAGTTATTCTCAAGCCTTTCATCATGATTCTCCTTTTTACAGTAGTGGATTTGAATTTAAATTCGATGAGTTATTGGCAGTTTCATGTGACAAGTTTTCTCAGACACGAGTTGGGACCATTGGGGATTGTAACTGAGATCGTGGTCCCGTTTGGTTTCTGATCGGTACGAGATTTTGTGGGACGATCCTTGACGTCTAGGGCTAGCTTTTCAACAGAGGGATTTGATAGTTAACGGTTGGTTTTTATATTAGGGTTTTCAGACTGTTCATTTATGATGGTTTTGTCCAGTTTATTTCAACGTTGCTTTCGGTGGTGTGACTTGTTGTAGGACATTTCTGGAAGGTTTCAGACGCAAGGAGAGTCTTTCCTGGTTGTATGTGTTGTTTGAATCACCTTGATAAGGTGAGTGCGGGACCATGAGCTTATCTAAGCGATTTGGTTGTATGATTTATTTTGTGTGATGATGTGTAGGTTTGGTGAATGTGTTATTGGGTGTTCTATTTAATGACTCATTTGTTATGTTTTAGTTGTGTTTGTACTCTTGATTTGCTTGTGTGTATAGCTCGTAGATGGGAGGATCGCCTCACTGGGTATTTCTGGTAATACTCATGCATCTCATTGTGTTTGTGGTGCAGTTAATGCATGTGTAGCGTGGAATCATGGTGTTCTTGATTATGTTACTTATGTTGGAACCTGGTTTTGAAGCATACTAGGTTGATGGTTTATATTTGTTATGATTGGTATTGTATTTTAATATATTGGAGTTGGTTTGATATGTCTTCCGTTGTGTGTCTTAGGTTATTGTTGGTTTATTGGTTGGGTTGTAATTAAATATTATGAGGTATTTAATTATATTATTATTATAAATAAAATGGTTTGGGTTGTTTCAGTTTGGTATCAGAGCCCTTACGGTTCTAGGGCGGTTAATTGAATTGGTGTTAAAGTGGTTTAAGGGAATTTAATTGGTGGAATTATTTTCCTAATGCTTGGTGCATGATATTGTGAATCGTTGTTGTGTGATGGAAATTGATTATGAGTAGTTAGTCAATTTGAGTGAGTATGGAGTCAGTCCTAGAATCATCCTCTTCGAGCCTTCAATGAGATTCCACGGTAAGTTGTTTTTTGTGTTGTTAGTCGTGTGGTGTTTTTAGCTTCTGTGTGGGAAGTGCAGTTGACTATTGAAAAGTGTTAGAAAGTGGTGGATTGGGAAATACCGTAAGCGGTGATTTGTGAAAGTGGATGTGTTGCAAACGGATTTCTGAGAAATTAAGATTGAGATTTATGATGAATTTTTCCTTTTGGGACTTGTGTGTTATGTGGAAAAAGAAAATCGCTCGGGATTTCTATAAATAGAAAGTTCCCATAAATAGAAACTTTCTAAAAATAGAAAGAAAGAGTGTGTGTGAACATCCAAAATGGTTAGGATGTTTTAGAGTGTGGCCTAGGAGTGGCCAAGGTGGAGGTGATGTTTCGGGAGGGAATATGGTGATTGGTAGGACATTGCGATGTTTTAAGAGGATCACGGGGTGGATCCTGTTTGAGGAAATGCTTATAGACGTTATGACATGGTTGCTATAGGGACGGAGGGTCCTAAACAACTCATGGGGAGATGGGGGTTCTCCTGAGGGGACAAGGGGTTTCCTATATACCGATAGCTCGAGGGACTGCGGTCCTGAGGGTGGCAGAGGAGATGGGGGTTCTCCTGAGTGGACGGGGGATTCTCTGGATACCGATTACCAAGGGACATTGGTTCTGAGAGTGGCAGGGGAGATGGGGGTTCTCTTGATATCGAGATCTTGAGAGTGAAGACCCAAGGGTGAGACGGTATTGCTCAAAGACAGGGGGTTTGAGAGTGAGATCGTTATGGCTTGACAACGAGAGGTCTGAGAGTGAGATTGATATAACTCGAAGGTTGCGACCTAAGAGTAGATGAATTGGAGGCAAAACTGTCAAGAACATGGGGATAAGCATTGTAACCGGATGCGGATATTTATGGAGATTGATGGGGTTCAATCTCAGATTTCCTGTTGTGACCAGATGTGGATCTCGGGATTAACCGGGATTCAATCTTGGGGTTTCTGTGTGTTGACAGGGACAGTCAGTTTTGTGCTAGCCGGAGGGGGGCCCGTGTTGGGTTAACTAGTAGGGTCAGATGGTGGTGCGTACCGTTGCGACGGTGGTTGGAGGCGTGTGGCAGATGAGCTACAGTGTGTTTAGATTCGAGGACGAATCTATTGTTAGTGGGGGAGAATTGTAACGCACATGTCTAAGACAATATGAAATATTGGAGTTTATATCGAGAATTGGAATGGAGTCGGTTTAATTTTCGGTTGCTTTACTAAGCTGGTCTATTTATTAATTTAATCAAGAATGGTTTAATTAATTCTGGTTTAGGTAAATCTTGGTTTAATTTAATTAAACCATAAACCCTATTATTTATCAAGTAACGACTCCTTCTCTTTTGTGATTGTCGACACTAGTTGCTCAGATCAAGAAAGAGAGAGAGTTCTTGGTTGATTTGTTGTGAATGAGAACGAGAAAGATATCAACAAAGCTTTGAGTTAGAGAGAAGGAGAAAGAGCAGAATCGTTAGGGTTTGGGAGGAAACGGTTTTGACATATCATATCAAATCATACTCAAAGGTAACAAAATTTGGTAGAGTTATTCCCAACCCTTTCATCGTGATTTTTCGTTTTACAGTAGTGGATTTGGATTTAAATTGGATAAGTTATTGGCAGTTTCGCGAGAAACGTTTTCTCAGACGCGAGTTGGGACCATCGAGATTGTAACTGAGATCGTTGTCCCGTAAGGTTTCTGATCGGTACAAGATTTTGTGGGAAGATTTGTGATGTCTAGGGCTAGCTTTTCACTGGAGGGATTTGATAGTTAACGGTTGGTTTTTATTTTAGGGTTTCGTATTTCAGACTGTTCTTTTTTTATGTTTCTGTCCAGTTTACTTCAAAGTTGCTTTTGGTGGTGTGACTTGTTGTAGGACGTTTCTCGACTGTTTCAGATGCAAGGAGGGTCTTTCCTGGTTGTATTTGTTGTTTGAATCACCTTGATAAGGTGAGTGCGGGACCATGCGCTTATCTAAGCGATTGGGTTGTATGAGTTGTTTTGTGTGATGATGTGTAGGTTTGGTGAATGTGTTATTGGGTGTTCTAATTAATTACTGGTTTATTATGTTTTATTTGTGGTTGTACTCGTACTTTTCTTGTGTGTATAGCTCATAGATGGGAGAATCGCCTCACTGGGTATTTCTGGTAATATGCACGCATCTCATTGTGTTTGTGGTGCAGGTTGTAACATCCCAATTCACCGTTGATGTACCAACTCCTATTTTGTAGGAAAGAAATCCAGCCCATCAAAAGCCCAACTTCTCTAATAAGAAAAAAAAAAAAACCCTTAATTGTATGTATGTATATATGTGTATGTAGCCTCATTCTCGTCACCGCAGCTTTTTGGTCATCACTTTCATTGATCTTAACCTGGAAGATCATAAGAAAATATCGAATCTAAGCCTCAATCTTTCCCCATAATTGAAGATGGAGGTCACATTTATGGTAGTTATTGTGTGTTTCCATCGTGAGCAAATGGAGAAGTTTAGTTGATCCTCGCGTTTCCACCATTTAACACCAGCTTCATTTAAGTAAGGCAAATATATCATGGATATATGGTCTATTCCATTGAGTATGCCTCTACTGGTTACTGAGATTGTAAATTATGATTCCCCAGTTGGTTTTAGTGAAGAAGAAGAATTCATAAATATTGTCAAGTAGTGGTTTTGGTGATCCATTTCCCGTCGGATCTGAAGAAACCAGATCACGCTTTTGGTGTCGTTGGATAGATCCTACTGCAAGGAAGAAGTAGCATCTTTCGGTTCTTTATAACAAGGTAAAATCCTTCCGCAGTTCAAGTTATAAGTTGGTGAAAAATCATTGTTTTCTGAACCCAGAAATTAACAAAGTGTTAGACCCAGTTTGCAGTTTTGACCTAAGGTTTTGGTGGAAGAATTCCGGCGTTACCTAAGAACATCAAGTCAGTTCGACGGTTGTTACAGATAGAAGGGGTATTAAAAAAGCCACCTGAGCCATCGTTATCACCAAGAAAGGTATACCTTAGCTTCTGCATTGGTTGCTTGTCGGTTAAGAATCATCTGCTTCTGTCAAAAGACAGAAACCCTAATATGTGTATGAACTGTTTTCTTGTGCTGCAAGTTTCAGATCGTTGCTAGCCATTTCAGCCTTCTTCTCCAGTCCTATTTCTAGCCAGAATTCAGGTGAGGGCGTGATCTGTGGATTTTGAACACCAAACTCTTTCGATCGTAAACGTGTTATGCTTGGTTTAGGGATAAGGCGTTTGATTGTTGAATGATGTATGGTATAGGTTAATTAGTGATGATATGTCTATTAATGACGATATGCATTGTGTGAATGTTTGATATTGATATGTGGATGTATGGCCATTAGTGTCTGCATGAGGAAAGAGAATGTATGACCATTTGTGTCTGCATGAGTAAAGTGGACGTATGACCATTTGTATCAACATGAGTAAGAGATGTATGGTCAATGGAGCCCGCATATGTTACGAGATATTATATAATATTGTGTGGTGGCATGATTTAACGTTTTAAACAGAGTTAAATTTGGAATGTGAATCGTGTTTAGTGAAATATATAGGTTATATGTTGTTAAGGAAGCATGTTTTATTTGTGGAGATAATAGGAGGTTTGTTGATAGCTTCTTCTTAGACTTTGTGTATGTGCTTGCAGGTGTGCTTAGTTTTGTGTTGACGGTCTTGTGGACAAGCGAGATCTTTCTCACTGAGTAAAACTTGTTTTACTCACCCCTATTTTCTCTTTCCGTAAGGTCAGGTTTGGTTAGAGAGTTTTACGCAAGTATTCGGAGTTCTTTTGATGTATTTGAGGGTTGAGGTTTCACATTTTGGTATCAGAACCGAGGTTAAAGTCAAGTCGGTGCTGACCCGGAAGGCTAAGTTATTATTTCTTTTTTTAAAGTTAAAATGTTTTTTTTTTTAAATAAGTTTTTATAAGAAAAAGGGGATTGGGGATTTAAAAAAAAAACACCAAAGAGCGAGACTTGCGTTTAGAATTCCTGTAAAGTTTCAGTTTCGTAGTGGTTCTTATGCTGGATCTTGTTTGAACAGAGAATGACACCAAACAAAAGAGGAAGATGTTCTGCAAACCCCAGAGAAAAACAAGTTGGTGATGTACCAGCTAATGAGCAAGGTCAACCACAAGCAGGAGGGAATCCGAATGCCACTCATGCAGAAGGATTGCTGCAACTCGTGCAGAGATGCAAGAACTCTGCAGCATGATGCGAGAGATTTTGGATCGACCTGTTTATGCTCCCCTACCACCAGCTCCTGCACCTTGCCAGCCACCACCTGCACCCCTGGTTGCTCTGCCTCAGCCACCAGCATGATTTCAGTTTTTTTTATTTTGAGACAATGAAGATCATGGGTACTATGGACACAAAGTATTTCACTAGTGGCAATGATCAAGTTCGGGCTGATGATTGGAGGCAAACGTTGGAGAAAAATTTCAGGTCCGCTAGATGTCCGGTGGAGTTTAGGAAGGGTCTTGCAGTGCATTACTTGCGTGGAGATGTAGACAATTGGTGGAGGAATGTTGAAAGGAGCTTACATATTGGTTATGTGCCTACTTGGGATGATTTCTTGGAGGAGTTTAATAAAAAGTATTTCCCTCAAGATGCTATGGACCAGCTGTAATGTGAGTTTCTGGAGCTTCGTCAGGGTACGATGACTGTTAGAGAGTATGATGCTGAGTTCACTCGTCTAAAGAGATTTATTGGGAAAGAGTATAGCGAGCAGGAATTGATTCGCAGATTTATGAGAGGATTGAGGGTTGATATTCGTAACTGTTGCTCTGTTTGAGGTTGTACTAGCATGGTTGAGCTTGTTGAGCAGGCCGCTACAATGGAGAGGGGACTGGAGGAGGAAGCTAATGACCTAAGGAGTACTCAGCTGAGGGAAATTAAGAGAAAGGAGTCACAAAAGCGAGCTTTGACAAGCAAAGGATGATGAAATGTGGAGTAAAGCCCCATTGTGTGACACATGTGGAAAGACACATTATGGAGCGTGCTTGGCGCAAATGGGAGTGTGTTTCACGTTTGGAAAACCTGGACATACTATGTTCGACTGTCCAGAAGGACGAGATACTTGTCATCGATGTGGACGTCCTGGTCATGTTGCAAGGAATTGTAGAATGTCATGGGTGGGACAAAAACAAAGTAATCAAGATGGAGAGAAACTGTTACCATTACCAAAGAGGCAAGCACAAGGGGCTCGTGTGTTTGTTATAGGGAACCAAGAGGGTGAAAAACCCACTAATGGCATGGAAGAAGATCAAATTAGGAGTTAAGGCCGTAAAATGTTGAAGCATATCAGATAAAATTTTAATTTTCTTTTGGTTTTTCAGATCATTTTATTGGATTATAAGAAGTTGATTTCTCTGCATTAAAAATTAGTGAGTTTGAGACATTATCTGTTACTTAATTCTTTAATGGTCAATTGAATTGTTTTCAAGAATTATCAGTTCAAGTCTTAACTCATTAAGAAAGAAAACAAGTACAATGAGGAAAGATGAATTCGAGGACGAATTCTAATTAAGTGGGGGAGAATTGTAACATCTCAATCTACCGTTGATGGACCAACTCCTATTTTGTTGAAAAGAAATCCAGCCCATCAAAAGCCCAAATTCTCTAATAAGAATAAAAAACCCTAAGTGTATGTATGTATATATGTGTATGTAGCCTCGTTCTCGTCACTGCAGCTTTTTGGTCATCACTTTCATTGATCTTAACCTGGAAGATCATAAGAAGATATCAACTCTAAGCCTCAATCTTTCCCCATAGTTGAAGTTGGAGGTCACATTTATGGTAGTTATTTGTGTGTTTCCATCATGAGAAAATGGAGAAGTTTAGTTGATCGTCGCGTTTCCACCATTTAACACCGGCTTCATTTAATTTAGGCAAATCTATCATGGATATATGGTCTATTCCATTGAGTATGCCTCTACTAATTACTGAGATTGTAATTTATGATTCCACAGTTGGTTTTAGTGAAGAAGAAGAATTCATAAACATTGTCAAGTAGTGGTTTTCGGAGTCTGTTTCCCGTCGGATCTGAAGGAACCAGATCACGCTTTTGGTGTTGTTGGAAATATCCTATTGCAAGAAAGAAGTGGCATCTTTCAGTTTTTATTACGAGCTAAACTCCATCGGCAGTTCAAGTTGCAAGTTGGTGAAAAATCTTTGTTTTCTAAACCCAGAAATTAACAAAGTGTCAGACCAGTTTGCAGTTTCGACCTGAGGTTTTGGTGGAAGAATTCCGGCGTTACCTGAGAACATCAAGTCAGTTCGACGGTTGTTACAGATAGAAGGGGTATTAGGCAAGACACCTGAGCCATCATTATCACCGAGAAAGGTATACCTTAGCTTCTGCATTGGTTGCTTGTTGGTTAAGAATCATCTGCTTCTGTCAAAAACCAGAAACCCTAATCTGTGTATGAACTGTTTTGTTGTGCTGCAAGTTTCAGATCGTTGCTAGCCGTTTCAGCCTTCTTCTCCAGTCCTATTTCTAGCCAGAATTCAGGTGAGGGCGTGATCTGTGGATTTTGAACACCAAACTCTTTTGATCGTAAACGTGTTATGTTTGGTTTAGGGATAAGTCGTTTTATTGTTGAATGATTTATGGTATAGGTTGATTAGTGATGATATGTCTATTAATGACGATATGCGTTGTGTGAATGTTTGATATTGATATGTGGATGTATGGCCATTAGTGTCTGCATGAGGAAAGAGAATGTATGACCATTTGTGTCTGCATGAGTAAAGTGGATGTATGACCATTTGTGTCAACATGAGTAAGAGATGTATGGTCAATGGTGCCTGCATATGTTACGAGATATTATATGATATTGTGTGGTGACATGATTTGACGTTTTAAACAGAGTTAAGTTTGGAATGTGAATCGTGTTTAGTGAAATATATAGGTTATATGTTGTTAAGGAAGCATGTTTTATTTTTGGAGATAATAGGAGGTCTGTTGATAGCTTCTTCTATACCTTTATGTATGCGCTTGCTGGTGTGCTTAGTTTTGTGTTGACAGTCCTGTAGACAGGCGGGATCGATCTCACTGAGTAAAACGTGGTCAGGTTTGGTTAGAGAGTTTTACGTAAGTCTTCAAAGTTATTTTGATGTATTTGAGGGTTGTGGTTTTACACAGGTAATGCATGTGTAGCGTGGAATTATGGCGATGAGGAGGAGGATGATTTAGGTTCTTTGTTTTGTGTTCTTGATTATATTACTTATGTTGGAACCTGGTTTAGAAGCATGCTAGGTTGCTGATTTATATTGGTTATGATTGGTATTGTATTTTATTAACCCAATCTGAATCCGATCTGAAACCCGAATGCCCTGGCCTATTATGACTTATAAGCATTTGTACGTTGTTATGAGTTGCAATGTTCTGTTTATTCATGAACTGTTTCTTTAATTTTAATAAAATTTAAAACGGCAAAAAAATCAAAAAGAATTTATTTAGTATCAATTTTGATAATTTAATCATCAAATATTTTTGTTGTTTTAAAATATATATAGGATCATCTCATTGCTCTTGAATCTTATTACCATATATCCCTCCTATTAATCATAAACTCACTTTTCGAACTAACCTTACTTTTGTACTAAATTACAACTGAATGTCATTAGAGTTAAGATAAAAATAAAGAAATCTCCTGAGGGTAATTTTGTCAATTTCACTCTCTAAATTCGGATAAACACGCAAATCTTTTTTACCCAGTAATCTGACCCGATTTCAGTTTCTAATCTCAGCCATTCATTATTTTCTTGAAAATAAATCACAATTGTTCGTTGACTAAACCTAAAAAAAAGAGGTTTTTAAAGAATCTACCACATTCCAAAACTTATCTTATGTATTCTACCACTTTCCTTTACTCCTTTCATGCAATACCACAACCCATGTGTAGAAAGACAAATATAACCTTCCTCATAGTTGTTTCTTTATTTTATTTTTGGCAAAGTTGTTTCTTTTTTTAAAACATAACCCTAATTTTCTCTCTACTTTTACCATCAGCCGCCAAAAAAATAAAAATTCCAGATCTGATGTGAGACTGTGGTGGCTTCTATACCACCGGCTTCGGCCACCTGTTTCTCTTCAGCTTTAGTTTTGTTTTGCTTTCTTGTTTTTCTTTTGATGAAATTTTGTCTTTCTAGGCTTGGTTGAAATTTAAAATCAAGATGTATTTGCAGTGGTTGGGCTAGCTTTTGTGTAGATGATTTAAAATCAATATGTCTTTTGTGTTGATTTTTCCTTGGTGGCCATTGTTTCATGCCATTTACAGAGTTTGCAATGGTCCGGTTTCGAGTTCTGCATTTGTGGGTTCGTCTCTGAGAATGGTGGTTTGGGTATTTAAACACACTTTGGCCTTCTCCTCCGTGTTTATCTAGGTAATTTCAAGTGTAGGCTGCAGCAATTTTAGTGATGTTTGTTGACACACCGCCGTCTGCTCCAGCAAAGAGGTATAGATCTGCTTTGTATAATCTTATGTTGAGGTGTGTGATGCACCCCCTGACGGACAAGTTCTGATGGACCAGATCCAGTAAACCAAATCCGGTGGCCCTGTTCTGATGGACCACTTCTGGTCGACCTAACTTGTCCACTGTACTAATTAATTTTGTCCATCATGCATATCTTCTGAAGCCACAAGTGATCGATCATAGGATGAAACAAGTGATACGTCTATAAGAGAAGTTGTCCACGATCCAGCCAGGTTTTTATTGTGGACCACACATTTGGTTGTAGATGGACCAAATCTGGTGAACCAGTTCTAGTGGACCAAATCTCTTTTTTTTTTTGTAGACAAATTGGTTTTGTTGTTTGTGGACAAGTTATATTTAATTACACTTAGATACTAATTTTCATGGCTTGAATAGTATTAGTTTCACGATTTGTCCATAGACCCAACAAATTGGGACTTGTCCATAGACCCATCAAATTGGAACTTGTCCATCATAATGAACTTGATAAGTTATCTATATGCTTAACTTGTCTACATAAATAATTTCTCTATAAATTCATCAAACATGATTTGTGTATAGCCTCAACAAATGGGAACTTGTCTACCCATAAAAAATTAAACATCATTTTTCTTTTGCTCAGCGCTATAGTGCGTAATAAATGTCAAGTCAAACATAGTACAATCTAGTCGTATGTTCAGTCATGTAAAACAACACATTTTCTTTAAATTTTCAACTACTAAAACGTAAGGGTATTTTCGACATTTGTAATGCCACTTGTAGTATAATGGAAAAGGAGTTTATGATTATGGTAGAATTGGAAAGTTTTATAGTGAAAGTGGTAGATTAAACAAAATTCCCCAAAAAAAAAAATGAATATTTTCCTTCGCCTCTGCCATCTCTCTCGCCGTCTCTCCCAAATGGATTAAAGTTTTTCCTTTTTGTCGACGAAGTCGAGGAGATGCAGAGGAACAGAAGAAGGAAGATAATTTCAATTATGCTAAGGTTTTAGTTTTTTTTCTCTTTTAATTAAGTTTATATCTTTAAGTATATGTTTGATGATTAAACCAAGTTTAATTGGAATTTTGTTTCTGAATCTTGAGATGATAAACTCAATCTCATAAATCGTCAATGAGTCAACCTCAAAATTCTGTCCGATTCATCTCTCCGATCAAGTAAGCTCAGACACCGATTGTTTTTATTCTGATCTGAATCGATTTGTGTAAGATGCTCTTCTGGTGGGTTCTCTGGTTTTAAACGTTTTCTTCTTTAAATCAATTTTGTCCCGATTGTCAAATCAAGCTCTCAATGTATCTATTTTGTCCGTGCACATGAAGGTATATACGACAAATCTGTTTTTTTTTTTCCTTTCCTTTAAACTAGGGATTTGAATGTGTGTGGTCATAGTTTAAAGCTGAGATTTTTATAGGGATTTGAATGGGTCTGTTCATTGTTTAAAGCTGAGGTTTTTGTATGGGGATTTGAATGGGTCTGTTCGTAGTTTAAAGCTGAGGTTTTTGTATAGAGATTTGAATGGGTCAGTTCATAGTTTAAAGCTACGCTTATTCCGAAGATCATCAAATCAGTGATTGATGTTCAACAAAATCTTGGAAAAGCTGAGTTTTTTTAGGGATATGAATGAATGGCTCAACGATTCAGAGAAACTGACTCAATTTATTTCGTGGTTTCTTTTCAAATGTTAGGTCATGTATAGTTTGTCGATTCACCTTTTATTTGTATGTGAACTCAGGATGTATTCAAACAGGGAATCATCAAGGCGATCTAGAAGAATGAAGCAAGAGTATTTGGTATATCTTGAACATCAACTAAGGTTAACACAAATAGTTGGTTTGATGATTTGATTTGTATTTTTTGTTAAAATGACCTTGTGTTTTCTACAAGGTTGATTCTTTGAAAGGGGAGATCTCGATTGGACAAGCAGCTCATTATGGACACAACACAACAGTTTCGTGGTGACTGGAACAAATAACAGAGTTCTCAAATCAAGGTATCATCGATCACATGCTCTCTCTCAATTTGTGAAAGTCAGAACTGGAATGTGCTAAGTTAATTAACTTACAGGTGAAAGTGCAAAGCTGCCACAGATTGAGGTTGTGTATGTGTGTGATCTGGGATGGAATAATGAATGTTGTTCACTGGTCTTGGAATACCAACCTTTGATTCTCTTAACGCAAAATTCAGATGATTTTTCCAACGGAAATGACTAATTTAGTGGATTGAATGTTGGTTTATAGACAGCTTTATAATCATTTTCATGTGTCTGATGATTAATTGGTCTTGACATTTTAAGACATAGGCACTCTTAGAATATTATGAGGCTTTTAAATACAATGCAAGTTTTCTTCATATATAACCGGTTTCGTAGGTTCAAGTTGCAGAGTTTTAGTTTGTCTAAGCTATAGGTTTTTGTGAATTAATTTGCAGTAATTAAGTTACAGGTTTTTGTTTTTAAGGAAAAACGTTTGGTTTGTTTGGGTTTCTACTTTCCAAGTTATATAAACTGTAGGTTTTGGTTAAACAATTTGAAGACTTTTGTAAACAGAACTACATCTTTTAATTTTGAAAGTTATAAATTGCAGTTTTTCGTGAACTAATTTTTAATGAGATGCAGTTTTTTTCTTATCGATGTTTGAGATTTGAGTAGTTGTTCAGTTTGAGACTTTGAGTAGTTGCAATTTTTCATTTTGAGACTTTGAGTTAATGTGTTCGTTCCAGCAATCGTCAAATCAATATTGATAATCATAGATCGGCGACGTAGACGATCGAGTTGGGAACAAAGAAGTTAAAAAGAAAGACGAGAGAAAATGGGAGTTCCACGTTGACATAGCGGCTGCTAGACACACGACAATAACACTTATTTGGGCCTTAATGGGCCAACGTTAAATTTGTCCGTACCCAATTTATTCCGAAATATATTTATGAGTCTCAATAATAACTCCATCAATTTTTTTTTTCTTATACACTAGGTTAGACCTGCCGCGATGTTGTCGGATGTTATTCTATACATTTTGAAATACATTTTATATTCATTTTTAATTTTTTAAGATTATATTAATCATGAAAATTATGGCTTACATAATGCTAAGATATAGAAATGAACCGAAAAAAAATTACAATGGTTTGTAACTACGTAGAATTTGTTATTACAATCTTTTACTCGTATAATTGGTTTAACTCTAGTATATGCTATGTTTTTTTTCCTATTATTATTAGAGATATATTAGTGTAGTGTTATTTTGTGATGTATTGAAACAAGGTTTTTATGGTGGTGAATGTGAATGATGATGAATGTATGCAATGAATGGATGGATGGTAAGGTGTTTCAATTCCCCTTATGCAGTTACAGTATAAGAGGTGTCAATTCAATCTGAGTGTTTGTGAACAGTCAAGATGTGCATAAAGATCTAATTTAAGCCAGATGTAAAGGATGTTTGTCACTAACAATCCTATGATTAAAATGCAAAGTGCAGAAAATAAAACTACAAGAACTAGATGCTGAATGTAAATGAACAGAATGATTGTAACAGTAATGAAGCTAAAACAGAAATAGAAACTACTATAATGCAAGAAATGAACCTATGCAAGACAAGCAATGTACAGAAAACTAAATGAATGCAGCAGAAATGAAACATGAATGAAACAGGACAATCACAAATCATAAACACAAGCTCTGGGGAAGAACTCGAGCAAGCATTCGACCGAGTGTAGGTCGTATACAGGGTCGAGCTGGACTAAACTTGAGAACAGAGCAACACAATAAAAACAGAGCAATGCAAAAACGAATCAAACAACAATCAAGCAGCAGGATTAAGACTAAGATATCAATAAACAAAGAAGGTCCTGAGGAGGGATTAATGGGCTGAACTAATCATTGTGGCTATTTAACTTGGTCAACAAACCTCAAACAAACTTTGAGCTAATCTCTAGACATACTATTCTAAGACATGTTTAATCCACTCTCATGACAAGAAACAATCAAACATATGCATTTCTAGACTTGCTCTCACATAGTAAAGAATCTACACAAGCAGGCATTAAGCAATACATTTACACCAAATAAGACCTATAATCTCTTAGCAAGCCTAATGGTAAGCTCTAGATCTAGCCTTATCTATGTTCCTTAGACATTGGTGTGATGCTAAGATGCTTGAAATCAAACCCTACCTTCTCAGATATAGGATCAGCATTATGAACATCTAGGCTAGAAGAGATCTACAACAATCAAGCTTGACCAAATCAAACAAACCACAAGATCAACCCAGCCTAACCCATCCTCAAGATCCTAAGCAAACTACTCACAAGAACACATGGTGAACAAAGTCAAAAACCCAGAAAATAATGAAACTTGCATCACTAGAAAGATAAAACAGAGATCTACAATACTGAAAAAGAAATGAAACTCGAATTCTCAATATTAAGAAAGTTATAAAACCAACAATATTGAAGAATTTAGTCTTTTTCAAGTACAAGATCTAAGAAAATAAAAGTGCAAAAAGAATAATTCCCAAAAGGGTAAAATACTAGGTTTAGAGAATATCTAAAAAGCTGGACTCTCTTGTGGCTGCAGGTACAAGGCTTTATATAGGAGGGAAGTGGAAGCCCTAAAAATACTAAAAGACAAAATAGTCAACGGCTCGGTCAACTCGACATGTGCTCGGTCGAGTGGCAGGTCGAGCTGGCTTCTCTCGTGCGTTCTCCACTCGGTCGAGTCCTCCTCAGCACACGGTCGAGTGTCTGGTCGAGTGTGCGGCCGAGTTGGACTCCGGATCTTGTTATTTCAGCCTTAACTCTCTTGCTTTCCCTTCATGATTGCTTCACTTCTTCCTCAGCATTGCTTCCATGCTCCTTAAGCTCCAAAATCACCTGTTTATGCATGAAAAGATGCAAATGCAATGCAACTAAACTCTAATGCATGATTAGTCCTAAAGCTACACAATAATGGTGAAAATGGATAGCAAAAGATGCAAAAGATGTGAATATACTAAGAGAAAACAGGGTAAAATATATGAACATCATGTATTCTTTTGTAGTTTACAAATTTAATCATCTAATTTTATATAGTTTGTGTTGTTGTTACGTTATTATTTGTTTGTTTCCTTTTGTAAATTACCTATTATTTTTTATAACAAGTCCACATATGTCAAAGTAAGTAGACATGTATTTTCACTTTAGTTTGGTTTTGTGTTATTATTTAAATATTATACTTATGTTAAACTGTATACAACATTTATAAGGATTATGTTAATTGTCGAAATTATTTTAAAAGTTATAGATGATTTAGTTTTCGTAAATTAAAATATTTGGTTTTCGATCTTAAACATTGTTTAATTTGTCATTGGTGTTCTTATATGTAAATCTTGAGAGGCAAGGAACCTTTGTTATCACACGCCAAAATTCAAACACTGCAATCATTACTATAAAAAGGAATCACATAGTAAATGCATAAGCAATAAGATAGACATATGAGAATATTTGTTTGATAATACGTAACTAATTTACTCTAGTTTATGTATGCTTCAGAAAGAGAGTTTATCCTCCAGTCACGCTTGAGAGATTACTCTAATATGATTCATATTCCTTATATTTATAAATTTTCTCACAAAAATAAAAAAATTACTGACATGTTGCGCTCACAAAGCTCCAGAATATGATTACTCTAATATGATTCATATTCCTTTTATGTTTCATTTCTGCTGCATTCATTTAGTTTTCTGTTTATTGCTTGTCTTGCATAGGTTTATTTCTTGCATTATAGTAGTTTCTATTTCTGTTTTAGCTTCATTACTGTTACAATCATTTTGTTCATTTACATTCAGCATCTAGTTCTTGTAGTTTTATTTTCTGCACTTTGCATTTTAATCATAGGATTGTTAGTGACAAACATCCTTTACATATGGCTTAAATTAGATCTTTATGCACATCTTGACTGTTCACAAACACTCAGATTGGATTGACACCTCTTATACTGCAACTGCATAAGGGGAATTGAAACATCTTACCATCCATCCATTCATTGCATACATTCATCATCATTCACATTCACCACCATCAAAACCTTGTTTCAAACCAATACCAAGTATAACAATAATCCAATATCCAATCATGAGGAAACATAAAACCAGCAACCTAGCAATGTTCTAATGACCTAACTCTAGCAACCTAGCAATGCCAGAAAAAATCCAATCGAGTCCCTAGAACATCCTCCTCTTCATTGCCTGGATTCCAAGATCACATTTTTCCTTTACCTGCACCACAAACACAAATTTCAATGAATGAGTATTTTATAAACACTCAGTAAGGCAATCCCCCATCTACTGGGCTATACACACAAGCAATAGAGACATCTCTAACCATCAACCAACAATCATCAATCAACAATAACAAACCAGGACTCTGCATTGACCGACACCAAGCAAGCATCGTCCAACACCAAAGGGGGTTGCATCGACCGATGCACGATTGCATCGACCGATACAAGCTACACTTGCATCGACCAACACTCCCACTGCATCGACCGACGCATGCTCGACATAGCACGAAAACCCTAGGTTTTACGTGCCGTCCTCGCATTTGCATCGACCGATGCACATGCCGAGCATAGTTTTTCCCTGAAGCTTCTCGCCGAATCTTCGTTCCTACAACCACAAAACTCAAACCCAAGCCACAAGAAAGCTTCCTAACATCCCAAATAAAAATCTAACAAGCCACACAACACATAACAAGCAGATTAGAGAAATCTCCAGCTTAGATAAGCCATGGTCATGCACTTACCTTTGCCAAGAAGTTTCTGAACCTTAAACAAGCAAGAACACGCTCCTAGGAAGCTCCAACAACGATCCCAGCTACATATCTCTACAGGAATCGCCTCCAACCACCAGAAATCATCAAGAACACTCAAGAACACTTAAGAAACATTTTCTCTTTTTTTGTTTTCTCTCAAAAGCGGCTAAACACGACTAATGAGACAAAAAGACGAGTTAAGGGTTTTCCTTTTCCCTTTCCTCCAAAACACAGCGTTTAACTTAAGTTGAACCGCTGAAAACCAACCTTGCATCGACCGATGCATCCCCTAAACCGGAATTTCGGTTCGCGAATGTTACGACAAACATATGCATTGTTTGGTTATTATGGATTTATTATAGACGGATTGCAAAATATCGTATGCGGATGAAGATGTTGATTATATTTAACCTTGGTATGGATTGTGATATTTTATATATACACCAAAGAATATACCAAAACATTCTAAATGAGTGGCTAATTAAATTTCGTAGAAAAATACCAATGTTATATAATTAAATTTTTAATCTAACTCAGTTTAAGAACTTTTTATTTAGATGAAAAAATCATTTGGAAATGTATAATTTAATTTCATAAGATTATATAATTTTTTAAATATACTCTTAATATCATTGGAAATATATTAATGTTTACATATTTAGTTTCATATATGAACATGTAAATTAAATTTTGATTAAAAGTTCAGTCTATTTATGGTATTAAGATGAAAAATGTCAAGGAAGTGAGACATAAATGGGTAATTCGTATAATAGAAAACATTGTAATTAAAGATTTTCAAAAAATAAAAGTTGACTATGTGACAAGTAGATGGAGAATACATTTATTTCGTCTAAATTTCTTAGCTAAAATTTATTAATAACATTATTATATGGGTAATTATTCAAAAGAGAATAGTTATAGGACATAAAATTTATAACGAGATGGATCGAGAGAGGAAGAGATGGGATGGAACTAGACTGGATGAGATTTAACACCCCATAATAAAATTCTTCAACATATTCAACAAACACGGGCTGTGCTTGATCATTATTGATAGAAAGCAAAATTTTTTATATTTTCGAAGTAATGAAGATGATAATCATTTTTATTTTTGGTACGGGTTGCAGTATTCTACATATATACCAAAATATTGACAAAAGAGTGACCAACTAATTTTTATTGAAAATTCTAATATTATACAATTAAAATTTTACAACCTAAAAAGGTTTATTATTTAACCAAATATATATTTTTACCAGCGTTTTCTGAAGTAAGTTAATTTACTAATTAAGTACATATACTTAGAAACAATAATTATATTATGAGAAAAATTCTAGTCTATTTAAGGTATTAAGAAGAGAAATAGTATGTAAACTTAAATGGGTAATTCGAATAATGAGAACCAATATATTGAAGGATTTATTTTTAAAAAAGGGACATAAATTTTAGATAAAGGTAAGAAATTAAAAAATATAAGTAGATAAATTCAAGTGTCAAGTTTTCACTAATTTGGATACGGATTGACTATGCAACATGTAATTAACCACTTTAGAACAAGCAGTTTTAAAATTTTGATAACAATTGTATAGTTTCTGAAATTATAATTTTTTGGATAATTTGAACTAACTAAATAAAAAAAATATTCAACGAAGAACTATGGTATCCCATCTAAATTTTTTACCCAATTTCTTTTAGTAAACATTGTGTAACGAATAATTATTTAAGGGAACAAACACAAGACGAAAAATTATGATGGATACGGGACGAGATGGGATGAGACGAGAAGAGAGGGGATGAGTTGGAATATGAGGGGATGGGACGGGACGGGACGTATTTCTCGTTCCAAAGTAAATACGTCTAGGATTATTTTTAAAAAAATTTACATGAAAATAACACACCTATGCTACATCATCCGCATAAATATAATTCTTAATTAGTCAATTTACAAATTTAAAATTTATATAAAATTTTTGTCCGGTGTTGTAGCACTGGTTACTACCTAGTTTCTAATTATGGTAAAACACATCACTCTTACACTCAAGTCGTAATTACACTTAAATCACATTTTCATTTGTAATTTAGAGGATAGTTAATGATTATGGATCCTTTGTTATTTTCATATAAACAAAGTCAAATAATTATTCTGATGCAGAAAATCACAACGGATCCTTAAAACTAAGCCGCCAGAATAATTAATTGTTACTACTACTAGAATGATTAAGAATACATATAAGAGTATTTTGTAGGTATGAAGTAATAAAGTTTGTTTTAAAAGTTTCAAACAAAGTCAAAAAAGTTTATTGGTAAAATGAGTGGTTTATTCAAAGTTAGTAAAAATGAGGAAAGATTGCGAAAGGTGAGGTGATGATAAGGTTGCCATACAATACAACCCATACCTAACTCCCAACTATATCTCAACCCCCATTCTTTCTTATTAAGCCATGCATTACTATTTTTCATTTGTCAACGAGCCATTACTAATCATCTTTTTATATAAAAAAATTATCAAACAAAACGAAGAACCAGATCTGTTTTTAATCTGGCGGTTTCAGTTTTTGTTTACATAAACTAACAGTGTGTAATTATTGAATTTTATTGATATTTTAAACTTAATTCCTATAAATACGAAACTTTACATTGGACAAAAAAAGATTCAAAAACACTTTTCATCAGTAAATTATTAAAACATAATGTAAACTACAATATAAAGATTTATAGCATCAAGAAAGGGAGTAGTAAAGATGTCTTGGTGAAATAAACGATTTTCTAAAGATGCATGTTTGTAACACGATGCTTCTTTGAATTATGTTCGTAAAAAAAAAAGTAGATTATATAGTCTGGATGCGATGCGATGTGGTAAATGTTATTATTATCTGCTTAACAATATGGCCATGAAAAATATTAAGAGATGGTCTCATGAGTATGACTGTATGAGGTAGGTAGATGAAGGAGGATTGGTAAAAAAAAACTATAAGAATATTTACATGATCCTAACTTGATCATTTTTTTTTGTTACAACAGTAGTCTAGATCTTGGTCCAAAATACGTTCTAATTAATGGGAAACCCGAAAATAGAAAGAAAAAAAAACATTTGAAACAAGTAACTCCAAATCAAGAGCAACATGAAAGGTTGGTCGCCTAAACCACCCAACCCCTGCGTCAACGACTCAACAAAAATACAGTTCCTCTTGGCTTTAAGCTAGCTAGTAATATATTGCACATTCCTAAGACAACAATAAATTATTTTCTTAAAAAACAAGAATAGACCGACCAAATGTATGAAATAATAAATCTCATGCAATGTGCAATCCCTTTGCCATGGCCTCATGTGACGCATTTGAAGTTCATTTATCACGGACGGTAGAAATTTACTGTCATCTTCGTAGCTTACCTAATACAATCCCCATTTTTAAAATAGATATATTTCATTGCTCAACAAATTTATAACTATTATATTATTATTGGGCACACATCCATGTTTTGCTATTATTCAAATAGATGTCTCGATCAAATAATAAGTACTAGAATCATAGAGAGGTATATATCAATATCATCCGTTGCTTTGTTCGGATACAAATGTAGTAAACCTTTTTTTTTTGTTGACTATGTAGTAAACTTTTACATAACAAAATATATAATAAGCTCAATTAACATTTTTAAATATACATTTCAATAGTCTTAAAAGATATATCCACAAAAGTAAAATATAATCATAATTTAAAGTTAGTTAAAGAGAATATAATACTATAGACAATAATAATAAAGAATAATATCTCATGATTTGGCGTTGCGAATATATCATACATTAAAAAGTTTCCAACTGAATTACATGTATCTTACATAAAGCACTAAAGAATGGTACATTAATTTAATTATAAATCTAACAAAACTATGCAATAGATGCTGTAAACAAAAACACCCAAATTCTATGCACTAGAATTTGGCAATTCAAAAGCTAGTTAGAATTCAAGAAAATGGTCTAAACAAAGAATGGTCTTACACTCTTTATAATGAGTTCAACTCAAGAAATTTTGATTCTTGATTTTTTTTTTTTAATTGACTTCTTTATTATTTTATGTCTTGATAAACAAAAAAATAACTTTATTCGAAAAGTTCAAATAAAACATTTGTTTAATAAAAAAATAAAAATGAGAACCATAAGCGGAAAAAACAAGAGTGGAAGATGAAAGAAAAAAGAGAAGAGAGGGTAGCTGAGGAACAACAACTACGGCGCCTCCTAACAAAAAGGGATCGAAACAAAAAAAAAAAAAAAAAAAACAATGGAGAAGGTGTGGAGTGTGGCGGAGGCAGAGACCACGTGCACTCTCTTCTCTTCTTCTTCTTCTTCTTCGTTTTCATCTTCCTCTCTTCATCTGCCATTATTAACTCTCTTGACCCCACCTTCCTTCTCCTCTTCTAACTCCAACCTACCCCCTCTCTCCCATTCTCTTCCCTCCCTCTCTATAAACCCTTCTCTCTCTCTCTCTCTCTCTTTCTCTCTCATTCTCTCTGTCTTTTGGTTATTGTTTAGTAAAGGCCCCAAAATTGTGGCGTTCTGTCTGAGATGGTCTTTTGACTCTTCTCTACCCCTACAAAGGTTTGAAACTTTTCTTCTTTTGCTGATTTTGTTATCTCGGTGTTTTAAAGTTTTGATTTTTTATTGTGATTTAGTAATTGGGATTTTTTATTGTGATTTCAACTTATTGGAGTTGGGTTTGTTGAGCTTCGACTTCAATTGTGGGGTTTTAATCATTACTTAATCTCCTCTTAGATCTCTCATATTTCTAAAGGGACTCATTATTGGATAATGATGCTCTCTTTCTTACTTGCAAGATCTTTTGCTTATGATTGTGTTGTGCTTTTCATTTACTTCTTCTTCATATGCTGTCATATTCTTTATCCAGCTTAATTCCACCCTTGCATCTTCATTTGAACTCCGAAATATAGTTGTTTTTATAGTCCTGTTATGTTTATTCAAGTCAATTTTGGTAGATAGCATCTTTTTGTTACTTTGCAAGTACAATTCTGAGACAATGTTGCTACCCAATTCTTTCTGAAGTGATTTAGTATGTGTTTATGGCTGTTTTGTAGATATATCAGAAGCTTAAAGGACAGTGACAATGGCTGGCTCCGTTAACGGGTATCAGAGTGCTGTAGGGCCTGGTATTAATTATGAGACGGTGTCTCAAGTTGATGAGTTCTGTAAAGCACTTGGAGGGAAAAGGCCGATCCATAGTATTTTGATCGCTAACAATGGGATGGCAGCTGTGAAGTTTATACGTAGTGTCAGAACATGGGCTTACGAAACTTTTGGCACTGAAAAAGCCATTTTATTGGTGGGGATGGCAACCCCTGAAGACATGCGGATCAATGCAGAGCATATCAGAATTGCTGATCAATTTGTGGAGGTTCCGGGAGGAACAAACAATAATAATTATGCTAACGTTCAGCTAATTGTAGAGGTAATATCATCTTTTGGGAACTACTAATATCTGAATGATCCTGTTGCACTGTACAGAACACATGAATTTTATCGGATTCAAAGCTCAACTTGAGCAAGAGAGTTGTGGTAATTTTTTTTTCATTCATCTTTGTTCTAAAACCTGTGTGCAGATGGCTGAAGTAACACGCGTGGATGCAGTTTGGCCTGGTTGGGGTCATGCATCTGAGAACCCTGAATTACCTGATGCCCTAGATGCCAAGGGAATTATATTTCTTGGTCCCCCAGCAGCTTCAATGGGAGCACTAGGAGATAAGATTGGTTCGTCGTTGATTGCACAAGCTGCTGATGTACCCACTCTGCCATGGAGTGGTTCCCATGTAAGTAAATTTACTCCTGTTAAGCTTAGCTTGTTTATCAGAGTTATGTTGTTATTTTCTAAATGCTGAATTCTTATGTTTTCAGGTTAAAATACCTCCTAATAGCAACTTGGTAACCATCCCCGAGGAGATCTACCGGCAAGCATGTGTCTACACAACTGAAGAAGCGATTGCTAGCTGTCAAGTTGTAGGTTACCCAGCGATGATCAAAGCTTCATGGGGTGGTGGCGGAAAAGGCATTAGGAAGGTCAGTTTGTGTAGATATGCATTTGGGCTGTCAGTCTCCTCTTTTCATTGTAAACTAAACCGATCCATATACTAGTGTTCTTATTCTTTTTTTATTTCTTAGGTTCATAATGCTGATGAAGTTAGGGCTCTATTCAAGCAAGTTCAGGGTGAGGTCCCGGGGTCACCAATATTTATAATGAAGGTTGCGTCACAGGTATGGCTACTTAACTATATCTCTTGAGCTAGGCATAGCTGAGTTCTTACTTTACTAAAGAATTTGACTCAGTATTACATTGCAATTCTTTACATGTCATTTTTGTAATCTTTTTTTGTATAGAGCCGGCATTTAGAGGTCCAGCTGCTCTGTGACAAGTATGGAAATGTTTCAGCTCTGCATAGCCGCGATTGTAGTGTCCAGAGAAGACATCAAAAGGTCTGTTAGTGGTTGATTCTGGATTTTGAATTGTCTGGTTATATAGAAGATCCTTCTGTCTAATTTATTCATAGTTATATACATCAATGTTTATTCTCCAATTGAGTAATAGTCCCTTTTGGCAGTGGCAAATTATTGCATGAGCTCTTACTTTACCGTTTGTATTATAGATCATCGAGGAGGGTCCAATTACTGTGGCTCCTTCAGAAACTGTCAAAAAACTTGAGCAGGCAGCTAGAAGATTGGCTAAGAGTGTTAACTATGTTGGAGCTGCTACTGTTGAGTATCTCTACAGTATGGACACTGGGGAGTACTACTTCTTAGAGCTTAACCCTCGCTTACAGGTTGCTTTCATACTAAAGTTTTTTTGTGTTGGAATCTAGTAGTAGGTTCGGGCTTGAAAACTGAATAACTTCTTTGACTTGATGTTTGAGGTCAGGTTGAGCACCCTGTAACTGAGTGGATTGCCGAGATAAATCTTCCTGCTGCCCAAGTTGCTGTGGGGATGGGAATTCCTCTCTGGCAAATCCCTGGTATAGTCTGCATCCTTATTTTCCAGAGGCAGAGGTTTCTCTTTTACTCCATGCACATGTATAATGTATTGTCTATTTCGCTTTGATTTCTTAGAGATAAGACGGTTCTATGGTATAAAACATGGTGGAGGTTATGATTCTTGGAGAAAAACATCTGTCGTAGCCTCCCCTTTTGATTTTGATAAAGCTGAATCTATAAGGCCAAAAGGTCATTGTGTGGCTGTACGTGTGACAAGCGAGGATCCTGATGACGGGTTCAAACCAACCAGCGGTAGAGTACAGGTAATAGGATATCTCTGGAATGCAAAGTTGATCTTCATTCATTGAGAACTGTGTTAACACTTCACACTTGTATGAACTTGCAACAGGAATTGAGTTTTAAGAGCAAGCCAAATGTATGGGCGTACTTCTCTGTAAAGGTAGGTATATCTATAGATGCTTGGCTATGCTTTAACATGTTTGGCTATGAGAACTGTGTATAACAGGAATTGAGAACTGTGTATAACATGTTTGGCTATGCTTTAAATTTTAACAACTACTTTTTACAGTCCGGTGGAGGCATCCACGAGTTCTCAGATTCTCAGTTTGGTAAGTTGAATGAAATATATGTATTTGGGCTGCTACGTCAGTTCTTTTCTTGAGTTTTACAAATTGAAACTTCCTGTAATCTTCTATTCAGGACATGTTTTCGCATTTGGGGAATCCAGAGCGCTGGCAATAGCGAATATGGTTCTTGGGCTAAAAGAAATTCAAATCCGTGGAGAAATTAGGACTAACGTTGACTACACCATCGACCTTTTACATGTACCTTTCCTTCTTCTTGCATACCAAGCTTACACTCTGTGTTTGCAATATCTTGACAAGATCACTGCAATTGTGAACCAGGCTGCTGATTACCGGGAAAACAAAATTCACACTGGTTGGTTGGACAGTAGGATTGCTATGCGGGTCAGAGCTGAAAGGCCTCCATGGTATCTCTCTGTCGTTGGCGGGGCTCTCTATGTAAGAACCTCTTTCTCAGATATTTATTTGTCTTGAAAAGTTTCTATCTGTTGACGAGATGTTTTATTTGTCCAGAAAGCATCAGCGACCAGTGCTGCTGTGGTTTCAGATTACGTTGGCTATCTGGAGAAGGGGCAAATTCCCCCAAAGGTACTTCAATATCAGCGCTCACTTTTATCTATCTCGTTATGTTTTTGTAGCTTACTTTGTCTCTTTTAACCTGCAGCATATATCTCTTGTGCATTCTCAAGTGTCTCTGAATATTGAAGGAAGTAAATATACGGTATTCTTGTACTGTCAAAATTTTACTGCTCTCTTCTTCTGCTCGTGCATATTACTTTTGCACGGAAGATGTTGTAACTAAGGCTTACTAACCTGAACATAAATGTTTACAGATTGATGTAGTCCGGGGTGGATCAGGAACCTACAGGCTAAGAATGAACAACTCAGAAGTTGTAGCAGAAATACACACTCTACGTGATGGAGGACTGTTGATGCAGGCAAGTATTTGGCCTTTTTTCTATACTACAAGACAGGGACATACATGTGTCATGCATCAAAACTGGTTGAGAATCTCATTTCCTTTTCTCGTTTTCATTGTCATTGCAGTTGGATGGTAAAAGCCATGTGATATATGCAGAGGAAGAAGCTGCAGGAACACGTCTTCTTATTGACGGAAGAACATGTTTACTACAGGTTTCTACTGAATTTTTTACTTTTAGTTTTCCAAATCACTTCACGTTTGTCTGAAGTCATTTTTAGTTTTAAGTTGTCTGTCAATTTTGGCTTATTAGAATGATCACGATCCTTCGAAGTTGATGGCTGAGACACCATGCAAGTTGCTGAGGTATTTGGTTTCAGACAACAGCAATATTGACGCTGATACGCCTTATGCCGAAGTTGAGGTCATGAAGATGTGCATGCCACTTCTTTCACCTGCTTCAGGAGTTATCCATTTCAAAATGTCTGAAGGACAAGCCATGCAGGTGAAAAAATACTCCATTGCTAAACAAATATTGGTTTCCTACAGTTTTGTTCACATTGTTTAAGACGTCCATTACCTTCACAGGCTGGTGAACTTATAGCAAAGCTTGATCTTGATGATCCTTCTGCTGTAAGAAAGGCTGAACCCTTCCATGGAAGTTTTCCAAGATTAGGGCTTCCAACCGCAATTTCCGGCAAAGTTCATCAGAGATGTGCTGCAACTTTAAATGCTGCTCGCATGATTCTTGCTGGCTATGAGCATAAAGTAGATGAGGTAATCACTATTTATTTTATTTGTTATTTGATTAACTTTTTAATTAGATTATTAGAGTCTCAGATTGCTCCTATGTTGCAGGTTGTTCAAGACTTACTTAATTGCCTTGATAGCCCTGAACTGCCATTTCTTCAGTGGCAAGAGTGCTTTGCAGTTCTGGCGACACGACTACCTAAAGATCTCAGGAACATGGTAAACGATTCATAATCTGTGTTCGTTTTTCTATGATCGTGTTTTGAGTTTCAAATCTTTTAATACTTTCTTTTATAATTCTTTATCAGCTAGAATCCAAGTATAGGGAATTTGAGAGTATCTCCAGAAATTCCCTGACTGCCGATTTCCCTGCTAAACCTTTGAAAGGCATTCTTGAGGTGATTGCCTATTCTTTCTGTCATTCGCAATACTATCCTGTTTTTTACTCTCTGAAATTTTCGGTCTACAACTTGCAACAGGCACATTTATGTTCTTGTGATGATAAAGAGAGAGGTGCCCTAGAGAGGCTCGTTGAACCATTGATGAGCCTTGCAAAATCTTATGAAGGTGGAAGAGAAAGTCATGCCCGTGTTATTGTTCATTCCCTCTTTGAAGAATATCTTTCTGTAGAAGAATTATTCAATGATAACATGCTGGTAATATATGGTTCAATAACTAAGAGAGGGATTTTTTGTTATTAGCTACCTCTGACGCGTCTTAATAATCATTTTATTTTTCTTGAATAGGCTGATGTTATAGAACGCATGCGTCAGCAATATAAGAAAGATCTGTTGAAGATTGTTGATATAGTGCTCTCACACCAGGTCTGTGATCATCCTTCTCAGACCAGGCTTCTCATTTCTTCATCACTATGTCACTGAATTGGAATGCTCATCTATTCTTCTTTTCAGGGAATAAAAAACAAAAACAAACTCGTTCTTCGACTCATGGAGCAACTTGTTTACCCTAATCCTGCTGCGTATAGAGATAAACTTATCCGATTCTCAACACTTAACCATACTAACTACTCTGAGGTCCGTTTGCTTCCTTTATGTTTTATAATATTTATGTTTACATTCGTCAACTGATGATCATTTTGTGTGTGTAGCTGGCACTCAAGGCGAGTCAATTGCTTGAACAGACCAAGCTAAGTGAACTTCGTTCAAACATTGCGAGAAGCCTGTCAGAGTTAGAAATGTTTACTGAAGATGGAGAAAATATGGATACTCCCAAGAGGAAAAGTGCCATTAATGAGAGGATGGAAGATCTTGTGAGCGCATCTTTAGCTGTTGAAGATGCTCTCGTGGGACTATTTGACCACAGCGATCACACACTTCAAAGACGAGTTGTTGAGACTTATATTCGCAGATTATATCAGGTTATAATCCATACTTTCGCACCATTATTATTCTTCTTTCGGCTTCATTTATAAGACAATCTTGACGTCATTTTAACTCGACTCTTTCCATCAGCCCTATGTCGTTAAAGAAAGCGTGAGGATGCAGTGGCACCGTTCTGGTCTTATTGCTTCCTGGGAGTTCCTAGAGGAGCATATGGAAAGAAAAAACTTTGGCTTAGACGATCAAGAGACATCCGAAAAAGGAATTCTTGAGAAACGTAGTAAGAGAAAATGGGGGGCTATGGTTATAATCAAATCGCTACAGTTTCTGCCAAGTATAATAAGTGCAGCATTGAGAGAAACAAACCACAACGACTATGAAACTGCCGGATCTGGCAATATGATGCACATTGCTATTGTGGGCATCAACAATCAGATGAGTCTGCTTCAGGACAGGTACTTGAAAGTCGCGACTGCATGATTGTTTAAAGCAGCTTAGGTGCCGTAATGTCTACCTAATACTGTTTCATTTTTGGTTTGTTTGTCTCAGTGGGGACGAGGACCAAGCTCAGGAAAGAGTAAACAAGCTGGCCAAAATTCTTAAAGAGGAAGAAGTGAGTTCGAGCCTCTGTTCTGCCGGTGTTGGTGTAATCAGCTGTATAATTCAGCGAGATGAAGGCCGAACACCCATGAGACATTCTTTCCATTGGTCAATGGATAAACAGTATTATGTAGAAGAGCCATTGCTGCGTCATCTTGAACCTCCTCTGTCCATATATCTTGAGTTGGTATGATCATGATTCATGACGATGAAATGTAAATTCTAGTTATAGAGCTTCTGACAAATTTTTATAATGGTTGTTTACTTTTGTCTGTTTCAGGATAAGCTGAAAGGATACTCAGATATACAATATACGCCTTCACGAGATCGTCAGTGGCATCTGTATGCTGTTACAGACAAGCCAGTGCCAATCAAGAGGATGTTCCTGAGATCTCTTGTTCGACAGGCTACAATGAATGACGGCTTTATGTTGCAGCAAGGGCAGGATAAGCAACTTAGCCAAACACTATTTTCCGTGCCATATACCTCTAAATGTGTTCTGAGGTCTTTGATGGATGCCATGGAGGAACTGGAACTGAATGCCCATAATGCTTCCATGAAACCAGACCACGCACATATGTTCCTTTGCATACTACGTGAGCAGCAGATAGATGATCTTGTGCCTTACCCCAGGTAGCTATAGCTGTTCCCTGACATGTTACCGTTTGTAATATCTCAGACCTTATGGTAATTATAATCAATGTGTTTCTCACAGGAGAGTTGAAGTGAATGCGGAAGATGAAGAAACTACAGTCGAGATGATCTTAGAAGAAGCAGCACGAGATATACATAGATCTGTTGGAGTGAGAATGTATAGGTTGGGCGTGTGCGAATGGGAAGTGCGGTTGTGGTTGGTGTCCTCTGGACTGGCAAGTGGCGCTTGGAGGGTTGTGGTTGCAAACGTGACAGGCCGTACATGCACTGTACATGTAAGTTCAGTTTACAAGTATTTGGTTGTACAAATAACGCTAAGAGTAAGAGTACACATCTCAATGACTTAACCTGCTGTAATTCGAGTTTTCAGATATACCGAGAAGTTGAAACTACTGGGAGAAACAGTTTAGTGTACCACTCAATAACCAAGAAGGGACCTCTGCATGGAACCCCAATCAATGATCAATATAAGCCACTGGGATATCTCGACAGACAACGTCTAGCGGCAAGGAGGAGCAACACTACTTATTGCTATGACTTCCCGTTGGTTTGTTACTGAACTCAGAAGATTCACACATACGTTTACTCTTCTGGCTACTTCCAATCCCCTTACGTTATATCTTTCCTTTTCAGGCATTTAGGACAGCCTTGGAACTGTTGTGGGCATCACAATACCCAGGAGTTAAGAAACCATATAAGGATACTCTGATCAATGTTAAAGAGCTTGTATTCGCAAACCCAGAAGGTTCTTCGGGTACATCTCTTAATCAGGTTGAAAGACCACCGGGTCTCAATGACTTTGGAATGGTGGCGTGGTGCCTAGATATGTCGACTCCCGAGTTTCCTACGGGACGAAAACTTCTGGTAATAGCAAATGATGTCACCTTCAAAGCTGGTTCGTTTGGTCCTAGAGAGGATGCATTTTTCCTTGCTGTTACTGAACTCGCTTGTGCCAAGAAGCTTCCCTTGATTTACTTGGCAGCTAATTCTGGTGCGCGACTTGGGGTTGCTGAAGAAGTCAAAGCCTGCTTCAAAGTTGGATGGTCAGATGAAATTTCCCCTGAGAATGGTTTTCAGTATATATACCTAAGCCCTGAAGACTACGAACGGATTGGATCATCTGTCATTGCCCACGAAATGAAGCTCACTAGTGGGGAAACAAGGTGGGTAATTGATACGATCGTTGGTAAAGAAGATGGTATTGGTGTAGAGAACTTAACAGGAAGTGGGGCAATAGCGGGTGCTTACTCAAGGGCGTACAATGAAACTTTTACTTTAACCTTCGTTAGTGGAAGAACGGTTGGAATTGGTGCTTATCTTGCCCGCCTGGGTATGCGATGCATACAGAGACTTGACCAGCCGATCATCTTGACCGGCTTTTCTACGCTCAATAAGTTGCTTGGGCGTGAGGTCTATAGCTCTCACATGCAACTTGGTGGCCCTAAAATTATGGGCACTAATGGTGTTGTTCATCTTACAGTCTCAGATGATCTTGAAGGCGTATCAGCAATTCTCAGCTGGCTGAGCTACATTCCTGCTTACGTGGGTGGTCCTCTTCCTGTTCTTGCCCCTGTAGATTCACCAGAGAGAACTGTGGAGTACGTCCCAGAGAATTCTTGTGACCCACGAGCCGCTATAGCTGGGATTAACGACAATACCGGTAAATGGCTTGGCGGTATCTTTGATAAAAATAGCTTTATTGAGACTCTTGAAGGCTGGGCAAGGACGGTAGTGACTGGTAGAGCTAAGCTCGGGGGAATACCCGTTGGAGTTGTTGCAGTTGAGACACAGACTGTAATGCAGATCATCCCAGCAGATCCTGGACAGCTTGACTCTCATGAAAGAGTGGTTCCACAAGCAGGGCAGGTCTGGTTTCCTGATTCTGCGGCCAAGACAGCTCAAGCGCTCATGGATTTCAACCGGGAAGAGCTTCCCTTGTTTATCCTTGCGAACTGGAGAGGATTTTCAGGTGGGCAGAGAGATCTTTTCGAAGGAATACTTCAGGCTGGTTCAACTATAGTAGAAAATCTGAGAACATATCGGCAGCCAGTGTTTGTGTACATCCCAATGATGGGAGAGCTGCGTGGTGGAGCGTGGGTTGTTGTTGACAGCCAAATAAATTCGGATTATGTTGAAATGTATGCTGATGAAACTGCTCGTGGAAATGTGCTTGAGCCAGAAGGGACGATAGAGATAAAATTTAGAACGAAAGAGCTGTTAGAGTGCATGGGAAGGTTGGACCAGAAGCTAATCAGTCTCAAAGCAAAACTGCAAGATGCCAAGCAAAGTGAGGCTTATGCAAACATCGAGCTTCTCCAGCAACACATTAAAGCCCGAGAGAAACAGCTTTTACCAGTTTATATCCAAATTGCCACCAAATTTGCGGAACTTCATGACACTTCCATGAGAATGGCTGCAAAAGGAGTGATCAAAAGTGTTGTGGAATGGAGTGGCTCGCGGTCCTTCTTCTATAAAAAGCTCAATAGGAGAATTGCTGAGAGCTCTCTTGTGAAAAACGTACGGGAAGCGTCTGGAGACAACTTACCATATAAATCTGCAATGGGTTTAATTCAGGATTGGTTCTGCAATTCAGATATTGCCAAGGGGAAAGAAGATGCTTGGACAGACGACCAAGCGTTCTTTACATGGAAGGACAATGTTAGTAACTACGAGTTGAAGCTGAGCGAGTTGAGAGCGCAGAAACTGCTGAATCAACTTGCAGAGATTGGGAATTCGTCGGATCTGCAAGCTCTACCTCAGGGTCTTGCTAATCTTCTAAACAAGGTATGAAATGGAACCTCAGAGAAAAACTTGGGTTCTCTAGTATTCTTTTATATATGGCTCTGTTTTTGGTGGCCTAAGTGAATATGTGTGATGCAGTTGGAGCCTTCAAAAAGAGAAGAGTTGGTGGATGCGCTACGAAAAGTGTTGGGTTAATATCAAAGTGGTTTAGCTTCTGTTCCAAGAAAGATGGACATTTAGAGTTGCCGTTGAAGTTATTATATTTGCTGTAAATGTTGTTGTAGCTTTTGTCATTTGCCGTATAAGCGAATTACGCAATAATTCATTCAACATGTCACTATTGCTCCATAAATATTTATATTGTTAAGAATCAGAAATCTGTCACTGAACCAAAGCCAGTTTAACACCTGCTTCATACACTGAACCCTAAGATATAGTCCAAATAAGACTTAACTATGACAGCAATTAAAATTTCATTCTTAAAATATTGATTCGTTGTTTTTATGATCTTCCTTTTATGACGATAATTGATAAGTATTGACTAAACAGCTTGTGGCTTTAAAGCCCAAATTTAATAATAAAGTCCAGTAATAACGGGGACAGTTTCTTAGTACTTTTTACTGATCTTGGGACTGTTTGGCTTGGTCACCAAGTTTTGTGAAAATGGAGATGAGAGCTTTGGTTTCTTCGTGTTCTACCGGTAATGGAGGTTCTGATCCGATCAGCCTCACGAATGGTTCTCCATGGATCACAACAGTTGGTGGTGGTGCAAGTACCATGGACAGAGAGTTTCCAGCGACTGTGAAGCTGGGAAGTAGTATGAAAGCCTTCAAAGGAGTAAGCACAAAAACAGTTTTGTCTCGGACCAAACAACAGTTTCCTCTGGTATGCTTAGCAAGAAGCAATGCGAACAGCACTGATCCGACCTCGTTCTGGGAGAATGGTTTGCTTTCTTTCTTTTCTTAAGAAGTTATGATTGCGTTTTTCCTTTTTTGTTCCTATACATTTCATCTGAATGTTGCTTTTATCTATATGAAAACGCTCTTTCTAAGTACTTTTGGTAGTGGATCATCAGCTCAGATGATAGCATCAATGGGTTTTATTTTTATTGTTCAAGTTCCTGTTTCTGGCTCCCATTAGAATTCTTTGTAAAGTTGATTCATGTATGTCTGTGCTTATGGATGTTTTACAGATATATCTGAAGCTCAAAGGACAGTTTTACCGGCTGAATCTAATAACGGGGATAAAATTGCTGTAGAACCAGGTAGAAATGATGTGACGGTGTCTGAAGTGGATGAGTTCTGTAAAGCTCTTGGAGGGAAAAGGCCAATCCATAAAATTTTGGTTGCTACCAATGGAATGGCAGCTGTGAAGTTTATTCGCAGTATCAGAACATGGGCTTACCAAACATTTGGCTCGGAAAAAGCCATATCGTTGGTGGCCATGGCAACTCCTGAAGACATGCGGATCAATGCTGAGCATATCAGAATCGCTGATCAGTTTGTTGAGGTTCCAGGCGGAACTAACAATAACAATTATGCTAATGTTCAGCTTATTGTAGAGGTGAAATGCAACTTTTGCAAACTACTAATTAGTGCTAAGTATTGTGTTTTTGGTGATTCATCTTTGTCTAAAATACCAAGTGCAGATGGCTGAGGCAACGCGTGTGGATGCAGTTTGGCCTGGTTGGGGTCATGCATCTGAGAACCCTGAATTACCTGATGCCTTGAAGGAAAAAGGGATCATATTTCTTGGTCCTCCTGCTGCATCAATGGTGGCATTAGGAGATAAGATTGGTTCGTCGTTGATTGCACAAGCTGCTGACGTACCTACTCTGCCATGGAGTGGTTCCCATGTAAGTAAAAATCAAATATTACTTTGAAGCTGAACATATTTTTACCAGAGAGTTGCTGACAAAATGATAAATTCTTATATGTTTTCAGGTTAAAATACCTCCAGGGAGCAGCTTGGTAACGATCCCAGAGGAAATCTACAAGAAAGCTTGTGTCAACACAACTGAAGAAGCAATTGCTAGTTGTCAAGTTGTTGGTTACCCGGCAATGATCAAAGCGTCGTGGGGTGGTGGGGGTAAAGGCATTAGGAAGGTCAGCTTGTGTAGTAGCTATATGCGTTTTGATTGTTGACTAATTAAGCCGATCATACTATGTAAGTATGTTTCTTTTTCTTAGGTTCATAATGATGATGAGGTTAGGGCACTATTCAAACAAGTTCAAGGTGAGGTCCCAGGCTCGCCGATATTCATAATGAAGGTTGCTTCAGAGGTATGGCTACTTAAACAATATATTTTAATCTAAATATAGCAGACGACTAACACACAGCAAAATAAGCATGTCTGTTCATAATAATATTTTGTAATAGAGTCGGCATTTAGAGGTCCAGCTGCTGTGTGACCAATACGGAAACGTATCAGCTTTGCATAGCCGTGATTGTAGTGTCCAGAGAAGACACCAAAAGGTTTGTTGTTGATCATTATCTCTCTTTAATTACGCAACAATCAAAAACAAGAATTAAAGTTTTCTATGTAGAGTTGTCTCTACTCTTCTTACCCTAAGCAAAAGGCTTCCCAAAAGTAACAAATGCTCAAAGACCCTTGATCTAATCTCGTCTCCTTGTTATGATATTCGAGCTTGTCCTGAAGCTCATGACCTTCTTGTCCACATACTCTTTTGTGTAGAATCTGCTAATTGACCATGTCTGAACTTAAAACAAATAAATTCTTGCGAAAACAAGTATAACTATGTTATATATTTTGGTTCTCAATGATCCTTGTTCCAATGAGTTTATCTTATTCATTTCCAAGCTTTAGGTTACTTCCTTTCACTATGTCGTCATCTTTTAGTAGCAATTCATCAAACACTTCGTGTGCAATTTCTTGTTATTGACTCTGTTTAGACGATTATTTACGCTATTTTCATCCTTTGTTACCAACCAAAAAAAAGTTTTCTCTCAATTTACCCAAAAGCTCTGTATTGAGTGAGTGAGAGAAATCCATCGGAGACGATGATGAAGTACGATTTTTCCCAAAATAAACTAAGTCGAGTTGCTCAAACACAACCCAACTCAGGTATCGAGTGGGGGTTTTTTGAACACAATTGCTTTGTTCATAACATCAAGACGAACCAAATATGTCTACTTTAGTCTCAATTTTTATAATCCAACTGAGTTATCTCTATGGTTTTTGTTGTATCATAGATCATAGAGGAAGGTCCAATCACCGTAGCTCCCCAAGAAACAGTCAAGAAACTTGAGCAAGCAGCTAGAAGGTTGGCTAAGAGTGTTAACTATGTTGGAGCTGCTACTGTTGAGTATCTCTATAGTATGGACACTGGGGAGTACTACTTCTTAGAGCTTAACCCTCGTTTACAGGTTTCTTTCATACTTACTACTACAGCTACACTTTGTTTCTAATCATTCTATTGGAAGGTTTGGTCTTGAAAAGTGAAAGGCTTTTGATGTTCCATGGTCAGGTTGAGCATCCAGTAACTGAGTGGATTGCTGAGATAAATCTTCCTGCTGCACAAGTTGCTGTCGGGATGGGAATTCCTCTCTGGCAAATCCCTGGTATGACCTGTGTCCCGAGGCAACGGTTTCTTAATTCTAGTCTATATGCATATTGTAATTATGCTACTACTGTCTTTTGTTTTTGTTAGAGATAAGACGGTTCTATGGTATAAAACATGGTGGAGGCTATGATTTTTGGAGACAAACATCTGTTGCAGCCTTCCCTTTTGATTTTGATGAAGCTGACTCTATAAGGCCAAAAGGTCATTGTGTTGCTGTACGCGTGACAAGCGAGGATCCTGATGACGGGTTCAAGCCCACCAGCGGTAAAATACAGGTAGTATTGATAGCTGTGAGTGCAAACTAAAGTCTATTATTCTCTGACAACTGTGTAGGGATAATACTTGAACTTGCAACAGGAATTGAGTTTTAAAAGCAAGCCAAATGTGTGGGCGTACTTTTCTGTCAAGGTAGTTATGGCTAGTAGCTGCTCTGCTAATGATACATGTTTCGCTATGTCTTAAATTTTACGACTTTTTTGTTTTGTTACAGTCTGGTGGAGGCATCCACGAGTTCTCAGATTCACAGTTTGGTAAGTTAAGTGCAATATGTGGGCTTCTGCTGGGACATGTTTTACAAATTATAATAACCTTTAACCTTCTATTCAGGACATGTTTTTGCATTTGGGGAATCCAGAGCCATGGCAATAGCAAATATGGTTCTTGGGCTGAAAGAAATTCAAATCCGTGGAGAAATTAGGACTAACGTGGACTACACAATCGACCTTCTACATGTATGCTTCCTTCTTCCTACACACAAGAATTACACTATGTGTTTGTAATGTACCATGATAAGACCATTTCGATCCTTAATCAGGCTTCTGATTACCGGGAGAACAAAATACACACTGGTTGGTTGGACAGTAGGATTGCTATGCGGGTTAGAACAGGGAGGCCTCCGTGGTATCTCTCTGTTGTTGGCGGGGCTCTCCACGTAAGACCCTCTTTCTCACAGATCTATATCTCGAAAATTTCTCTATCCAGTGAAGCATTTCACTATTTGTCCAGAAAGCATCAACGACCAGTGCTGCTGTGGTTTCAGATTACGTCGGTTATCTAGAGAAGGGGCAAATTCCCCCAAAGGTACTCCAATATCAGTGATTTCTTTTGTCTTTCCCGTAATGATCTAGTTGTTTACTTTTATCTCTCTTAACTTGCAGCACATATCTCTTGTGCATTCTCAAGTGTCACTGAATATTGAAGGGACTAAATATACGGTATGTGCCTGTTATTA
Organism: Camelina laxa; assembly: GCA_024034495.1. Lineage (NCBI taxonomy): Eukaryota > Viridiplantae > Streptophyta > Magnoliopsida > Brassicales > Brassicaceae > Camelina > Camelina laxa. Next base: position 8,631,318 of record CM043884.1, read on the forward strand.
AAATTTTACTTCTCTGCTTTTCTTCTTTTCATCTGGCATATTACTTTTGCGCTGAAGATGTTGTTACCGAAGCTAACCAACCTGAACGTAACTGTTTGTAGATTGATATAGTTAGGGGTGGATCAGGATCCTACAGGCTAAGAATGAATAACTCAGAAGTTGTATCAGAAATACACACTCTACGTGATGGAGGTCTGTTGATGCAGGCAAGTTTTCTGCCTTTGTTCTATACTACAAGACAGTGACATACATATTTGACACATAGTAACTGCCTTTTGAGAAACTAATTTCCTTGTCTGGTTTTCACTGTCATTACAGTTGGATGGTAAAAGCCATGTGATATATGCAGAGGAAGAAGCGGCAGGAACTCGTCTTCTCATTGACGGAAGAAATTGTTTACTACAGGTTTGCACTGATTTTTTTTGTTTTACCATGTATACTTTCACGTTTGTCTGAAGTCATTTTTAGCTTTAGATTTGTCTGTCAATTTTGGCTTATTCAGAATGATCACGATCCTTCGAAGTTGATGGCTGAAACACCGTGCAAGTTGCTGAGGTATTTGGTATCAGACGACAGCAATATTGAAGCTGATACGCCTTATGCCGAAGTTGAGGTCATGAAGATGTGCATGCCACTTCTTTCACCTGCTTCAGGAGTTATCCATTTCAAAATGTCTGAAGGACAAGCCATGCAGGTGAAAAACTATTCCATTGCTAAACAAATATTGTTTTCCTACAGTTTTTTCCACATTGATTAACCCATCCATTATTTTCTTCACAGCCTGGTGAACTTATAGCCACACTTGATCTTGATGATCCTTCTGCTGTAAGAAAGGCTGAACCCTTCCATGGAAGTTTCCCAAAATTAGGGCTTCCAACCGCAATTTCTGGCAAAGTTCATCAGAGATGTGCTGCAACTTTATATGCTGCTCGCATGATTCTTGCTGGATATGGCCATAAAGTAGATGAGGTAAATGCTATTTGCTTTTCCTATTTGAATCCAACTTTTTTATTAGATCATTTGACTCTGAGATTGCTCATATCTTTTTCAGGTTGTTCAAGACCTACTTAATTGCCTTGACAGCCCTGAACTGCCATTTCTTCAGTGGCAAGAGTGCTTTGCTGTTCTAGCAACACGACTGCCTAAAGATCTCAGGAACATGGTATACAATTGTGTAAACTATTCATAATTCGTTTTAGCTTCCTGTGATCTTGTTTTGAGTTTCAAGTCTCTTACTGCTTTTCTTATATAATTCTTTATCAGCTGGAATCAAAGTACAAAGAATTTGAGATTGTCTCCCAAAACCCCCTGACAAGAGATTTCCCTGCGAAAATCTTAAAAGGCATTCTTGAGGTGGGTACCTACTACTGTCTCTTACATTTGTGACCTACGGTTCTGTATTTTATTTTCTGAAATGCTTTCTTTTTGGTCCACTTTTTGCAACAGGCTCATTTATTATCTTGTGATGAGAAAGAGAGAGGTTCCCTTGAACGGCTCATTGAACCATTGATGAGCCTGGTGAAGTCTTATGAAGGTGGTAGAGAAAGTCATGCCCGTGTTATTGTTCATTCCCTCTTTGAAGAATATCTATCAGTTGAAGAATTATTCAATGACAACATGCTGGTAATATATGGTTCAATTGTTGTCAAACGGCTTCGTGGTTACCAGTTATGTGTGAGGAGTCGTGATAAGTATTTTATTTTTAAAAAGGCTGATGTTATAGAAAGCATGCGTCAACTAAACAAGAAAGATCTATCAAAGATTGTCGATATCGTACTTTCACACCAGGTTGGTACTTATCTTTCACACACCAGGTGTCTCTTGTCGCATTACTATGTTATTGAACTGGCATGCTCATTTTCTTTTGTCAGGGCATAAAAAATAAAAACAAACTTGTTCTTCAACTCATGGAGCAGCTTGTTTTCCCTAATCCTACAGCATACAGAGATAAACTTCTCCGATTCTCAACACTTAACCATACTAATTACTCTGAGGTACATGTGGTTTCCTTTATGTTTTATGGTATTGTTGTTGACATTTTCCAGCTGATGATCAGTTTGTGTGTGTAGTTGGCACTCAAGGCGAGTCAATTGCTTGAACAGACAAAACTAAGTGAACTTCGTTCAAACATTGCTAGAAGCCTGTCAGAGTTAGAAATGTTTACGGAGGATGGAGAAAATATGGATACCCCCAAGAGAAAAAGTTCCATTAGTGAAAGGATGGAGGATCTTGTGAGCGCATCTTTAGCTGTTGAAGATGCTCTCGGGGGACTATTTGACCACAGCAATCACACACTTCAAAGACGGGTTGTTGAGACTTATATTCGCAGATTATATCAGGTTATAGTTCATTCTTTCGCACCATTATTATTCAAAATTCCTTTTAGACTGCAATTTATTAGACACAGACAATCTTGACGTCATTTTAACTCGACTTTCTTCATCAGCCCTATGTCGTTAAAGAAAGCGTGAGGATGCAGTGGCACCGTTCTGGTCTTATTGCTTCCTGGGAGTTCCTAGAGGAGCATATGGATATAAAAAACATTGGCTTGGACGAGACATCTGAAGAAGTGTTTCTTGAGAAACGTCGTAAGAAAAAATGGGGGGCTATGGTTATAATCAAATCGCTACAGTTTCTGCCAAGTATAATAAGTGCAGCATTGAGAGAAATAAACCACAACGACTATGAAACTGCCGGATCTGGCAATATGATGCACATTGCTATTGTGGGCATCAACAATCAGATGAGTCTGCTTCAGGACAGGTACTTGAAAGTCGCCACAGCATGATTGTTTAAACCAGCTTAGGTGCCGTAATGTCTACCTAATATGGTTTCATTTTTGGTTTGTTTGTCTCAGTGGGGACGAGGACCAAGCTCAGGAAAGAGTAAACAAGTTGGCCAAAATTCTTATTGACGAAGAAGTGAGTTTGAGCCTCTGTTCTGCCGGTGTTGATGCAATCAGCTGTATAATTCAGCGAGATGAAGGACGACCACCCATGAGACATTCTTTCCATTGGTCAATGGATAAACAGTATTATGTAGAAGAGCCGTTGCTGCGACATCTTGAACCTCCTCTATCCATATACCTTGAGTTGGTATGTCCATGATGATGAAACGTATATTCTTGTTTTACAGCATCTTGCATTCATTTAAATGATTGTTTATTGTTTGTCTAATGCAGGATAAGCTAAAAGGGTACTCAAATTTACGGTATACACCTTCAAGAGACCGTCAGTGGCATATGTATACTGTTACAGACAAGTCAGTGCCAATCAAAAGGATGTTCCTTAGGTCTCTGGTTCGAGAAGCTACAATGAACGATGGGTTTATGTCACAGCAAGGGCAGGACTACCAACTTAGCCAAACACTGCTCTCCATGGCGTTTACGTCGAAATGCATTCTGAGGTCTTTGATGAATGCCATGGAGGAACTGGAACTGAATGCACATAATGCTGTCAGTGCCATGAAACCAGACCACGCACATATGTTCTTATGCATACAAAGTGAGCAGCAGATAGATGATCTTGTGCCTTACCCCAGGTTGACATGGCTGTGTCTCTTAGAAGTTAAAGTTAATGATATGTCAGAACTTTATCGTAACAATTATCAATTTTTTTTTGTCACAGGAGAATTGAAGTGAATGCGGAAGATGAAGAAACTACAGTTGAGATGATCTTAGACGAAGCAACACGAGAGATACATAGGTCTGTTGGAGTGAAAATGCACAGGTTGGGTGTTTGCGAGTGGGAAGTGCGACTGTGGCTGGGGTCCTCGGGACTAGCAAATGGCGCTTGGAGGGTCGTGGTTGCAAATGTGACAGGCCGTACATGCACTATCAATGTAATTTTTCAGCTTATAAATTTTATGCTGTGCAAACCATACAGAGAGTACACATCTCCACAACTTGACAATCTGTGATTTAACGTTTCAGGTATACCGAGAAGTGCAAGCTACTGGGAGTAACAGTTTAATCTACCACTCAATAAGTAAGAAGGGACCTTTGCATGGAACCCCAATCAACGGTCAATATAAACCACTGAATCATCTGGACAGGAAACGTCTAGCCGCAAGGAGGAGTAACACTACGTATTGCTATGACTTCCCCTTGGTTAGTAACCGAACTCAGAAGATTCTCACATAGATTTACTCTTTGCTGTTTTCTACCCACCTACGTAAGTTTTTGTATCTGTAGTCATTTGAGACAGCATTGGAGATGTTGTGGGCATCACAACACCCGGCAGTTAGGAAACCATGCAAGAATACTCTCATCAACGTCAAAGAGCTTGTATTCTCCAATCCAGAAGGTTCTTCGGATACATCTCTTATTCCGGTTGAAAGACCAGCGGGTCTTAACGACTTTGGAATGGTGGCCTGGAGCTTAGAGATTTCGACTCCTGAATTTCCTATGGGACGGAAACTTCTCGTAGTAGCCAATGATGTCACATTTAAAGCTGGTTCTTTTGGTCCTAGAGAGGACGCATTTTTCCTTGCTGTGACTGAACTGGCTTGTTCCCAGAAGCTTCCATTGATTTACTTGGCAGCAAATTCTGGCGCCCGACTCGGTGTAGCTGAAGAAGTTAAAGCTTGCTTCAAAGTTGGGTGGTCGGATGAAGTTTCCCCCGAGAATGGTTTTCAGTATATATACCTGAGCTCTGAAGACCATTCAAGGATTGGATCATCTGTCATTGCGCACGAAATGAAGCTCCCTAGTGGCGAAACAAGGTGGGTGATTGATACGATTGTTGGTAAAGAAGATGGTATCGGAGTTGAAAATTTAACAGGCAGTGGGGCAATAGCAGGTGCTTACTCAAGGGCGTACAACGAAACTTTTACGCTAACCTTTGTTAGTGGAAGATCGGTCGGAATTGGTGCTTACCTTGCCCGCCTGGGTATGAGGTGCATACAGAGAGTAGACCAGCCGATCATCTTGACCGGCTTTTCTACGCTCAACAAGTTACTTGGGCGTGAAGTCTATAGCTCTCACATGCAACTTGGTGGCCCTAAAATCATGGGGACAAATGGTGTTGTTCATCTTACAGTCTCAGATGATCTTCAAGGTGTAGAAGCTATTCTCAACTGGCTGAGCTACATTCCTGCTTACATCGGTGGCCCTCTTCCTGTTCTTGCTCCTTTAGACCCACCTGAAAGAACTGTTGAGTATGTCCCAGAAAACTCTTGTGATCCACGAGCTGCTATAGCTGGGATTAACGACAGGAATGGCAAATGGCTTGGTGGTATCTTTGATAAAAATAGCTTTGTTGAGACTCTTGAAGGCTGGGCAAGGACGGTAGTGACTGGTAGAGCTAAGCTCGGGGGAATACCCGTTGGAGTTGTTGCAGTTGAGACACAGACTGTAATGCAGATCATCCCAGCAGATCCAGGGCAGCTAGAGTCTCATGAGAGAGTGGTTCCACAAGCAGGGCAAGTCTGGTTTCCTGATTCAGCAGCCAAGACATCTCAAGCGCTCATGGATTTCAACCGGGAACAGCTTCCATTGTTTATCCTAGCAAACTGGAGAGGTTTTTCAGGTGGGCAGAGAGATCTTTTTGAAGGAATACTTCAAGCGGGTTCAACTATAGTAGAAAATCTGAGAACATATGGACAGCCAGTGTTTGTGTACATCCCAATGATGGGAGAACTGCGAGGTGGAGCGTGGGTGGTTGTTGATAGCCAGATAAATTCAGATTATGTTGAAATGTATGCTGATGAAACCGCTCGTGGAAATGTGCTTGAGCCTGAAGGGATGATAGAGATAAAATTTAGAACTAAAGAGCTGTTAGAGTGCATGGGAAGGTTGGACCAGAAGCTAATCAATCTGAAAGCAAATATCCAAGATGCCAAGCAAAACGAGGCGTATGCGAACATCAAGCTTCTCCAGCAACAGATTAAAACCCGAGAGAAGCAGCTTCTACCTATTTATATCCAAATCGCCACCAAATTTGCGGAACTTCATGACACTTCCATGAGAATGGCTGCAAAAGGAGTGATCAAAAGTGTTGTAGAATGGAGCGGCTCGCGAAGCTTCTTCTATAAAAAGCTATATCGGAGAATTGCAGAGAGCTCTCTTGTGAAGAACATAAGAAAAGCGTCTGGAGACAACTTATCATATAAATCTGCAATGGGTTTGATTCAGGAATGGTTCTGCAAATCCGAGATTGCAAAGGGGAAAGACGAAGCTTGGACGGACGACCAACTGTTCTTTACATGGAAGGACAATGTTAGTAACTACGAGCATAAGCTGTGTGAGTTGAGAGCGCAGAAACTGCTGAATCAACTTGCAGAGATTGGGAATTCGTTGGATTTGCAGGCTCTACCTCAGGGACTTGCTAATCTTCTAAACAAGGTATCAAATAAACCTGAGATTTTGTTTTTTTGTATGTCATTTTTTGTAGGCACCCTGAGTGAGAGAGTGAATATGTGTGATGCAGGTGGAACATTCAAGAAGGGAAGAACTGGTGGATGCGATTCGAAAGGTGTTGGGTTGATATCAAGAAAAGGTTTAGCTTCTGTTCCAATAAAGAAGATGGTGTTTTGGAGTTGCTCGTGTCCTAGGGTGACACAAGTTATTTGATTGAAACTAGATTATAACGATCTTCCTCACATTTGTTAGCCTACATAATTTAGCTGCGCAATAATTCATTCAACACTCGAGGGAGAAAATATAAGTATTTTATAAACTCCCTAAGAAAACTTGCAGAATATATCTTGGTGGAGAAGTCAAAAAATAGAATAAACTTGTAATTAAGCTTAGGAGAAGGTAGAAGGAGGCTTTCTTCACAACAGAGGCTTCATCCAAATTTAACCAACTCTCATCCTGATTCGTCTTCTCCCACCATCGAGCTCTAGTACTACCTTTTCATGAATGCCATAGAGTCTCTGAGTCTTATCAGTTCTTCTCAAAGATACAATACTTTTATTTCATGCCAAAAGCACTCACTTGCCAATAAATTGTGAAAGTGCAATCAAGATGAAAACATTCACTAAAGAAGGGGGTCTTATTGATAAAAGAGTAAATAATGGGTTCAATATCATAAACAAATTTAAATATGGAGTACGGAATCAGTCAATTCCTCTTCCCAAAACCCTAAACTCCACCTTCCGTTTCAGATCACACTTCCAAATCCGTTGTCTCCGCTCGAGTCCTACGTTTCTTCGTGACTTTGTAAGCTTCTTTCCTCAATTCTAATCTCACTTTGTTGTATCAAGTTTCGATTTTTATTCGTTTTTTCCAGCTTCCGATGATACATGTTTACTTACTGGCTCGATCTTGAATCTGGGGACTTGGGAAAAATTTGCTGTTTAGAATCTTAGGTTTGATGATGAATTGAGTTAATAATGAAGTTTGGTTACCTGGGCTGTACTTTGTTTCTCCAGATTAATGGTGGCTGCTTAGCTCATGATTTTGGATGTTTTAAGAAATCTTAGAGCTTCTTCGTCTTCTTGTACTAGAGCTCGTATTATTCTTCCAGGTTGTGGTTTTTATTCGGTTGGTACAAGTAAAATGCGAGATATCAAAGTCAAATCTGATTCAAGGGAGCTGCTAACATCATCTGATGAAGAAGAAGAAGCAGCAGCTCAGATTATTGAATCGGTTTCCATTAGAGAAAACGAGATTTCTTCGTCGTCTTTGAGTGTTAAATCCACGCCTGAGATTGAGAAAAAGTACGTTCATCGGGTTTACGACGCGATTGCTCCACATTTCAGCTCTACTAGGTTTGCTAAGTGGCCTAAAGTTGCTGCCTTTCTTGAATCGCTGCCTTGTGGATCTGTGATTCTTGATGCCGGTTGCGGGAACGGCAAGTATTTGGGGTTGAACCCGAGCTGTTTCTTCATAGGATGTGACATAAGTCATCCGTTGATTAAAATCTGCTCGGATAAAGGGCAAGAGGTTTTGGTTGCGGATGCTGTTAATCTTCCTTATAGAGAGGAGTTTGGTGATGCAGCCATCTCTATAGCGGTTTTGCATCACTTAAGTACAGAGAATAGGAGGAAGAAAGCGATTGAAGAACTGGTTCGGGTGGTTAAGCCAGGGGGATTCGTTCTCATTACGGTTTGGGCTGCAGAACAGGAAGACACGTCATTGCTCACCAAGTGGACACCCTTGTCTGCAAAGTATGTTGAGGAATGGGTCGGCCCAGGTAGTCCAATGAATAGCCCTCGTGTCAGGAACAACCCGTTCTTTAGTCTTGAGAGCATTCCAGAGACTGAGGTGAGTACGAAGGAGCTAAAGGCTGAGAACTCCCCGTTCATCAGTCTTGAGAGCATTCCAGAGAGCGAGGAAAGCACGAGAGAGCAAAAAAGTGAGAGCATTATCCCAGAGACCAAGGCCAGCATAGTAGAGCAAAAGGATGAGAAATGTGTTGAAGAGTCATTGGAGGCTCTGAAGAAGAGCCAACAAGAGTACTTTGTTCCATGGCATCTACCCTACCACCGTGCTGAAGTGAGCGGTGCATCTGCATCTGCACTTGCTAGTGGGCTTGCAAAGAAAGACGATAGAAAAGGAGCTGTTGTGTATAACAGATACTACCACGTCTTCAGTGAAGGCGAACTTGAAAGGTGTGTGACTTTTGCTCTCTATCGATTATCATTAGTCTCGTTTGTTTGTTAAAACCGTTTACATGTGGTAATAATCTTTCACAGGTTGGCATCTGGAGTAGGCAATGCAATGATAGTTGATAGATTTTACGATAAGTCCAATTGGTGTATTGTTCTTCAGAAAGCAGCTTTAAACCAAGATTGATCTACTAGTGGACTCAGACTTGTCTGGTTTCAAACAAAAGATAACACTTTTCCAAATCTTTCTGAAATTGGAACTCCATTGCATATGTAATCGAAAATTATCATTGCATTTTTCATGGTTGTAGTTGAGATTCTGTGGCAGCTCTTTATCCCTGCAGTTTGTTGGCTTTAAGGGGTTTTGTATTATGTGTAACACAAATGAAAGAAAAGAATTTCTCTACATGATGTCAGAAATTTGATTTGTACCATACAAATTTTATTAGTGATTCATTCACTACTTAGAATGACTGATACCCCCCTACTGAGAAGAAAAAGAGAAATTCATTTTAAGAAAGTTGGGCCGTGTTAACGGGCCGAGTGTTGTGAGTTGTATTCTAGAAAAGGCCCTCAAATTTGAAAAAATATTACAATAGTGCCATTAATTAAGTTCATCGTCTTCCTCAGAATCATCTCTTTTCTCCGGCTAAAACCCCTTTCTTCAACCTATCTATGTGAAAGCTGTCTTCTTTCAGAGAAAATGGTATCCGTTTTATTCCAATCTTCTTGTTCGTGTTCACTTTTTAGCTTTACCCCTGTAAAATTCGGAGCTCGTCTCGTTTCTCCTCTCGATTTCGCTGGAACTCATGTACAAGTCACTTCCGGCGGTGGTCCTCGAATCGGACAAGGTGAAGGCTTTTCAAATCTTAGTAATTTATTTATGTAAAAGCCTTAGAAATTTCGAAACTTTGTTGTCTTACTTGCTTCTACATGGTCTATGCTGTTCTTGATTTTAGAGGAGATTAAGACTTAAGTCTTGCTTTAATTGCTTACAGTTAATTTCCAAGATTCTGTTTTGCTTAGAGACCAAACTCTTATTTTCCATTAGATTTGACTGGTCTGTGATTGTTAGTAATATTTTGAAATCTCAGGATGTTTACTGAACTTCAAGGGTGAAAGACCTCAGAGATTTGTTGTATCAGCTGTTGTGGATGATAAAAGTGTTGTAGCTAAAGAGGAGAGGAAAGAGGGTGGAACGGATAGTGGTTCCGAAAAGGTTGTAGATAACCAGAGAATGATCAAAGTTTGTGATAAGCTCATTGAGGTTTTCATGGTAGATAAGCCTACACCATCTGATTGGAGAAGACTGTTGGCTTTTAGCAAAGAATGGGATAGTCTCCGACCACATTTCTACAAACGGTGTCAGGAACGAGCGGATTCCGAGGATAACCCTGAGATGAAGCATAAGGTTCATCGGCTTGCAAGAAAGCTCAAGGAGGTGAAAGACTTTTTAGACTATAGGAGTTAGTTATTCATGTTTCCCTCTCTTTATGTATTTGAAAACCGGGTTATCTATGCTGTTTAATTGTGACGACATTGGTCTTAATCAGGTTGATGAAGATATTCAAAGGCATGATGAGCTTCTGAATGTTATCAAGAGGACACCACCAGCTGAAATTGGTGAACTTGTTGCAAGACGACGTAAGGATTTCACAAACGAGTTTTTTGATCATTTGCATACTGTTGCTGAATCCTACTATGACAATCCGGATGAGCAAGATGGTAATTTTTTGCCTCTCGTGAAATAATTGAAACCCTTTGCCTAACCCCAAAGGACAAAACAATATACTGATTATTTGTTCAATGGTAACTTTTTTTTGGTAAGCTCTTGCATCCCTGGGGAAGTTGTCTATTGCGGCTGTACAAGCCTATGACACTTCAACAGAAAGCATTGACGCACTAAACGCTGCCGAATTGAAGCTCCAAGACATAATCAACTCCCCTTCTCTTGATGCTGCTTGCAGAAAGATTGATAGTTTGGCTGAGAAGAATCAGCTTGATTCTGCATTGGTTCTTATGATCACAAAAGCTTGGTCTGCTGCTAAGGAATCTAACATGATGAAAGAGGAGGTACTAAACTCCTACATCCAGTAGTAGCATTATATTCCATCATAACATTGACGTTTTCTTGGATGAGCATATTTTCTTTGCATCATAACATTCGAATCATACAAGTCGTAGAACCCACCTCATTGTGTCTTTCATCCATTTGGTGTTGGTTCTTCACAGGTAAAAGACATACTGTATCATTTGTACGTAACAGCAAGAGGGAATCTGCAGAGGCTTATGCCCAAAGAGGTGAGAATACTAAAGTATCTACTATCGATAGAGGATCCTCAGGAACAATTGAGCGCTCTACAAGACGCTTTTACCCCTGGGGAGGAGCTTGAAGGGACTGATGTAGACTACTTATACACGTAAGCACGAGAAAACTAGATCGGTTTAGCTTTATATACATTTTACGTAGTTATGGAACCTCAGGCTGAGTAAAAAATGTGAACTGTGTAGGACGCCGGAGCATTTGCAGAGTTTGATAAAGACGGTGTTGGAGGCGTATCATTTCAGCAGGGAAGGGAGTCTCGTGAAGGAAGCCAAAGACCTTATGCATCCTGAGCTCATTGCCAAAATGGAAGTACTCAAGAAGCTTGTTGAAAAGAAGTATTTGTGATTCAAAGATTTTACAAATCATAATTTCTCTTTTTGTTACTATGTATGTGTTGTATATGGTGTATGACATTCTTCAGGTTTCACACATAGTTTTGATACCACCATAAGACTAGACTGTAGAATCTTGCATTTCAATAAATAGAATATGTGAGACACTTAAGACATCGTGCACAAGATACTTCCCGGAGTACGTAGTTTGATTCATCTTCCAACAAGTTACTTTCAAGATCAAATAAACAATATTTTAAAGACTAAATTACACCTAAACATATAGATCAAAAATTGGAGGCTAGAATCTCACCCAAAACTGAAAACTATGCAAACTTATGCAGATTGGAGGCTACAGGTATATCAAATGACACGAGAATTAAAATCCTATGTCTCCATTTGTTTCTTTAACTTTCTTGGTCGATTACTAAACTATGAGACCTGAGTTCCTACTACTTCCTAGAGTTTATAAAAACTATGCAAATTCATGCACTTAGGTTTGTCTTCCCTTTTAAACAAAAAAAAAAATGTTGTCTTCTCTCCGCTTCCTAATGAACGTTTGCTATTTAAATTATAAAATGGAGGGAATCATCAAAAGCGCCCGTGGCCTAATGGATAAGGCGTTTGACTTCTAATCAAACGATTGTGGGTTCGAGTCCCACCGGGCGTGTTTACTGTTTTTGTCCAACTTAATTTACAGCTTCTTCTTCTTTCTTTTTTTTTGTACCTTTTAAATATCCCTCTTTAGTGGTTGAATTATTTCTTAGACCATTGAACAAACTAAATGACCATTTGGATTTGGACATCGTAAGCAATTATGACCCGATGATAATACAGAAAAAAACTCAGGTTGGTCTACATTAAAGTTGTGATATGAAACAGAAAGGAGAACTATTGTCCAAAACTTTATTTCATCAGGTCGGGAGAAACCATGTTAAATTTCGAACCTCCATAGCCAACGCTACTCAGAATCCAGGTGGTAGGATTTTTCTCTTTTTACTACTGGACCAAGGCGACTTGGTTAAAGTCTTTGGTATTGTGTTAACTTCGTTATTTAGAAGTTAATACTTAAAATAATGCAAATATTAGCTCTTGCTAAAATCTTTAGTATATTCTAAAGTAGCAGTTAAAAAATTCAAACTATCTGTTTATGCAATAAAATAGGCAGACAAGATAACATCAGAATTCAACATTAATATATACCGTCTATTTGGTCACACATGCCATTAAATTTATATTTATCAAGGAAAACTAGGAGAATACACAAGTATTAATAAGGCTGGGCAAAATACCCAACCAAATATCAAATCTGAATCTGAACCCTAACTTAAATATATTTGAATAGATGCTTTTGTTTATGTATTGGATATCCGAACCCGATCGAGTATATTCTGAACATCCGTTCGCCACCTGAAACCATCCCTAACATTTCAGGAATCTGATCGAGCCTTTCCTTTCATTTGTATCCCTTGATCATTCTTTACTTCCTGTTTTGTTTGCAATGCTCAAACCAAAATTTAGGGTTTTATTTTCATATATGTCAATTTTCATATGTTAGTTTAGATAGATTATATGATTTTAACTTCAAATTTGGTACCATTTGATATTTCACAAACTTAGGAACTTTAGGCTTATGAACTTGGTGTTTTAGTGTTTGGAATTATCTTCTTTTATTAATTCAATTTAGTTTTATAACTTTGTTTTTTTCTCTTATTGATGATTACAGTTCGTTTGTTTAGTTTGGTACTTCGATTACAATCATTTTTTAATTAAGTTGGGCTGATTTTGAGTTTTTTTACTTTGATTCGGATAAAAAATATCAAACCCGATCTGAATTCAAAATATATTTTGAAATTTCGGGTATACTTAAAATGCCCAAACTCGATCCAAAATATAAATATACTTTCATGATTCCTATTTTTTAAAATCCAAAAACTCAGAAAACCTAAAATATCCAACCAGAACTCGAGAGGGTACCCCAACACTCACCTCTATATACATACAAATATTTATCTATATATCTGAAGTTTTACAAATATATATATGTTTTAATCACCAAGCATGTATTGTTCCTTTTCCCTCTCGGTTTTCTTGTTTTTGTGTGAATGCAAAATTGTACCTTATTTTTGTGAATCTCATAAGTAGATAAAGTTCTAAAGTTGAATCTATGTATCCACCAAACTTTTCCAAAATTCTCGTCTTTTATGGTCGGAAAGTTTTTCTAATGTTTTTTGCACATAGTTGCACTCACATATATATGATGATGGAAAAAGAGAGTGTATGTTGTTCGAAAAGAGAAAAAGGGTAACAAGATGGATGGAATACCACTAAATACAATAAAACCTCTAGATATAAATTAATAATTATTAATTTATTGAGAAAATTTCCTAATTTGATAAAAAAATAATTAAAAAAAAAAAATAATCGTTATATCTAATATTTTTATAAAATCAATTACAAGGAAAATAATAATTATCATGTTTTAAAGATAACATTCAAAAAAATTTAAATAGTAAAAATATTTAAAATAAACACTAATAAAAATTAATATGTATATATATACATATATTTAGATAATTTTGTATAATTATTAATTTATATTATCGATGGGACCATATATTTACAAAGAATTTTCAAAAAAATTATTATATTATTATATTATCGAATAGTATCCAAAATTACACTAGTCTCTACTTAGGACCAGAGAAATTTATTAATTTATAGAAATTATTAATTTAACGAGTATTAATTTATAGAGGTTCTACTGTATGAGTATTTTCTGTCTAAGTTATAAGTTATAAGTTATATTAGACCATCATTACTCATTGTTATTTCCCCCAATTTCTCTTATTAAAAAAAAATAAAAATATATAAAAAAAGAGAAAAGAAGAGAGTGAACATTGCTTCAATTACTATGGCTAGAGAGGTTATTCTTTCTTTTTCTCAACGTTCTACCAGTAATGATGCTCTAATACCACAAGAGAGTATTCATGATAAACGCGGCTAAGTTATGTTGTATTTTCTGTCTTGCTCTTTCAAAATCCCAATTTGGCGGCCAAGTGTATTCGATCATTTTTCTATTTTGGTTACAACCCTAATCGTAGCCACAAAAACTTTAACCTGACTAGTAACTGTTTGAAATCATGTCTTCCCCCGAATACAGCAGAGTGATTTGGCTCTAACAAATTAGAAGACATGCTTTCGAACAAGATGTATACAGCAGAGTATACAATTATACAAGTTTAGGTTTTGGAAGTATCTATAACAAGTTTAGGTTTAGGTTTTGGAAGTATCTAAATTGTTATAGGTCTTTTGTATAACTTACTCTCTCTCTCACACAAAAAGTGTCATTATAGAGATTTATCTTTAGGCTAACTTTTTAAATTATCATTAAGCGAGAGCTATTTGTTCAATTTAAATCAATAATCAATAATCAATTACTAAAATAGCATACAAGTATATAATTCAAAGTTTTTACTTTTAAGAAAGCTTTAATTTTTAAATTTTAAAATAAGAGTTAAGTAACTTTGTAGTAGATCATCCCCACCCCACCTATCAAAATGTGTACAGAATTACAATGGAAAAATATGCAAAATCAATCCCAACCAAGATAAAATATATATTTACTCTAATTTACATGATAGAACTCAGAAAGAAAAAAAATGCCCCCGGAAAGAAGGAAATTCAACTATAAAGAAAGCTGTTGGCTGGAGATTTTTTCCTTTTTTTTTTTTTTTGTGTTTTTTTCTTTCATTCAATTCGAACAAGAGAAGCAGGCATCTCATACTGCAACGCAAATGCTTCAACTCGGTTTCTAAGCTCAGATATGTCTTTGTTGGTGCATAAACTTTTCACAAACTCCTTGTGTGACTTCACATGCTCTCTCTGCAACGCACTCGCTATTTGAGCTGCCTTTATCAGAAAATCCGCTATTGTCTCGAAATCAGACTCTATACAGCCTCTGGTTGTCATCGCAGGTGTCCCTATTGATAAAAAAAAGAAAAAAAAAAAAAATGAGGCTCGATATAAATAAGAATGTGACAGACAGCTCATTAAATTTATTTCAAAATGCCAACCAATCGATCTGTGCTTACCTATTCTTACACCTCCAGGAGATATTGTACCGTTATCCCCAAATATAGCTGTCTTGTTTAAGGTTATATGGCACATCTCGCACACTTTCTCGTAGACTTTCCCTGCAAAACAGACAGAAAACATAATCAGACAAAACAATAACTTTGGATCGATGCGTGGGTAAGGTTGAGTGATTTAGGTACCTGTTAAGCCCAAAGGAGTGAGATCCCACAGCAACAAATGATTGTCAGTGCCACCAGTAACCAGTCTGCATTTTCTTCTAAGCAGAGCTGCTGCTAAAGTTTGGGCGTTTTTCTTCATCTGTTGTATGTAAGCTTTATACTCTGGAGTGGCCACTTGTTTCAAGGCAATGGCAAGAGCTGCAATATGGTTGTTGTGAGGACCTCCTTGTAGCGATGGAAAAACAGCAAAGTTGATCTTTTCCTCTAAATCATAGTGCGTTGAAGTATCACAGTGACTAGAGTGATGGCTCTGCTTTCTTATCTTTGGCCCTCTCCTGTAGAAGATGATACCTCCTCTAGGACCACGTAGACCTTTGTGGGTAGTGGAGGTAACTATGTCACAGTGGTCAAATGGATCGGAACATTCCTGAGATTAAGAAAAAAAGTAGCAAACCAAATTCAGAAACAAAAACAGCTTGAGCAGAATCATAACAAAAGTCGACATATCAGAATAGTTTAGAACCAATTCCTTACATATATTAACTGACACACCAATATCAAGTTATCATATACGTGACAACGTGGCTATTTGTTCTCACTTTCTTAAAAGTAAACTTTACTGTCCACTATGTATAAGAAGCTTCTAACTACTAATCATTTCAAACTACCCACAGAAGAGGACTTTTCCTAGAAAGTAGTCAAAGCAGCTAATGGTTGAATAGAACAACCATAACTCTAACACAGAATATGAATACATAGCCTAATCAAAACTTTCTAATACTAAATTTTTAACCTAAGTGCTAGACATGCAATCTAAACCATGAAGAATTAAAGAGATAATCAACACAATAATACAAGTAGTAGTTGATGGATTCCAAACCTTAGTTGCCACAAGACCGCTTATATGAGCCATGTCACACATCAAGACAGCTCCACACTTGTCTGCAATTTGTCTAACCCTAGCGAACTCCCAGTCCCTAGGATATGAACTCCCTCCACAAATAAGAATCTTGGGGCGGTAATCAAGCGCCTTATCTTCAAGCTTATCATAATCAATATACCCAGTTTGAGGATTCACTTTATAAGGAAAGCTCTCAAAGAAGATGGACGTAGCCGAAATCTTCTTCCCACCTGGAGTACAATAACCATGACTCATATGACCTCCAGAAGGAGAATCAAGCCCCATAATTCGTTCACCAGGCAACAAAAGTCCCGTATACACAGCAAAATTAGCAGAGGTACAAGAATACGGCTGTACGTTAACACCCCATTTATCAGATTCAAGACCAAACGCAGTAAGAGCTCGTTCAATACACAGATTCTCAATCTGATCAATATATTGATTCCCAGTGTAGTACCTCGCACCAGGCATGCCTTCAGAGTATTTATTCGTCAAATGACTTCCTAAAGCCTCCATAACAGCTCTACACACAAAATTCTCAGAAGCAATTAACTCGATCCCTTTCACTTGTCGTTGCTTCTCTTTCTCTATAAGCTCGTGTATATCAGGATCAGCCAAATGAAGAGGTTGATCACCCCAAGCTCGTACAGCAGCACGTCTCGATTCCAGATCTGTATCACCACCACCAATCGAGCTCCTCTTCGGATGCTTCGCTTGAGTTAACAAAAGTGGACAATCTCGTTGCCTCTTGAGACACATGTGGTGACCTAAGATTCTGAAATGCTCGTCCTCTTTCTGATCTCCTCCATCTTTCTTCGGCTCTTCCACGGTGATCTTCTCAACCTTTTGCTCCAGTAACTGCAACGGAATCGGAGAAAACGTTGTAGGTAATGATCGGAAACTTGGATCGACTTGTAGATTAATCGAATCGTCAGCAATCGGAGCTCTTGGAGTCGGTGTTGGAGTCATTGATGCGTGGGAACAACCAAAACCTAGTGAAAAATTAGATTGAGAACGACTCAAATCCATACAATTGAAGAAGATGATGATTGATTTTTTTTTTTTCTTTTTTAAAGACCTAATCGTGTTTTTTTTTTTTTTTTGGTTCTGTGGATTTGAGGAGAAGAGAGAAAGGAACAAATAAATGAGTCATATGAACGCGAGAGATGAATGAGTTTTGGGGAGATGACCGGGTACCGGTAAAAGAAAGCTATGTATCTGGACCCTTTTTGTGGTATGATTAATTTATACGGTGGATTTTGTTAACCGGTACAATTAGGAACCTGTCAATTTTAATAGAGATTGACGGGGAAAAGAGGGCGTTCCCCTAATCTAGCCACAAAAGCTAGATAGATTCATTTTGACCGAATTGAAGGTTTTTTTTAAGGTTCTAAAAACTACAAACACAAATATCTCGCAAGATGAAAACTTTTGATCTGGTATGAAGTTTATCTTACTATCAATCTTGCTTGGGCTACATGTATGAGGGTCCCTGTAAAATATCGTTTCAACTAGTTTACCCCTGTACTTTTATGTTCTACCTATTTTCCCTAGACAACATATATTCTTCCCAATTCTATTTATATTAATTGATTTCTATCTAATTAACCAAAATAAATTAAGCTTTTAAAAATCTAAGTTTTGCGTTTTAAGATCGATAATTCGCGATTACTGTACCGCAATTAACTTAACCCGACTCAAAATATCAGAGCTGAAATCATTTTGTTTACCCATTTCCCCAAATCGATATGGGAAAAAAAAATTAGGTCTTCTTCTTTTTTCTCGAAACTGAGAAAATCGACTTCTTCTTTCTCAATTCAATTTCTTATTTTTTTCTCCATTTGTTTATTTCTCTTTAACTGGAAGTATGAGCCACTTTTCCTCTTCTAATTAGTTTTATCTGACTTCGAGAACTACTCACAGAGGAGTTCCGAGTAGGTACTGGTGTGGTAGCGAAGTACCCTCATTGTACCTAATTTCTATTTTTTTTTCCCAAATCGATTTGGGGAAATGGGTAAACAAAATGATTTCGGGTATGATATTTTGAGTCGGGTTAAGTCAATCACTGTACAGTAATCGCGAATTATCGATTTTAGAACGCAAAACTTAGATTTTTAAAAGTTTAATTTATTTTGGTTAATTAGATAGATATCAATTAATATATATAGAATTGGGAAGAATAGATGTTGTTTAGGGGGAAATAGATAGAGCTTAAAAGTACAGGGTAAAATAGTTGAAACGCTATTTTACAGGAGACCTCATACATGCAGCCCATCTTACTTAATAAAAAAGTAGAGTATTATTTCGAATTTTCCATAACATATCAGCGGACAGGTTTGGAAATGTCTTTCGTGGTCTATCTCCAGACTTGGCTGACCTATCAGTAGTATTTTTTTTTTTTTTATGTTTACCATATATCGTATGAATGTTGTTATATTAGTCTTATTTTATTCATTCAATTCTTTAATTTGTTTTTACTTTTATGAAATTCTTGATAATCTTCACAAAGATTTGTATATGAAAAAAATTATTCAAGATGAACGTTCTTATTATGCAAAGATGAACTTTTGATTTTAATAAAATGTAGACTATTATTTCGTCTTTTTAAATGTAGACTAACATATCGGTAGTATTATCTTATTTGCTCTATATATTGTATGTGATTTCTATTGGTCTCATTCTACTTATTCAATTCGTTTGTTTCATTTTGTGTACATAATTCTGAAATATCTTAACAAGAATTTGTATAAGAAAAACCTTAAAAACTTTATCAAATTATATATAAAATTTTATTAAAGCGATAATCACATTTTTGACGTCTTCAAATTATATCTAAGATAAATTCGAAGAATCATCCACTTCATCTCTCACACTCCCAAAATTCATTTAATAATAGAACATAAAACGAATGAGATTTAACACAAAATATCATTTTACATATGTACATACGTTTTAAATCTACAATTAAGCAATATCAACTTGTCGAGTAATAAACTTTTGATAAGTGATGTTGAATAAAAATTGTGTAAGTAAATATAGTTTTATTTTAATAAATGTTTGGTTAAAAAAAAAACCCATTAGAATTTTTTTGTAATGAACTATTCTTAATTTGTGTTTGTTTATGTATATAATAACATATATTGAACCTAAAAACTGTACAGCTAATTTATGTTTATGTAAGTAATAATTAAATATAGAGATTGTTGGATGGTGTTTTTGAATATGTTATTTTTACTAAAATTTATAGATTTTCCATTTTTGCATTTTAAAAGTTAATATTTATGTTTTTTTTGTTCTAAAATACACACTTTATAACAAATACTATACCTAAAAATAAATGGAACCGATTAAATCCAAACATAACGTATTAATCATATTTTGTAGCCTAAATAATGGTAAATCCATAAAATCGTAGAAAATACAAAAATTAATAAATGTTACCACGAAAAAAATACAACAGTCTGATCCTGATAATACAAATAGTAGTTTACAATATTATTTTTATTATTATCAATTCCTTTCTTTTACTCTAATTTTTTTCTCTGTACATTTTTTTTTTTATTTTATCTTTCTTTTCAAATAATCTCAGTCACTCTCTCACTAATTATTTATTTAGTTAGTGTTACTTTTGTTTGTTCGGAGTAATTGAAAAAACAAAACAAAATCCTCTTTATTGGTAAACACTTGGAATAAACAAAATTCACTTACACAAAAAAAAAAACATTGAAATAAATAAAATTTAATGTCTAAAAAAAACTAACTAAAATTTTGGAAAAAAAAAACTTTAGCCACATCTTTTCTGGAAAATTAAATTTTTTGAAAATGTCGTCTCTCTCTCTTGGGCGATTTTTATCGCGATTGGTTTTTCCAGTTATACCGTTTTGATTCTCCGGTTGTTTTACCGATCTGGAGTTCTCTTCCGGCCACAAAGTTCTCTTCTCAAAGTTAAAAAATCTTTGTTGACGGTTTTTGTCTGTCATTTGTAATTGACGATTTTCTGTCTCCCCAATTTCAGGAAAGTAACTGTCAACCAATATCGCCATGGAACCACTATAAATCAACCTTCTTCCCTCGCTATTTTCTACATTCTCATCCAATTTCCCTCTTTTTCTCTCTGATAACACTGACAATGAGTGACTACTTGAGAAAATCAATCCAAGACCTTGACCTGGGTATTGATGACATCCCGATGGTTCTTCCTCCGGAATTCAGTTCCCGAGCGGCCTCCATTAACCGCTTTTCCATTGTCGTCACGCCAGTGAACTAAAGGAAACATAATCTCCGCGCTCTAATCCGCCAGATGCCCCGAGTATGGGGATTCGCTAATGAATGTGTTGGTCGCTTAATTGATGGAGGTTGGGTCCAATTTCGCTTTCAGTCAGAAGAATCAATGAACCTTGTGCTACGTCGAGGCCCCTGGTCTTTCAACGACTGGATGTTGTCCACCCACAGATGGTACCCTAATATCAGTGATGAAACGATGCGGATCATTCCTTATTGGATTCAAATCCAAAGTATTCCTATTCTCTATATGAAAAATGCTATGGCTAGATGGGTGGGTAACATATTAGGCTTTGTCACGGAAGTAGACTATGATGAAAATGTCAATCAAGTAGGGGCAGTACGAGTCAGGGTAGATTGGAATTTGGAAAATCCTCTTAGGTTCCAGAAGAACATCCAATTTTTTGTTGGTGAAAATACTGTTGTTAAGTTCCATTATGAGAAATTAAGGAACTTTTGTAAGAAATGTGGATCCTTGAAGCATGATGCAAAGGAGTGTCCTCTATTTTTTTATGCGGCATATGACTCTGATCCCGAGGACTCGGATGACGAGCATGGTGGTGATAACCACTTTGATGGAGAAAATGATACATCTGCAACTCCAACCCTTGTAACGGTTGATCCAACGACTCTCATCCCTGGACTTCAAATGTCTCCCCCAACCAATACATCTACACAAAATAATGGAGTTCAATCTGTATCACCTTTCACTCTACCAAGTCTTTTTGAAGACCCTGACTTAACTGCAGAAAGATGTGCTACCATGGCGGGCCTGAGCTAACTCTGCAAAAGGGGCAAAGCATCGGTTTCAGTGGGTTCCTGTTCAGTTACCAATGGATTTGACGGAGGTGCAGGGGGCCCGGTACCCCTAGATACAACATGAGATTCCTCTCCTGGAACTGTCAGGATGTTGGACCACCGCTGACTAAAGTGCGACTAAGTAGATTATGTATAACTACTAGGTCTAATGTACTTTTCCTTTCTGAAACTTTAAATCATTGTGATGTATTATCTAAACTTATGTGTGACTTAGGATTCTCAAACTTAAATATTGTACCCCCTCAAGAGAGGAGTGGTGGTTTGGCATTGATGTGGAAGAGTCATGTATCTCTCTCTTTAATTTCAAAGGATGAGAGACTCATTGACACCACTGTAACCCTTAATAATATCTCGTTCTACTTGTCTTGTGTGTATGGCCATCCATCTCAAAGTGAAAGTCATCATTTCTGGGAAAGATTCAAAATGTTATTACCTTCTCGACTAAGTTCATGGATTCTTATTGGAGATTTTAATGAGATAATCTCAAACCAAGAAAAGATGGGGGGGGGGACCAATTCGGGATGAATGGACTTTTTGAGGGTTTAGAGAAATGACTTCCACATGCGACTTACTAGATGTTCGTTCAAGAGGAAATATATTTTCTTGGGTAGGAGAACGACATTCTCATACAGTTCATTGCTGTCTAGACCGTGCAATGGTAAACTCTTCAGATCGAGCAATTTTCCCCAATGCAGACCTAGAGTTTCTAGAGTATGATGGTTCATATCATAAGCCGTTGTTGCTTCATTTTAATGATAGACAGTTTCAAGGTAGACGAACATTCCAATTTGATAATAGACTGTGTGACATTCCCATTTTTAAGTCCGTGGTTGAGCAAGGGTGGACTATAGGAAATAATAATATTGATATCCCTATAAATCAAAGAATATCAAGTTGCAGACAGGCCATGGAAAAGCTAAAGCATCAGTCAAAATTGAATGCTGAAAACAGAGTAAAGTCATTACAACAGCAATTAAACACGGCAATGGAGAGCCCTCTCAGATTGGTAAGACAATGAATCCCTCAACTACATGATGCACTTACAAAAGCTTATACTAATGGGGCAAAACACTGGAAACAAAAGAGTCGCGACCAATGGATGGCAGAAGGTGATCGTAATACTAATTTCTTCCATGCCACTGCTAAAACAAGATATTCACAAAATAGAAACCTTTCTATCTTAGATGGTCAAGGTAATCATTTCAGAGGGGACAAGGAGATTGGTGAGCATGCGCAAGAATACTTCACTAGTGTCTACCAAACAAATGGTCACTTTGTCTCTCCTAACGAATTTTCAGACTTCATTGCTACGGTAACTGAGGATATTAATGCCAATTTAACAAGAGAGTTCAGTGACAAAGAAATTCATGATGTAGTATGTCTAATTGGTGATGATAGGGCACTAGGACCAGATGGACTTACAGCCCGTTTCTATAAACAATGCTCGGACACTGTGGGAAAGCATGTGATTGAGGAAGTAAAATCTTTTTTCAGAACATCAAATATGAAGCCAAGTATAAAACACAAAAAAAATTTGTATGATTCCAAAGATTGATAATCCCACTACACTCTATGATTATCGATCTATCGCACTGTGTAATGTCCTGTACAAGATAGTTTCCAAGTGTTTAGTACAACGGCTGAAACCTCATCTCAATGGAATTGTTTCTGAGACACAAGCTGCTTTCATTCCAGGTCATATCATTCAAGATAATGTGATGATTGCTCATGAAGTGATGCACTCTCTAAAAGTTTGAAAACGTGTCTCACAGACTTATATGGCAGTAAAGACTGATGCTAGTAAAGCATAAGACAGAGTCGAATGGAATTTTAGAAACTATTCTGAAGGTTTTCGGTTTATGCGATCAATGGATAAGCTAGATCATGGCAGCAGTAAAATCGGTAAATGACTCTGTTTTAATCAATGGTGTAGCTCATGGCAATATAATAGCAAAAAGGGGAATACGTCAGGGTGATCCACTATCACCTTACCTATTCATACTCTGCTCTGATATTTTGTGTCACCTGATAACTTCAAGAGCAAAATATGAGACATAAGGGGAATTAAAATAAGAAATGGTGTACCAAGCATCACCCATCTGCAGTTTGCTGATGACTCCCTCTTTTTTCTCAAGCTAATAAACGAAACTGCCAAGCTCTAAAGGACGTGTTCGATATTTACGAATGCTACTCCGGCCAGCAAATTAATAAATCAAAGTCGATCATAACCTTTGGTTCTCGGGTATATGGAGCGACACAGGACAGATTAAAGTTGATTCTCAACATACCAAACCATGGAGGAGGAGGTAAATACTTGGGGCTACAATTTAGTAGAAAGAAGAAAGAAATGTTCAACTATATAATTGACCAAGTGCGGAATTGGACTCCTCATTGGAGCTCAAGGACTTTATCACCTGTAGGGAAGGAAATAATGCGTAAATCAGTTGCAGTCTCGATGCCTTTTTATGCAATGTCGTGTTTCAAACTGTCAAAAGGTGTTATCTCAGATATTGAAACTTTATTAACGAATTTATGGCGGGAATAGAACTCAAATCCGCGTGGTATCTCATGGTTTTCATGGACTAGACTAAAATACTCAAAAAAAAGGAGGGTGGATTAGGATTCAGAGACCTAGAAAAGTTCAATGATGTCCTACTTGTTAAACAAGCATGGAGACTGATTAAAATTCCTAACTCTCTATTTGCAAAAGTTATGAAAGCACGCTATTAAGACCTAGAAGGTTTTCGAGAAGGACCTTCAACTACTGTTTTGAAAACAGTTTCTGAATCAAAAGAATGGATAAGCACTCTACAACATAATGCAAATTTTGTTCCAACAAATCCGACTCCAAGTATATCTTCTTGGTCTAACCAATCTATCCTATGTTTACATGTAATTTTGATGCAGCTTTTGATACACACAGCCACATCATTTCGGGTGGGTGGATAATTAGAAATCATCAAGGAGAAGCTATGGTTTGGGGAGCAACAACTTTACCTTCTTCTGAATCAGTTCTACAAGCAGAAGCGAAGGCACTATTATCGGCCCTACAATATGCATGGATCCGTGGTTATACTTCGATAACTTTTAAAGGAGATTGTGAGACACTCGTCAAAATTGTGAATGGACAACATGAAAATGCTTCCATCTCGAATCTGATTCAAGATATTAATCTATGGAGATCTAAGTTTGATAACTTTGCTTGCACTTATACAAAGAAATTATGTAATGTAGTTGCTCATACACTTACAAAATTTGGTTGTCAAACCACATATTATTATGTTGAGTTTGTAACAAAGCCTGTTTGGCTCATCGAACATGTTAAGCAATATAATACTCCCTCCGTTTCATAATATAGGATGTTTAGAAGATTATTTTTGTTTCATAATATAGGATTGAAACACATATATTTGTGGTATGGTGATGAAATGGATGGAATGATGACATATGAATGATGATGAATGGATGGCAGGGTGTTTCAATTCCCCTTATGCAATTGTAGTACAAGAGGTGTCAATCCAATATGAGAGTTTGTAAACAATCAAGATGTGCATAAAGATCTAAGTTAAGCCAGATGAAAAGGATGTTTGTCACTAACAATCCTATTATGAAATGCAAAGTGCAAAATGTAAAGCTAGAAAAAATAAATGCAAAATATAAATGGAACAGAATGATTATGACAATTATGAAGCTAGAACAGAAATAGAAACTATATTAATGCAAGTACTGAACAGGACACTAAGTGAATGCAACAAAAATGCAAATAGAATGAAACAGGAAGTAAGACAGGACAACTACAAATCATAAACAAAAGTTCTGGGGATGAACTCGAGCAAGCACTCGACCGAGTGTAGATCGAGTGCAGGGTCGAGCTAGACAAAAACGACAGAACAGAGCAACACAAAAAAAATAGAGCAATATGAAAGCAAATCACACAACAAACAAGCAGCAGGATTAAGACTATGAAATCAATAAACAACGAAGGCCTTGAGGAGGGATTCATGGGCTGGACTAATGATTGAGGTCATCTAACTTGGTCAACAAATCTTAAACAACTTGAGCTGATCTCTAGACAATATTTATCTAAGACAAGTTTAATCCACTCTCATGGCAAGAAACAATCAAACTCATGCATCTCTAGACATGTTCTCACACAGTAAAGAATCTACACAAGCAGGCATTAAGCAATATGTCAAATACAAAACAAGACCTCTAATATCATAGCAAGCCTAATGGTAAACTCTAGATCTAGCCTTATCTATGCTCCTTAAACATTGGTATGATGCTAAGATGCTTGAGATCAAATCCTACCCTCTCATATATAGGATCAGCATTAAAAGCATCTAGACTAGAAGAGATCTACAACAATTAAGCTTGACCAAATCAAACAAACCTCAAACATAATCCAGCTAACCCATCCTCAAGATCCTAAGCAACTACTCACAAGAACACATGATGAACATCAAAATCATAAACCCAGAAAATGCTGAAACTTGCATCAAATGAAAGATAAGACAGAGATCTACAATAATGAAAAAAGAATCAAACTCAAATTCTCAATATATTGAAAGTTATGGAACCAACAATTTTGAGAGATTCTTTGTTCTTCCTCTAAAACAAGTACAAGATCTAAGAAAATAAAAAAGGTGCAAAGGGAATAATTCCCTAAAAGGTAAAAACTAGGTTTCTAACTCTCTAAGAAGTTGCACCTTGGTGGCTGAGGGTACAAGGCCCTTAAATAGAAAAATTAGTGGAAGCCCTAAAAAAACTAAAAGACAAAATAGCCAGGCGGCTCGTCCAGCTCGACCCGGTGCTCGGTCGAGTGACCGGTCGAGCTGGCTTCTTTTGATCTTCTTCCACTCGGTCGAGTCCTTCTCTCCACACGGTCGAGTGCCTGATCGAGTCCTTCTCCACACATGATCGAGTGTCTGGTCGAGTGGGCAGTCGAGTGGGACTCCGGACTTTGGTTCTTCAGCCTTAACTCTCTTGCTTTCTCCTCTTGATTGCTTCACTTCTCCTCAGCATTGCTTCCATGCTCCTTGGGCTCCAAAATCACCTGTTTATGCATGAAAAGATGCAAATGCAATGCAGCTAAGCTCTAATGCATGATTAGTCCTAAAGCTATGCAATAATGGTCAAAATGGATAGCGAAAGATGCAAAAGATGTGAATATACTAAGGGAAAACAGGGTAAAATATATGAACATCAACACCCCCAAACTTAGTCTTTGCTTGCCCTCAAGCAAATAAACAAGACATAATAAGGTAGGTGAGGTTTGAAAGTGGGAACTCAGCTCCTAAAGCTTGCTAATAGACCAGCTAGAATCAATGTCCAAGTTACTAGTACTATGATGCAAGTTAAATGAGCTGTATTAAAGTTTTACACAAACCTATCACAACCTTTACTGATTTGAGCCTTAGATATCCACATGCATTCAAATCAACCATTTCCTTTAACATTCATTAATCAAGAACATGAATCAATCTTATGCAATGCTTAAACTCATTTGGCTTGGAGATAAAGGTTTTTGAGACAATGATGGTCTCTCTTTAGAGTGGGGCTTATCAAGGTTCTCTCATAAAAATGGATTGAGCTTTAGAAGAATGCTAAAGGTAAGAACACTTAGACACATACAAGAACAAAACCTTGTCTACCCAAAGGCACCCAAAGTGTTTATCCTATCAATCTAAACCCAAATGATCCTAGTGCTATCCTTTAACTTCTTCTTTTCTCTTTCACCCTTTTCTCTGTTGGTTTTCAAGTTTTAGGAGAGGTTTCTTATTTGATCTTTCTAATGGGTTGGGGGATTCTTTCTTATATGCTATGGTTCTCTTTTTCTTCTTATTCTTAAGACATACAAGCATTTTGCTAGACTTTTCTTTTCTTTCTTTTCTTTTCTTTAACTAGAACCATCTTCAACAATCTTTTTAACTTCCCATCCTTTTGCTCAAACACATTATCCTCTTAAAGACTCTACCCTTTTTTCTTTCTCTTTTTCCTCTTTTCTTTT
Source organism: Camelina laxa (assembly GCA_024034495.1). Lineage (NCBI taxonomy): Eukaryota > Viridiplantae > Streptophyta > Magnoliopsida > Brassicales > Brassicaceae > Camelina > Camelina laxa. Next base: position 8,658,796 of record CM043884.1, read on the forward strand.
CTTTTCTTTATCAAAACAACCAAGTCCCAAACCCAACAATTAAACCACCTAGTCCTATCTAGTTTGAAAATTGCAAACTAGAACTACACAAGGCTTTACTCTTGTCAGCTCAAACCTAACACTTTCTACCAAGCTCAACCCCAAAAAGGCCTCACACACACAAGAATTAACATGGCTTGAAAGAAGGGTTGGTTAAGGGTGGGGAAACTGATTCTTAATGAGGAAATCAGCTACTTTGATCAACAAGAGTGGTAAAAAGGAGAAAGATGATCCAAATATGTATATCGTATCCATGAGTTTAAAGCAATGCACAAGATGATAATTAAAAGTCAATATTAGGTTCTTATATATAGGAAATGGCATCAAATCTCAACATGCTTCAATTTAGACCAAATGCAATGCAGGAATTCAAGACATGGTTCAATCTTATGCTTCTAGCTACTCAACTAGCATCAAAGTACTATTAACTTGGGCATTGATCCTAGTTTAGTGAATCTAGCAAGCTAACAAGGTTAAACTCATCATAGATCCCTAATGCAAAAATATGAAACAGTCCTATATGAAACATGCTAAACAAGATCCTAATATGCAATGCAAACTACATGAACACTCTTTTTTATAAAGATTTTTGCAAAAAATTTCAAGTTTTTTTTGTTTTTTTCTATGCCTTAAATGATATGCAAATACTATCATGATTAAATGTAAAATAAGAAAACAAAACACAATATTAAATACTATCTCAAACCCTCCCCCAAACTTAAATTACACAGTCCACTGTGTAAGAGAAATTTGTAAGAGGATTTAAGACTAAAAACAAAACACAATATGAAATGCAATGGTATTTACAAGGAAAGGTGATATTGGTACCTCAATGATTGTGGAAGAAACTGTCCACATCCTCTTGCATGCTGTCAAAAGTGTAGTTGGGGGCTGCTTGGTGACTTGGAGATGGAGATTGGGGCAGCTCGACGATGGCGATCAACCGTGACTCGGTCGAGTGCGTGCTCGAGTGGGGGGAGGGTCGAGCTGGTTTGCGAGTCCATTTTTCCAAGTCCAATTCTCTCCAAACCCATCTACACTTTCATTAAAAGGCTTACCAAACACAAACATAAAAGAAAACACATCAAAACTACAAGGAAATAAAGCTTATTTACAAAGGATACCTTAGGGACTTCCTCCCTAGTGAGCTTGTTTAGAGTCACTAAGCTTGAATTCTTATAGCTCTTCAAACTTGATTTGGAGACCAAGGAGGTGATGAAATCCCCCATGGTTCTACTTGATAACCTTGGTGTTCCTTCTTGATCACTACTTCCTTGACACTTGAAGCATGTTTCTTCTTAAACTTGAGTCTTGGTTTTGCCTTCTTCAAAGACCTTTTGTTGAGCTGAACTTGAAGATCCTTCATTAAACCAGCTAGCGTTTGAACTGAACCCTTGAGATGTTGAAATGATTCCTCATGAGGTGAGACCTTAGCTTTTGAAGTCTCTTCTTCTCTCAAAACCCCAAAGTCAGCTTTATCTTCAATCTTAAATGGTTGACCTCCAATGGTTGGTTGGTTAGGTGGATTTGTGATATCAAAGTTCATGGTCAAACCTTCAGCTATGTTCAACCCTATCAGCCCTTCCTTAACATCAATGACTGCTCCTGCTGTGGCAAGGAATGGTCTCCCAAGCAAGATTGGATCCTCTAACTCTTTATCAATCTTTATTATGATGAAATCAGTGGGAATTCTTGCCTTTCCTATCTTGACTAGGAGATTATCCAATTTGCCAACCACATCCTTACGTGAACCATCAGCTAGACTTATGTGGATATTGCTTGGCTTGAATTCAGTGTGCCCAAGCTTTTCTGCTATAGAGTAGGGCATGACACTAACAGATGCTCCAAGATCACACAAGCATTTGTTGAAGTGAAGGTAGCTGATGGATCAAGGTAGACTGAATGGACATGGATCTTTAAGTTTTGTTGGAACAATAGCTGTCCCAATCTCCTCTTGATCTCTCTTGCCTTGATTATGAGCCTTTTGCTTGGATATGTCAAGTAACATGCCTTTGTAGAGAGGATATGGGGCATATTGTTCCAAAGCTGGTCCTCTCTCCTCTTCCTTCTTTTCAATGACAACCTCCTGTTGAATGGCCATCACTTCCTTCTTTTCAATCACAACCTCTTCCTTCAAAGCCATCACTTCTTCCTTCTCAATAACTTCCTCTTGTTGTAAAGCTAACTCCTTCTCTTGTTGCAAAGCCAACTCTTCCCTTTTCTCAATAATGTCCCTGAGTTCCTTCAGCTTTTGTGCCTTGAAACGTCCTGGGAATGGTAGAGGCGGTTTGTAAGCAGGAGGAATGTATCTAGCAGGCTTAACAGCTTCAGTGTCTTCAACTCGATCGGGCACTCGATCAGGCACTCGGTCGAGTGTTGGCTCGAGCACTTGGTCGAGTGCTTTGACGGATTCAGTCTGTTGTGCACAAGCTTCACCCTGGGCTTCAAGAAATGACCAATCCTCCCCACCTTGAACCTCACTGTCCTCAGTGACAACATCTTCATAGAGATTAAGAGTTTTAGCTGTAAACTCCCTTGGGTTTGGAATAGTTTCTTCAAGAAGTTGGTTTGGCTTAGGAGCTGAAGTAGAAGCAATGTAGCTCTCCATGTACTTGACCGTAGAGTTTAGGTCATTAGAATAGGAATTCAACGTTTGGTTCACCTCATCAAACTGCTTTGCTACCTCAATCTGCCCATTTGCTTGTCCAAGTAAAAATTGCTGCATCATAGCTCCTAAGTCAAGTTCTTGGGCTTGTGAGGTCTGAAACACTAGAGGGTGACACTATGGAGCCTGAAATCCTGGTTGATGTTGCCATGGTACAGAATGGAACATACTGTTGTGAAACATGATGACTGACTCGGACAGGCACTCGGTCGAGCACAGGCTCGAGTGGGTAGTCGAGTTGACGGGGAACTGATGTCTATTTGTATCCGGCTTCTGACTAGATCAGGTGCTCGAGCACACACTCGGTCAAGTGGTGATCGAGTTGATGGTCGAGCTGGTACCTGAAACTCAATCACAGACAAGCAGAAGAAGAAACAAGATCAGTAGTGAACAAGTGGATAAACGAACTCAATCTTAGACTTTTGTTGATCCTAATTGTCACAAAAACACACACAAATGGGCAACGTCGCCAAATTGAAACACATATATTTGTGGTATGGTGATGAAATGGATGGAATGATGAGATATGAATGATGATGAATGGATGGCAGGGTGTTTCAATTCCCCTTATGCAATTGTAGTACAAGAGGTGTCAATCCAATATGAGAGTTTGTGAACAATCAAGATGTGCATAAAGTTCTAAGTTAAGCCAGATGAAAAGGATGTTTGTCACTAACAATCCTATTATGAAATGCAAAGTGCAAAATGTAAAGCTAGAAGAACTAAATGCAAAATGTAAATGGAACAGAATGATTATGACAATTATGAAGCTAGAACATAAATAGAAACTATATTAATGCAAGTACTGAACAAGACACTAAGTGAATGCAACAAAAATGCAAATAGAATGAAACAGGAAGTAAGACAGGACAACTACAAATCATAAACAAAAGTTCTGGGGATGAACTCGAGCAAGCACTCGACCGAGTGTAGATCGAGTGCAGGGTCGAGCTAGACAAAAACGACAGAACAGAGCAACACAAGAAAAACAGAGCAATATGAAAGCAAATCAAACAACAAACAAGCAGCATGATTAAGACTATGAAATCAATAAAAAAAGAAGGCCTTGAGGAGGGATTCATGGGCTAGACTAATGATTGAGGTCATCTAACTTGGTCAACAAATCTCAAACAACTTGAGCTGATCTCTAGACAATATTTATCTAAGATAAGTTTAATCCACTCTCATGGCAAGAAACAATCAAACTCATGCATATCTAGACTTCTTCACACACAGTAAAGAATCTACACAAGCAGGCATTAAGCAATATGTCAAATACCAAACAAGACCTCTAATCTCTTAGCAAGCCTAATGGTAAACTCTAGCTCTAGCCTTATCTATGCTCCTTAAACATTGGTATGATGCTAAGATGCTTGAGATCAGATCCTACCCTCTTAGATATAGGATCAGCATTAAGAACATCTAGACTAGAAGAGATCTACAACAATCATGTTTGACCAAATCAAACAAACCTCAAACATAATCCAGCCTAACCCATCCTCAAGATCCTAAGCAACTACTCACAAGAACACATGATGAACATCAAAATCATAAACCCAGAAAATGCTGAAACTTGCATCAAATGAAAGATAAGACAGAGATCTACAATAATGAAAAAGGAATCAAACTCAAATTCTCAATATATTGAAAGTTATGGAACCAACAATTTTGAGAGATTCTTTGTTTTTCCTCTAAAACAAGTACAAGATCTAAGAAAATAAAAAAGGTGCAAAGGGAATAATTCCCTAAAAGGTAAAAACTAGGTTTCTGACTCTCTAAAAAGTTGCACACCTTGGTGGCTGAGGGTACAAGGCCCTTAAATAGAAAAAGTAGTGGAAGCCCTAAAAAGCTAAAAGACAAAATAGCCAGGCGGCTCGTCCAGCTTGACCCGGTGCTCGGTCGAGTGACCGGTCGAGCTGGCTTCTCTTGATTTTCTTCCACTCGGTCGAGTCCTTCTCTCCACATGGTCGAGTGCCTGGTCGAGTGTGGGGTCGAGTTGGACCTCGGACCTTGGTTTTTCAGCCTTAACTCTCTTGCTTTCCCTTCATGATTGCTTCACTTCTTCCACAACATTGCTTCCATGCTCCTTAAGCTCCAAAATCACCTGTTTATGCATGAAAAGATGCAAATGCAATGCAACTATACTCTAATGCATGATTAGTCTTAAAGCTATGCAATAATAGTAAAAATGGATAGCAAAAAATGCAAAAGATGTGAATAAACTAAGGGAAAACAGGGTAAAATATATGAACATCAAGATATATCCAACTTTCTATGCAACTTTTAGATTAAATTTATATTTTATATTATGCAGTCTTGGGTATGATTGATTAAACTTTTTAAAAATAAATTTTTTATTAATATGTGTGTTTCTACTAAAACATCCTACATTTTGAAATGGTGGAGTATTTATTTGCGTAAAAGAAAAAAACAAACTAGAAAACAAAATCTTCGAAACATCCAAAACCCCAGTGGGCTATAAAGGCCCATACTTGTTTTAGACAATACCAAAAAATCTGATCTAAGAACAAAGCTCCTTTTAAAAAATCGGCATAGGAATATTGTAATTTGTATCTTCTTCCTCTCGTAATTAAAAAGAAATCTAAGAACTTGTGATCGATAGCTTTCTTCATCCATGGATTTCCTTGACAATCTCTTCTTCTTCCTCGTACGTCCGCTTCTGGCCATCTCATTCGTCGTCTGCTTCATCGCTCTTTGTACTCCCTATTACTTTCTAAGTATTTGATCTGTAGGGCTTTGAGAAGATGAAGTATTTGAATTTTGACTTTTTTTTTTTTTTTTTTTTTTTTTCCTTTTTTTGCAGGGTGGTTTCTGGCATGGAAGCTTGTACTGAGCCATGTTCCTTTGGTTCAAGAGATCTTTGGCTTGAGGAAGAAAATTATTAAACCGAAACCTGAATCTCGCGGTCGAATCTCCAAATTCTACAAAAGTATCAGTTCTCAGAATCCTGTTCCCATATGGTAAAATAAAATTAGCCTTTACTCTTCCATTTTTATTGAATCCTCAAGAGATGTGAATTCCTCTTATTTTAACTCATCTTTTTCTTAGAGATTGTGAATTTCCGGAACTTCCAAAACAGAATGACCAAGTAAGGGGTTCAATGCCTACAACAATCCCAGGGAAGATTCAAGTTAAAGCTTCTTAGACATTTTAAGAGTTATATATATGTATGATGTGGATTCTTTTTGATGGGATTTGTGCAATGTAATGTGCATTTTGTATATTGTGGAGTATTTCAAGCACACAAATCTTACTTGGATACAAGTCTTCATATGATTCTAAATTGTTGCGAGAGAGATACTTTGAAAAAATGATGTTTTCACCAACATGGATCACATGCTAGAACAAAGAACTCAAAGCAATGAATCCAAACCATGGCTAACCAAGTTGTATAAACTATGAATCATAATCTCAGCAGCCAAAGAACTTTCCCATTCAGACATAAGCTGCGTTTTTCTTATCCGTTGGATAGGTGAATAAAAAATGGACTAACACTGAAAATTTTACCCAACATCAGACTCAAGCAGAAGGTGTTATCTCCTCCGCAGCTAAAGGAGTCTTCTTGTTGACAGGTCCTAAAGAGACTTTAACCTTTGCTGGCCTCAGAACACGATCTCCTAGAAGGAATCCCCGGTTCAGCTCCTCGGTTATTACCCCTGCTTTAACCGTCTCAGATACTTCTCGCGATATAGCCTCGTGCAACTACAACAATAAAGAGTATTGATAAGTCACTCAAAAATCCCAAAACAATAGACATCATACTCTCATCTGAAAACACCCTTTTTAAGTATCCAGCCGCTTTATCACTCACTCATTGTACTAGTACAAAAGAATCATGTAGCCAAGATGTTAATACAAAGCCTCGTACTTCATTTGGCAAGCACAATCACTAACTCTGTTACCAATTTCCAGTAGGTTCTATGGCTACCTCCTACAGTAGATAAGAAAGAACCTTCTTCGTGATGCAACAAAGAGCTGCTATGACTTCATTAGTCGTTTTAAGTGCGAAGTTATCTAAAATTATTTCAAAAAACTGAAATGATTCATCTGTGCTAGTGAGTAATATAGCCTTGTTAGCAGTAAAGAGTATTTTAACCACTAAAGACCACCCAAATACAACAAAAAAATAACCCTCTCATCATCACTCACTAGCACCGAAGAATCATGTAACCAAATAGCTAACGTAAACCCTTGTACTACATTTGGAAAACACAATGACTGACTCCTGTTGCCAATTTCAAGTAGGTTTCTATGATGATAAGAACACACTCTTAACGATGCAACATTATTCTATTCAAAAAAAAGCTTGCAACTTACCAAAGGATCAAAGGGCTTCCCAACAGTTGCAATAGCAGCAACACGAAGATGTCTCAAAACCTCAACGAACTGCCTATAGATCCCCTGATAACTCGTATCGATCTTCTTCTCCTTATCGGTATCAACTTGAACCTGAAGCTTAGCTTTCTCAAAACTATCAATAATTGGTAAAAGACTCTTCATAATCTGAACTTTTGCATTAGACTCTGTACTAAGCCTATCTTTATCAAGTTTCTTCCTTGTATTTTCAAAATCAGCAGTTAATCGGATTTTCATCTCTTTCTCTGAAGCTATCTTCATTGACAATGACAAAACCTTCTGATCCATTTTGTTCTTCTCCTTGTCGATTTTACAAAACATGGTTTCGATTACTGCGACTGAGCTTTCGTCTCCATTACAGAGAGCTTCTTTATAAACCCCAATTAGGGTTTTCACATCTGTTGGGTACTTTGAATTCGCTTCTTCACTATTACTATTAGTCTACGAATCATACGGATAACAGATTCCCAAATGAGAAGAAAGCTAATGAACTTCAAAAATCAAACAAGGACTAAATGGAGAAGAAGAACTTACAGAAGAAGAAGAAGAAGAAGAAGCTTGGTGAGCAGAGAGAGATGCTACGTAGCTGCTTCGATTGTTTGGATACAAGATTGGGAATCTTCGATTGGGTTTCGAATTCAATGCAGATGGTGAAGGTTTGCAATGGAAATGAACGTTTCGTAGGGGAAGTGTTCTCCATGAAGAAGAAGAAGAAGATAAGGTGAAGCAAGGAGAAATTGAAGGATCAATTACGAAAGAAATCGCCATTATCGGATTGTAGAGATGTGAGCTATGCACCGGTCAAGACAATAGGGTTCACTTGAGCGCAGAGCCACAAAGCCACTATCTAAAAAAAATGATCGTGAATGCCACCGTCTTGTTTGTAATAACATTAAACATTTTCTTTTTAATCAAAACTCATGAAAATGTCTAAAAAACCTTAATAAAAGTCTGATATTACTGATCCAACCAAACTATCCGACCCAAATCCAATAAAATGGATCATCCGATCCAATGATCTCTTAGAAATCTATATATAATAGCAAACCCACTTTTTTGTGTCAATTTTTAATCCAACGGATGAGATTGGTTCCAGTTTTAATCCAACGGTTTAAAATTATTAATCCTGTCTTTTCGTCGCACCCTCATCTTTCAAAAATCACACCTCTTAGTCTTTGCATCTCTTTGTTGTACCTCCTGGTTTCAAAAATCACATCCATTCATTTTTACATTTTTTAAATCACACCTCTTAGTCTTTGCATCTCTTTGTTGTACCTCCTGGTCTCAAAAATCACATCCATTAATTTTTACACCTTTTAATTTCACACCTCTATGTGTTACACCTCTTTGTTGTACCTCAATGTCTTACACCTCTTTGTTTTACCTATTCTATATATAATAGCAAACCCACTTTTTGTGTCAATTTTTAATCCAACGGATGAGATTGGTTCCAGTTTTAATCCAACGGTTTAAAATTATTAATCGTGTCTTTTCGTCGCACCCTCATCTTTCAAAATCACACCTCTTAGTCTTTTGCATCTCTTTGTTGTACCTCCTGGTTTCAAAAATCACATCCATTCATTTTTACATTTTTAAATCACACCTCTTAGTCTTTGCATCTCTTTTGTACCTCTGGTCTCAAAAATCACATCCATTAATTTTTACACCTTTTAATTTCACACCTCTATGTGTTACACCTCTTTGTTGTACTCAATGTCTTACACCTCTTTGTTTTACCTATTCTATATATAATAGCAAACCCACTTTTTGTGTCAATTTTTAATCCAACGGATGAGATTGGTTCCAGTTTTAATCCAACGGTTTAAAATTATTAATCGTGTCTTTTCGTCGCACCCTCATCTTTCAAAAATCATACCTCTTAGTCTTTGCATCTCTTTGTTGTACCTCCTGGTTTCAAAAATCACATCCATTCATTTTTACACTTTTTAAATCACACCTCTTAGTCTTTGCATATTTTTGTTGTACCTCCTGGTCTCAAAAATCACATCCATTAATTTTTACACCTTTTAATTTCACACCTCTATGTGTTACACCTCTTTGTTGTACCTCAATGTCTTACAACTCTTTGTTTTACCTATTATTCATGTCTTTTCATTACACCCTCATCTTTCAAAAATCATACCTCTTAATTTTAACACATTTTTATTTCATACCTCTATGTCTTACACCTCTTTGTTGTATCTCCATGTTTCTCATCTATTAATTTTGACACCTTTTTATTTTACACCTCTATGTCTTACACCTCTTATATATTAACTTTTTGGACAACATAAGTTTTAAAAATTGTTTTCTGAGTACTAAAAGACTGTTTAATTGAAGTGTTTTTCAACTAACAAGCATCAATATCTAATTCAAGGTAATTTAATATTTTCGTTGTGCTTCTTCGGTTAGATTATTATTATTGTTAGTGGACACTACTAAGTTCATACATTAATCTTAGTTTTGTAAACTTTTAGTCTCTTCCATATTTTTAGCCTTTCCGGTTTTCATGTTTTTGATCCGTTGAATAAATACGCGTGCTATAATTTTTGCATGGCTAATCTTTCTAATTCTCAATGTGCATATTTTATTTTTGACTTTCTGGAAAAACCAAAACCAAATTACGAGAGGAACGATGATATGCAGTGATGCTAAGCCAAATTTTTTAACAAACATGGTATAATTATAAATTTATATATGTTCTATTATTTAACCTATTTATTTTTTTTAACAAACATGGTATAAATGTAAAAATCCTTTTTTATATGTAGGATGTCCATTAGATATAAATGATCCAGGTTAGTTTCCATTCTTTTGTAAATAAAGCTTTTAAAATTTTAGTTGAATTTTAATTTCTTATACTTTCTGGGTATCAAACATTTTGATAATATATAGAAATATTACAAATGAGCATGGAAATAGAGAGTGTCAAAGAAAAAGTCAGACATACTTGTGACAACACAAAATCAAATTCTAGAAAGCGTAAGCACGACCAAATGACAAGTCAAGTTAGAAAGAAAAGATCTACTAAAGGTAACTTATTTAGTCTTTGATGACTTTCTAATTAATCTGTATATACAATTTTTTAAAAACATAATGTATAACATTCACTTTTAGAGTGATCTGGAATCAAAATGCAAGTAATTTCTAAAATTAGTGTTTAACCCAAAGAAGGAAACATTAAAAGGTGAGATATTGTTATCACATGTTTCACCACATCGACTTTGTTTTTGCTGTCGTTGATTGAAGAAAATGATGGTACCGATTCATAGACATAAGTGGGAAATCAATTCCTAATATATGGTGGATATAAAGATATAAACTTCAATCTAGCAAAAACCGCACACACTTTTCCTTCTAGCAGTTTAAAATTATTAATGATCCCAACAGTTGCAAATTATTAATCGTGTCTTTTCGTCGTGTCTCCATCTTTCAAAAATTACACCTCTTAAGTTTTGCATCTCTTTGTTGTACCTCCATGTTTCAAAAATCACATCTGTTTATTTTTACACTCTTTTTATTCCATACCTCTATGTTTACATTTCTTGGTTGTACCTCCATGTTTCAAAGATCACATCCATTAGTTTTTACACCTTTTTATTGCACACCTCTATGTTTTACATCTCTTTGTTTATATATATCAACTTTTCTGGACAACATAAACATGTTTCGAGAAATTGTTTTCTGAGTATTTTCAAAACTTACAAGTTAATAAAATAAAATTAAAGAATTGTTTTATTGAAGTGTTTTTTTAAAAATATAATAGCAAACCCACTTTTTGTGTCAACTTTAATCCAACGGATGAGATTAATTCCAATTTTCCATCTAACGGTTTAAAATTATTGATGATCCCAACAGTTGTTAATCGTGTCTTTTCGTCGTACCCCCATCTTTCAAAAATCACACATCTTAATTTTTGCATCTCTTTGTTGTACCCCCATGTTTCAAAAATCACATCTATTTATTTTTACACATTTTTTATTTCACACCTCTATGTTTACACCAGGTCCGGCCCGTGGCTAAAGCCCGTGAAGCTCGTGCTTTAAGCATCACGAAAATATATAAGTTGTAAGGGTATCAGATTTCAAAAGTGTGCTGTGGTGTAGTGGTTAACACATGTTTGAACGTTTTAGATGTTGAGAGTTCGAACCAGACTTGATGCATTTTTGTGTTTTCATTTTACTTTTGTCTTTAGAGGGTTCAAAAAAAAAATTGCTTTAGGCATAAATATCTACTGCGCCGCCCTGTTTACACCTCTTTGTTGTACCTCCATGTTTCAATATCACATCTATTAAATTTTACACCTTTTTATTTCACACTCTATGTCTTACACCTCTTTGAGTATTATATAGAAAATTTTCTAGACAACATAAACAAGTTTCGAAAAATTGTTTACTGAGTATTTTTGAAACTTACAAGTTAATAAATAAAACTTAAGAATTGTTTTATTGAAGTGTTTTTTAAAATTTTTAAATATATAATAGCAAACCCACTTTTTTGTGTCTACTTTAATCCTATGGATGAGATTAGTTCCACTTTTCCATCTAACGGTTTAAAATTATTAATGATCCCAATAGTTGCATATTATTAATCGTGTCTTTTCGTCGTGTCCCTATCTTTCAAAAATTACACTTCTTAAGTTTTGCATCTCTTTGTTGTACCTCCCTGTTTCAAAAATCACATCTATCCTTTATTTGTACACCTTTTTATTTCATACTTCTATGTTTACACCTCTTTGTTGTACCTCAATGTTTCAAAGATCACATCATATTAATTTTTACACCTTTTTATTTCACACATTTTTGTTTTTGTTACTCTTTGTTTATATAAAATTGCAATGTGTTGATCCAACAAATGTTTTATTTCGTTTTTTACTCGAAATGTAAAATTAACAATGTTAATCATTTCAAGTTTTTACTTTCCCGTGCGGCAACGCACGGGCCGACATCCTAGTATTTGTAAAAGAAAATTACAAAGGTAAAATTAGAAAGAAAAAAAAATCTTACTCGACCTTCGATTATTCTCTGATTTTCTCCGACAATGGCGAGTGGACTCTGCAATTTCTCTATCGACTTCGATTCTTCTCCTCTCTTATCCGGCGACGACAAGTCTTCTTGGTTAACTTCAATTCTTCTCCACGCTTCGACGACGAAGACAACTCATCTTAGAGTTTTCTCCGACAACGGTGAGTGGACTCTTCAACTTCTCCATCGACTTTGATTCTTCTCCTCTCTTCCGTGGCGACGACAAGTCTCATTCGCCTCCTTGGATTCTTCTCCGCTCTTCTTCCCTGGCGATGGCAACTCTTCTCCGGTTTTCTCTGACAACGGCGAGTAGACTCTTCAACTTCTCCGTCGACTTTGATTCTTCTCCTTTCTTCCCCGACGACGGCAAGTCTCATTCGTCACCTTGGATTCTTCTCCGCTCTTCCCCGATGATGGCAACTCTTCTATGGTTTTCTCCGACAACAGCGAGTGGAATCTTCAACTCCTCGACTCCTCCGTTGACTTCGATTCTTCTTCTCAACAGCAACTCTCATTCGTCGACTATGATTCTTCTCCGCTCTTCCTGTGACGACAACTCTTCTCCGGTTTTCTCCAACAACGGTGAGTGGACACACTCCTCTGTCAACTTCGATTCTTCTCCTCTCTTCCCCAGCGATGGCAAATCTCCTTTTGTCGACTTCCATTCTTTGCAACTAACCATATCACAACTTTCAGATGGCTCTTCTAATACCACCAATATCTTTTGATGGCGATGCAAGCTTCTCAACATGTAATTCTAAGGGGATTTGGTATTGATCTGCAACTCACCAACGGATCTGGCTCTCCACAACTCCTATCATGGTTAGTTACTCTTTCCTTACTCTGACTCATCTACAACCTCATAACTAATGTTCATGGCAACACGTGACATGTTTTGTATTTCATTTCTGTATTTTGTTGTGTTGTGGATTAATAAGTTTAGAAGGAATCAAAGGATAGAGAAAGAAAAGAGATGTTGACAAAAGAAGTGGGTGAGCTTAAAGAAGTAATAAATGGGAAAGATGAAGTAGAAGATGAAGCTTTCATTGAAGATTAGAGACTTGCAGCAGAGACTGAGAGACTGAGTTATGTTTAGTTGTAAATAATAGAATCATATGGTGAACGTGAGGTTTTATGTACAACTAGGTTATATATAGGTACAACTGAGAAAATTTGGTACAACTTAAACTACTTGGTAGATCTGTATTATATGGAGCACTTATTGTCATTTAAAAAAAAAAATTAAATTTGATATTAAAATGCATTTAAACATGAATTATGTGAAAAATAAATATACATTGACATTTGGCGGCGGAATATTCATTTAGAATCATCCACGTGAGGTAAAGTGGACAAAAGACAGCAAAATATTAATAAAATATTATTTGTTATAAACATAGTTGACCTAGTTGTCCAGTTGTACTCTCATATTCATAGTTGAAATTTTGCGATTTTAGAGTATTTCTAGTTGGCCTATAATTTAAATTATTAACTAGGAGAGTTACCCGCACGCTTGTGCGGGCAAGAGTTAAATAAAATCAAAATGTAAAAAAAAAAACCTATATTCAAATTACTTTTGTGTTCTTTTTAAATATTTTCAAAATTGTATTTAATTTTGTATTTTAAACTTTTAATCTGACATTTCTAAATGGACTTTCAATATATACTATCTTGTTACAAAAAAAAAAATCAAGCCCATTTGCAAAATGAGAAAAATCCATTGAGCCTGATCCATATTATGTGGTTAATTTAAATTAGGTAGAAGTTGGGTCAGAATAATTTAATATTTCGTTTAAACCATCAAGTAAATTTGGAAATCAACCCTTAAAAGTAAAAGGGTTTATAGTACTTGATCATACAAACCTTCAAAATAATTATAAAGTTAGCATATACAAAAAGATTGTTAACAAATATGCCTTCAGCTTAAACTTCTCCAATTTACCCTTCATGCTGCATTATGTGCTTAATGTAATAACGTCCAGCAAATTCCGAGCTAAAAAAATAGAAAACACATCCATAAGTTAGACCCTAACATGATACACCACTTGATATTTTTGAACATTTAAAACTTACATAGCCTTGTGATTCTCAAGTCCTACAAACTCCGGTTTTAAATAGATCTTGGAGGAGGCCAATGTGTTTATAATACACGGTTCACCTAGGGATGTTTTAAGTGTTAAAAAGATTATTAGATGAGTATACAATCCACTCTTAAGAATTTTTTCAATCTAGCAAGTTCTATTAATAGTACATACCTTCATACTCTCCAACCCTCCAGAAACGCAGTACACAAAACACCGGTTCAGTTTGATATGTGAGATGGCATCCAGTTGACACCCATGAAGACATGAAAAGGTTAGCATAGTAATCCATTGCACGACACTTTACAGTTTCATTCCTACAAATGAATATACTTGTTACACTCTACAAAATAAAGTTAGACTTATAAATCTTAATATGAGTAAAGATGCAATAAATGTGACTTACCTGCCATTTAATAGAGTCAAAACAACTTCATTAACACCATTTCCATGATTTCTTCTGTCATCAACAGCTACTATACATCCGCAAACATCTATTTTTGGATAAAGTCAAGAATATTTTTTACAATGTTTGTATCCAAAGCTTTTTGACATTCACATGAAACTATTTTGGTAAAAGTTCAATTTGTACTTTTCTATTTAGGTACCAATACACAAAGTTCCAAAATTCTTTTAGAGTTTCTAGATAACTCAACACAAAGCTAAAAAACAATCCATTCCAATTTGGTTATACTATGTTAAAATAAATAAATTATAATTAAATTTCGAAAAACGTACCGAAAGATATGTGATGATTGATCCTTCCACGATATATATCATCCAAATCTTCGAATCGGAAGTAATTTTTGGAGTTGATTGATTCGAGCAGCAACATGGTTGAATCATCCGTAAACTTGATCTGAAAAGGATGATGAGTATTCCTCTCCCTGAGGGTTGGATTGATGATTTGGAAATTTCGAATCTGATACCATTCGCCCTCGTAAATATACTTCCGGAGCTTTTTAAGTATATTTGGGACAAAGGCGACCTCAATCGTGTCACCCTTCAAGGTTTGTTTAAAATCATGTGAGTAATCTTGTAGATAAACACTATTAAAATAAAGACTTATGTAAAATCGATTAATTGCTCTAACCTTCGTATCCACAAGAAGAAGAACTCGTTTTGTGAAGAACTCGGTGACATGCCAAGAATTCAAGACTTTAGCTTGAATACACCAGTTCGTTCGTCCTCGATGAAGATCAGAAATGTAATCGATTCTCATGATTTTACCAAATTAGGGTTTCTTACTCTTGCTTCACTGTTTTCGAAGACGAAAATGGGATTTCGGATTTGTAAGAATATAAACAGTCACGATTAAACGTAGCGTTGCGTCTTAATCGTTTTAGTGTCTTTTTTTTTTTTTTAATAATTATAATTTTAATAGGTATAATTATGATTATAATTACAGATTAGTAGTATTTTTTATAGTCGGTTTATTTGATGTTAATTTATTTTTACAATGGTATAAGCGTTTTTATAATTAATCGAAACAATATCGTCATTTGCAAAAAACATTTGTTTAACTAATTTATCTTAACAATATCGTCATTTTTGTAACAGTCCTCATAGTAGTTTATAAATACACATTATGATACATTTTACAATTATTTTTATTTCATTCAACAAAACGATTTATTTAATATATATTATTCTCATAAATATGTAAACTTTTATATATTTTTTTGAAGCCCATTTTCAATTTTCATGAATTTGATGAGCCCAATACAATCGGTATGGTTAATTAAATCACGATAGATAAAGATTTGCGTCACATTAATTTACTACGTTTAGACAATAGAAATTATTTTTGAAAGTAATATAAATTATATGTCATACAAACATTACAAATAGTTATAAAGTTTACATATTCATAATAATTTTATTTAAATAACCTGCCTTCACCTTAAGCCCCTTATACGATTATTCTTCATGCTCCATCATACGATTTATGTAGTAGCGTCCAGCAAATTCGGAACTAAGTATAGAAAGCAAATTCATAAGTTAAACCCTAGCATGATATACTACATGGTATTAATAAACATTTAAACTTACATAGTCTTGTGATGCTCAAGACCTTCAAAATCCGGTTTTAAAAAGATCTTGGAGGAGGCCAATGTGTTTTCAATACACGGTTCACCTAGAGATGTTTTGTAAATGAGTATACAGAATAGATAGTCTTTAACATTTATTAAAACTTGTAAGTACTATTAACAGTCATACCTTCATACTCTCCAACCCTCCAGAAACGCAGAACACAAAACACTGGTTCGTTACGATATGTGAGATGGCATCCTGACGACTCCCATGAATACATGAAAAGGGTAGCATAGTTGTTTACTGCACGGCACTTGATAGATTCATACCTACAGATGAAGTTAATACAAACATTTTTTAAAGAGTGAGACTTAAAAATCTTAGCAACATCAAATGTGGAATAAATGTGTCTTACCTGCCATTTAATAGCGTGAAAACAACTTCACCAGCATGTTCTCTGTTGTCAGTTACAGCTACTACACATCCGCAAACATCTATTTTTTACCATAAAAAGACATTTTTTTATTTCATAAAGATGAAAAATTGTTTCCAAATCTATCATATACATAAAACTATAGTTTCTAAGTTCTGTTTGTACTTTTATATGGAAGAACCAATTCTCAAAGTTCTAAAATTATGTAAAGTATAAAGATTCACCAACACAAAATACAATATCTGAATAATTGTTTCTAAATCTATCTTCACATAAAATACTTATATATGTATATCAATTACTATACTTTACTATAACATCTATCAATTCCACATATATTAAGTATCTATTAATTTCAGTTAAAATCATTTATGTTTTAAAATGATATCCGTGATTACTATAGTGAGACTTAAGACTCAAAATATCATCCAAATCATTTTTCATTTCAAAGATTCAAAAAATAGAAATTAGTCCAATGATATAACAAATAAATCAGTATAGTCATGAAACTAATAAAACTTCATACTTCTAAAGAGAAATACAGGAGTTCAATTGAAAATCGATTTTTATTGAAGAAGACCTAATTCATATCATGGAAATGTAAACATGATTTATAATATGTTAAGTCAATGTACAAGATGCAATGATCGATCTTAAAACGCAAACGATAAAAGAATATAATTAGATATCAATATAAGTGAATTAATATATGTTTCTAAATAGTAACATAAAATACTAAACTATAAAAATTTTACTCATACAGACTAAGTTCTATATTTGTACTTTATATGGAGGGACCAATCCACAAAGTTCCAAAATTTAAAAGTCTAAAGATTAAACAACACAAAGATAGCAAAAATCTTTTCCACAGGTAATTGAAATTTTTAAACCGTATATTAAAACGTACCAAAAGAAATAGGATGATGGATTCTTGAACGATATATATCACCCAAATCTTCGAATCGGAAATAGTTTTTCGAATTTACTGATTCCAATTGATTCATGGTTGATTCTTCCGTAAACTTGATTTGGAAAGGATGATGAGTATTCCTCTCCCTTAGGGTTGGATCGATGATTTTGAAAGTCCTAATCTCATACCATTTACCCTCATAAATATACTGGAGCTTTTTTAGTGTTGTTGGAACAAATGCCACCTCAATTGTGTCACCCTTCAAAAATTGATAAATTGTGTTAGTAATCTAATATATAAGACTTTAAAAATATCAAATATCAGTAGAAATTATCATTTGGGAAATTCTCTAACCCTTTCATCCACAAGTAGAAGAACTCGTTTGCTGAAGAATTCGTAGACATACCAAGAATTCAAGACCTTGGCTTGGATACACCAGTTGGTTCTTCCCGGATGAAGATCAGAAATATAATCGATATTCATGATTCTATCGAATTAGGGTTTTTCTGTTTTCTCTCTTTGTCGGAGACGAAAAGGGGATTTCGGATCTGTAAGAAATCAAAGAGTCACGATTAAACGTTGCGTATTAACGTTTAGCGTTACAACTTTTTTTTTCACTATTATATATTATTATTTAAATTATGATAACAAAATGAAAGACAGATTTCGTTTTTAATAGATATATTTTGCAAGATTTAATTGTTAAAATTAAGACTTTATCATACCTTAAACAATAATTTTTACCATTACGTAATTATATTTTCTATTCTAATTACATAGCAAAATACCACAATTTAATTATATTTACAAATAATTGTAATGAATAGTATGAGTAACATTGTATTCCAAAGTTCATAAAAATTTGTTTAACTAATTATGGAAAATAAAATTTAATCTAAAAATCCAAAACAATGTTCAATTACAAACATAATAATTAAACAGTCTCAAAAACCTCTTTGAAAACAACATTAAGTGTTTTATTCTGGCATTTTCCATCTTTATCCGTAATTAACACCTTCAATCCTTTTCTGGTTGTCACTCGAGAGAATGCAACATAAAGCTGTCCATGTGTGAAAACCGGCTTCGGAAGAAACAATCCAACATGTTCTAGCGTCTGACCCTGACTCTTGTTTATAGTAATTGCAAACGCCACGGTAATAGGAAACTGTCGTCGTCTCATACGAAAGGGAAACTTTGCATCAGGTGGACTAACATACATCCTAGGGATAAGTACCTTATCTCCAACCTTTTTTCCTGTCACGATTCTTGCTTCGATTACATGATTGGCCATCTGAGTAATAATCAGCCTCGTACCGTTACATAAACCTCCCTTAGGATCTATATTCCTTAACAACATGACAGGTGCTCCTATTCTCAAAGTCAAAACATGGCTTGGCAGTCCAGAAACTTGAATACTGTTTAGGAATTCCTGAGTGTAGATCATATCATCAAGTCCACTCGTATCAGACGTTTCAATACTATCAGAGCTAAGATATCGTCTCTCCTCACCTGCAAAATAAACAAATTAAATTTCATATATGTTTTGAATATTAGAAAATTTTCAAAAAATTAAATTTCTATATCCTTTTTAATTTCATACCTGGAAGCTTAGTAAGCATAAACTGATTTATCTTATCAACATCGTCATTTCTTGGACTTAGTATAGCTCTTTCACTAAAGAATTTTGGGTCGGTCCTCCTTGTAAATTGTTCTCCGTAGATCTCTTTAACTATTGCTTCAATAGGATTTCCACTTGTATTAATTAATAAATCATCCGGAATTTCTATCTCCACATCCCCACTATCTGACTCGTTAATTTTGCCATCCCCGATATCAAGAAGCCACTTAGAAAAAGTAGCTAGAGCACCCGCATCCATACTATTACGTGCTTTGCGAAGTCTCAAATTTTCGGTAAGTTTAAGAACTTTACAACTATTCCAAAGAACAGATGAGTTGATAGATGCTAAAACTGTGGCTACCCTTCCACCTTCCGTAATAACTGGTAAAATCTGTCTAAAATCACCTCCTAACACAACAACTTTACCTCCAAAATCTGGTCACACTTCATGATATCTCGCAAACTCCTATCTAAAGTCTCATAACAAAGCTTGTTCATCATTGGAGCCTCGTCCCATATTATGAGCTTTGCTTCTCTAATTAAATCAGCAAGATCAGATTCGGCATCTATCAAACAAACAGAATATTCATTAAGATTGATTGGAATACCAAATCTTGAATGAGCCGTTCTACCACCTTCCAAAAGCAAAGCAGCTATACCACTCGAAGCAACATTAAGAACAATATTACCTTTAGACCTTATATCAGCACCAAGAATAGTCCACATAAACGTTTTTCCAGTACCACCGAAACCATGGACAAAAACATACCACCTTTATTGTGATTCACAGAGTGAATAATTTCTTCATAAACACGCCTCTGCTCATCAGTTAGCATAGGTAACAACTTATTGTACAATTCCTGTTGTTTTTGAGGCTTATATATTCTCTCATCTGCGATAAGCCTATTTTCTCCTGTGTTCATTATACTATCATCTGGTCTAGGCATTTTCTCGAAGGCCGTAAGAGATGTCCCATTCGATCGTAACATGAGTTCTATTTCAGTTAAACATATATTTTCTATCTGAGTCCGTGACAACATTAGACCTACCACAGAAAATTTTAAACATTTTATTATATATAAATATATATATTTTTTTTCTTCGAAAACGGAATATTTTGATGAAAGAAAATAAGTTTTTGAAATACCTGGATCGTTCCTGTTTCTCCTTTCTTTAAACAAAATATCCTCACACAGGATGTCTTTCGTTTTATTCCAAACTTCAAGAGGAACAGTTAAACTCTTTGTATGCAGTAGGATCGCAAATAACTTTCTTAAAAATTCTCCAAAACACCATTCACCTGCTTCGTTTATAGCTGCAATGTACTCCTTATCATCATCCAATAATCCCAAAGCATAGCAAGCTTCTTGGAAATCACTATAAAGTACACCATTGACTGTTTTTAAATAGTCAAAACTTGTTGGTCCTGGAATTTTATTAAGCAGTACTCGCAAGTAATAGGCTTGTCCTACAGAAGGCGGTACATACGTAATTCTGCCTATTGCAAAACTTTTCCGTTTCTCTGACCTTGGCTTCCAAAGTTTTTCTCTCTTAATCCACACAAATTTAGATGGAAATTCAGCATACGTAAGTTCTCTGGCCTGGGGATAAATCTTGTTGCATTCCATCCAGCCCAAAAATTTAGAAGTTCTATTTGTTGTACGGTGCAATACATCTTCTATTGGATCATCCTGATTGTAAATAGCCAATTCTTGTCCTGGAAGATGAAACGGAAGTTTTTCTACGGCTGTAGTACGATAACAAATCGGGAAAGCTAAAATTCGCCAAGAAGCCTCACATGCAGATACATACCTAAAAAATATTGGATTAAATTTGTCACGTATAATTTAATATGAAAATATTTGACAATCCTATTAAGTTGTTACCTGCAATTGAAAAACTTTTTAATTTCATTTTCCTGATCTTCTTCTCCTACTTTGGCTCTAACATAGTCCGGACCTTTAGTGATGTACTTGAACAAATATTTAACTGAACGTGTCTGGTTGCACCACTCAACATTTATATGAGCACGAAAACGGAGTGATAAATCACGATTATAGGGAATAACGTAACTATTATCGTATTGAAATCCTCTTTTCTCCACGATTCTCCCATCGTTTCGTCGTCTATATATTGGATAGCCAGCATCGTCGACAACAGTATTATCCATTAATGGTTTTGGGAAGAATTTAGTGCATTGCCCATTATTCATGCAGACACTATCTCTGTTCATATGACCACACGGACCATGGATCATCACATCAGAAACAACTTCGTACAAATACTTATCCACCTCTTTATCAGGAATTTCAGCGCTTATGTATTTATCAATATCGTCTGATGTACGCATCTTATTGTCTGGGTGTAAAAACAGAATCATGTGCGCATGAGGCAGACCCCTCTTCTGGAATTCTATTGTATACATCGCTGAAAATTTTAAAACAAATAAATATTTTTTAAAAACATTAATAAGTTATTTTTTTCCAAAGACTAATATAAATAATAATAATTAAAACTTATTAAATACATACCAGAATTTACGATACCAAAGTTTTTTCCTTTCTCACTTGGTCCATTAATCTATCAAGTTTCATCTTGAAAACTCGGCTACATATATCAGGTCTATCTTCTTTACTAAGACGATGCCTTGCTAGATAACGATCAATTTCAGGCCACCTTGGGTTGCACGTAAAAGTTATGAAAAGATCAGGAAATCCAAAATACTTGCAAGTAGCCATGGCGTCGAGATAATGTTGCATCATATATCTTTTTCCACCCGTAAACGATGACGGAATAAATATTCTTTTTCCATGTTGTGCAAGGTCTTCATGTCCTTTTTCAGCAGCTTCAATTATCTTATCGACTCTTTCAGTTCGGAGTTTGCTTTGGTTCATCCATATGTAGTTCAACCTGTTCGATTCGATGGTAGTGAATGCATCGACTAAAAACTGCTGGAATAATTTGCCTGCCATAACAATAGTCGAAGACTCTTCATATCTTTCAAATATTCTATACGCATAAAATTCCCTCATGGTAACGGTTTTCCTTTTACGTCCACGGGTATCCATGAAACCTATATCGATACCTAATCTGAAACCATCTTCACCATAAGGGAACAACAATGGGTACTGTAAAGGCAAGTATGCGGGATGAAGCTCACTTATTCTCTGTAAATTACCCGAACGACTTTCTATAACAATGTCACGTTTATTCACACCAGCCGTAAAATCTCCGGGTATTAAAGCAGCTACCTCTTTACTGGTAGGAAGATTATGAGTTCTTGCATCAGTAGTTCTTTCTGAAGGTAAGATTAATCGCAGACCTTCGCTACCTTCTTCCATATTAAATCTTTCACGTGCCGATCTAAACGCCTTAACATGTGGATTATGACTATCAAGCATTTTTTTAATAGTTCAACAATCTCATGTTTTAAATCTCCAGAAGATCCTGATGATCTATATCAACAACAAAACACAAAAATTAATAATAATGATTAGTAGATACATAAAATTATTCTAAAGATATTTAACAAATAATTAAGATATGGAAAATATTTTAATACATATAATATAATTACCTAAATGCAGAAATTCTATTAGTTATCTCGTTACATACGTCATGTATATACAATTGCAAAAACATTGGTTCCTTTCCAGGTTCTGGCAAGATATCACCGATACGATGATAGTTTTCTCCGCACATCTGAAATAAATACGGCCTCTACCATTATTTATTGAATGGTTAATTTTCCCACCTAATGATGTGAACGAAAACATCATGTTGTACGCTCGTATGTTATCGCGGAAGTTTTTACCCCTATCGTCATTATTATAAAACAACGATAATAATGTTTTAGGCGCAGTCTTCAAAGTAGTACTTTGCCGCGATGGCAACACAGTGAAAAATCCGGCTTTGCCTTTTTAGTTCGTTTGTTCACCCGTTCTCCATACCACATATATGCTCCACAATTATCACATAAAAAATAAGGATCTCCATCATCATAATAACCTACATATACATTTTTTAAAAAATTATTATTTTAAATATATGTTAGATATACATACTTATTTACAAACAGTC